>JAPPVO010000036.1:59307606-59662600 GCA_030407325.1 Camellia japonica
GAGGACAGTCATACCAGAGCCGGACCGGTGTCTGTCGGCTACTGATGAATGTGGTGGGAGGATGAGGATTTATGTCTTGCCCATACGGACGAAGATTGGGAGAACAACCAACCCGATGACACCTGGTACCTAGGAGAAGTCGACCATATGACATGAAGGCGGGCGGTACTTCAAACCCCCACACCTAGATCAACCAGAGGCCTCTGGAAGGATAGAGAGGCTGAAAGCAAAAAAGGAGAAACAACTTGAAGAGGAGGCTGTGCTCAAACAGTTAAAAAAGATACAAGCAACATCTCCATCTGGGGACTGCTTATGGCATCACGAGTGCATAGACAGGCTGTCTTATCAGCCATGGACAAGGCAAAGCTTTCGATAGAAACCACGCCAGAACAGTTGGTAGGATTGTCTTTCCGGGAGGGGCTCCCCCGATGCTATTTTTCCGACAAGGAATTGCCACCGAGGGGGCAAGACCATAACAAACCACTCTACATCTCTGTGGAGTGTAGGAATAAATGGATACCAGTGGTTCTTGTTGACACCGGATCTGCCATCAACGTCTGCCCGAGCAAGGACGGCGTATGCGATCGGTCTGAAAACCGCGGACTTTTTACCAACAGCCCAGGTAATTCGGGCATACGACAACACAAGTAGAGAGGTCATGGAACGGTGAAAGTTCAGACTAAAGTTGGGCCGGGACAGCATGAGATAGATTTCCATGTCTTAGAGGTTCCTGCAACTTTCAACCTGCTTTGGGGAGGCCGTGGCTGCATCAGGTAAAGCAGTGTCATCCACTTTGCATCAAATGGTGAAATACCCCTATGGAAAAGGGAGTAGCCATTGTTTTCGGGAATTCGTCAATTCATCCACCGCCGGAGGTATCTACGCCTGTTCTGGAAATCGAGCATGGTATAGAGGATGTGTTCATATCAGGTTTTACCCTGGCTGAGGCTCGGGTTGTACAGAACGTCATGGCTGCTAACGAGGGGATATATGTCAGTTCTCAAGCAGTGTATCTTATGAAACAAGCTCCAACACATCCCCGGGATGGGATTAGGAAGGAGCGGCCGGAAGGGCGTCGCAGCATTGGCCGAAGTGCCACACAACCCCCACACCTTCGGTTTGGGTTATCTCCCACCAAGGAGGATTGGGTAAGGAAGGGAAAGGAAATGGCTGGAAGAGCCAGAGGAAACAAATGGGGAGACCTTTCGACTTAATGCACCGGCCCATTCAGGGTACCCTAAACGGACGCTTGTCCGGGAGGGGAGGACTTTCCATTCTGTGGCTTTCCGGAGCCGTGGTTGAACGCAGAAGGAAGCGCGTGCCAGGGTTCAAAATTTTCTTTGACCTACAGTTATTTGGGGATAGGTTGCCGAAAGCAGACCGACCCGACAGTTGAGGCTGAGCATGGTAGGGAAATGGAGTCTGAAAACACCGAACTTGAAATGGGGGTAGCACTGGCATGTCTACTTTCAGATCCTTCGATCGACCAGCTGTGCTTGGGGGATAACTTCTCGGTGTCCATGATCGGGAATGAAATCGGCTGCGGGCCCACCATTCAACTATTTTGGATGCATCCATCGCGCCCTCTCTCGTTTGGCAGTACGAAGAGGGATTTCTGTCAAGCAGCACCGGGTCAGGTAGTGAGCCGGAATCTGATTCCACCGAGTCTTGTGAGTCGGAATCAGGTTCCAGCTCGACTGAGTCTGAGTCCGGTATTCCTGGGGGTGATAACCCGGATGCCACAGTCCTGTCCAGGTCGTCTTTTTCTTTCTCCTTTGAGTCTGTTGTAACAGAAGAATTGGACGATTCAGGAAGCACTTAATGAGAATGAGGTGAATGTGGTTTCTGAGCTACTGTCTTTCTGTGCTTTGATTCATTGCTTGAATCAGGACTTTCAAAATTTTGATAAAAACGACAGGAAGAATTCCTCCAGTTTTGCAACGTTTAATTGATCAAGAGCAGGAAAGCTTTGTCAAACCCTTAGTGGATGAAATCACTACCGTGAACATTGGTACTGAGAAGGACCCGCGGCTGGTCCAGATCGGGTCCACGTTGTCTTCGGAGAACGCGAGCGCTTAGTCGCTTTATTAAAAGATTTCAAAGATGTTTTCGCGTGGTCCTACGAAGACATGCCTGGGATCGATCCTGAGATTGTACAGCACTCGGATCCCTCTTGACCCTAGGCCCGACCTGTCAAACAGAAGCTCAGAAGGATCCGCCTTGACTGGGCCATCAAGATTAAGGAAGAGGTCACCAAGCAAATCGATGCAGGCTTCCTGCTGGTATCCGAATACCCGACTTGGTTGGCCAACATTGTTCCGGTGCCAAAGAAAGATGGCAGATCCGGGTATGCGTGGACTTCAGGGATTTGAACAGAGCTAGTCCGAAGGACGACTTTCCCTGCCACACATTGATGAGTTGGTGGATTTCACAGCGGGGCATGCTTTGCTTTCGTTTATGGATGGCTTCTTCAGCTATAATCAGATAGTAATGGCACCCGAAGACCGGGAGAAGACTGCTTTCATCACCCCGTGGGGGACATACTGCTATAGAGTAATGCCATTTGGGTTAAAGAACGCTGGAGCTACATATCAACGGGCCGCGACCACAATATTGCACGACATGATCCACAAAGAGGTTGAAGTGTACGTGGACGACATGATTGTCAAGTCCAAAGAAAGAAAGGGCCACTACACTGCCTTACAAAAGTCTTCCAAAGGATCAGGGAATTTCGGGTTGGGCTGAATCCACAGAAATGTACATTCGGTGTTACAGCGGGAAAAATGCTGGGGTTTCTGATCACCAAAGGGCATCGAAGTCGACCCTTTCAAAATCAAGGCCATCTTAGAAATGCCACCACCGATGACTGAAAAAGAGGTGCGAGGCTTTCTGGGTAAAGTGCAATTCATAAGACGGTTTATCTCAAAACTAACCTTGACTTGTGAACCACTTTTTGGTCTCCTGAAGAAAGGAAAGAAATTCCAATGGGACGGCGATGTCAAGCAGCTTTTGAACAGATCAAAGAATATTTACAGAACCCGCCCGTGTGTCACCGCCAGAACCGGGGAGACCGTTGATATTGTACCTTTCAGTAACTGAGACTACAATGGGCTGCATGCTCGCGCAAGAGTCAGAGGACAAAGTGGAGAGGGCCATCTACTATCTGAGCAAGAAGATGCTGATACGAGACCCGCTATACTCCGCTAAGAAGGCTTGCTTAGCCTTGGTATGGGCTACCAGGAAAGCTGCGGCACTACCTGTTAGCTCACTCTGTAATGTTGGTTTCACGGCTCGATCCCATCAAATATCTTTTCGAGAAACCGGCACTTACGGGTAGGCTAGCTCGTTGGCTGCTGTTGCTTTCCGAATTTGATCTGAAATACGTGACGCGTAAGTCAGTAAAGGGGAGAGCGGTGAGCAGAGTTCCTTGCCGACCACCGGTTGAAGGGGATGAAAGTTGAGGTACCTATTCCCAGATGAAGCCATTTTGTATGTCGAAGACGAAACTTGGACGATGTACTTTGACGGAGCATCAAACCAGTACGGGCATGGGATAGGAGTAGTTGTTGATAGCACCCGACAATTCCCGTATCCCTTTAGCATTTAAGCTCCGGTTCAGAGTCTCGAATAACGAAGCAGAATATGAGGCATGCATTGCCGGTCTAGAAGCAGCCTAGAACTAGGGGCAAACGGTTGGACGTCATTGGGGACTCGAACCTTGTTGTGTCTCAAGCAAAAGGAGACTGGAAAGTCAAAGAAAAAAAGATGATAATTTACCACCAGACTTGGATTTGTTAATTCCTCGGTTTGAGAAGCTAAATTTCACTCATCTAGTAAGAGAGAACAACAGGTTCGCAGATTCACTAGCAACTCTATCTTCCATGATAGACATCCGTCTGGAGTCCGGATGCTCCAGTCATCATTGACCAGAAGTTCGCGCCAGCATATGAGTCAATTTCTGCCATAGACGAGGTTCAGGACGAAAAACCCCTGGTATTACGACATTGGAACTTCTTGGAGAAGAGGCGTATCCACCAGGGGCAAATGCCAAAGATAAAAGGGCAATCAGAAGAATGGCTGTTCAGTTCATCATCTGCGGGGGTAAGCTGTATAAGAGAGGTCATCTGGGAATGCATAAGCTGTGTGTAGAAGCTGAAGAATCGAAGCGCCTGATGGAGGCCATCCACGGAGGAGAATGTGGTGCACATATGAATGGGAAGTAATGCTAGCGCGGAAGATCCTCAGACAGGTTCTACTGGTCTACCATGGAGGAGGATTGTATCGGCTTTGTTCGGCGATGTCACAAATGCCAGATCCATGCAAACCGCATAGAACATCCGCCGTCGAAGCTATACAACATGACTTCGCCATGGCCATTTTCAGTTTGGGGAATCGATGTGATCGGGGCCGTTACTCCGAAGGGGTCGAATGGGCATGAGTTCATCCTGGTCGCAATAGATTACTTTACGAAGTGGGTCGAGGCCCAATCTTATGCAGTGTTGAAGGCTTCGCAAGTCGCGAAGTTTATCAGAAAACAACATCATCTGTCGCTACGGAGTCCCAAAACGAGATTATTTCAACAATGGTTCCCACTTCAAGAAGAGGTGATTGACTTGTTGGAAAACTATAATGTGGCTTTTCATAAGTCATCCACATACCGGCCGCAGACCAACGGAGCGGTTGAGGCTGCCAACAAGAACATCAAGCACATACTGCAGAAGATGGTGGAAACCTACCGGGACTGGCCAGATAAACTGCCGTTTGCTCTGTGGGGCTACCGGACTTCAATTAGAACTTCTACTGGAGCGACTCTCGTATTCATTAGTCTATGGGATGGAGGCCGTTCTACCTATCGAAATTGAGGTCCCGTCATTACGAGTATTGGCTGAGTGTCAAATAGCCGAGGCAGATTGGCAGCAGAGAGATTCGAGGAACTCATGCTCTTTGATGAGAGAAGACTGAAAGCACTGTACCATGTTCAAGGTTATCAGCGCAGAATTGCCCGGGCTTTCAACAAGAAGTTAAGTCCAGGAATCTAAAGGAAGGAGATTTGGTGCTCAAGATAACCGAGCTCCCATCCACGACCCAAGGGGCAAGTTCAGACCCAATTGGACTGGTCCCTACATCATTAAGTCTATTTGGTCGGGTGGAGCTGTTGTTCTGATGGACCTAGATGGCCTAGAGTTCTCCAACGATCAACATGGACAAGTTGAAGAAATATTACCCCTGAGAGGCTCCTAGGCCTAAAACCCGAAAGGGCGACCTAGGCAAAAGTTAGAGCACGAAAAATTGGAAAATATAAAAACTGAGCTCGCAAGGTTGAAAACCCGCAAGGGCGGCCTTGGCAAAAGTTAGAGGTAAAAGGAGAGTGAAAATACTCGAGCGAACCTAAGCCTGAACTACGTAAGGCTTGATTCCCATCTTTGGGATACGTAGGAGCTTCATCTTGAAGTTCAGCCATAACCTTTTCCCCGATCAACTTTGTCCATTTGATCAGCTCGGTCATCTTGGCCTGTTCAGTATTCAAAAGCTTTGATTATAATCTCCGGTGCAGTGCTACTCAAACTAGGGGCAACTTTCCGTTGCTGTGCAGTGCCGCGGTACTATTCAGACTAGGGGCAACTTTCCAGTTGCTAGGGATTCGGGATTGTGCATCTCAGTGACAGATCTCAGGCGTGTCCAGTTCTGATCCATATCGAAAATAGTTTTGAAAAGTTTTAATAAAAATTGACTTTGTTCAAATTAATCTTTTTACAACTAAGACCATTTTCGACCAAAACGGGAAATTTTCAGTACCACAACCTTCAATTTCATTGATTTCAATACAGAGTTCTCCTGCTCTTGATACAAATTGAAGTTGCTTCTTTATTACATTCATAAAAGAAAACTTGAAAATTCTAAAAAAGCAATAAACCCGGGGCATAGTCAAGTCAGGTGTCCCTGCGCCCCCTCCCAGAGCTAGTCGAAGTCTCTGATGCCAAGCTAGGCCCAATCTGTGCCTCTTCATTGAGCCAATCCCAGCACTCATAGACAAAGTGCAACTGAAAGTGAGGAGCGGGGGCCAGGAGTTCTCTCGTCCTCCATGCTGTGGCATACCGGGCAAGCTGTGCGCCTCGAACCGGGAATGCAGCCGGGTACTTCCCCTCTGGCGGGCAAGTCTGATCATGACCGAACTGGCGCCGGAACCGGAACGAAAAATAGAACACACAGTGAGTAAAGCCAATCAACTGAATCCCAATCTGTCGGGACATGCTGTAGCCCATTGCCGGGTAGATCGAGCCAAGGACACCGCCAAGCAATGACGTGGCAGACAAATTGCACATCCAGTCGAACCACCATCCCTCATCAAGGGCATTGATCAGGCGTTGCCTGAAGAAGTAGCCGCGAGCTGAGTATGCTGGACAACGGTCCACAACCTGCAGTTTGTCCATCAACCACACCTGGGAAGGGATGAAAAATGAGAGAATAAAGAATAGAGAGATGTATAAGTTGAGAGAAAAGTAAGGAAAAGGGTTTTGAGAGAAAAATCGAGCTTGAGGGCCGAGTGGCGTGAGTGGTACACATGTGAGATGGGTGGGAAACTTTAACTGCAGCAATAGTGGACTCCCGGATTGTAGCACTTGTGGGTTTTTGGTAAATGTATTTGGACCTTTCATCCTAATTTGGGAACCTTTGGTGTGTTTGTTGGAAGTCCCACATCGGTTACAAGATACATTTTTAGGTGGGCAAATTTCTATATGTTTGTTGAAAGTCCCACATCGGTTGGGAGACACATTTGGAGGTGGACAACTCCTATATATAGGTGCAAGGGCATAGGGTTAGCTTATCACCTTCTATGGTTCTTTCTTGGTTTTATTAGCCATTACGAACCGAGCTTGAGTATAAATTTTAGTTGTGCCGAGTTGGATTTTGGCCATAGTTCCACTGGGATTTTGGCCATAGTTCCTCCGCCAAAGTTGTGTTATTCTCGAGGGCTTTGTGGTGTGTGGTGGAGATCGAGCTTCGACTCTTTTCATCTTCTCCGTTTGAGCGCCAATTTAAGGTAGGGATTTCCTACTCCATTTATACGTTTTAATCCTAAGTAGTGGTATTTTGGTATGTGGGGTAGTTTGGTAATTTGGGAGAAACCTTAGGGTTTATCATAGATTAATTATATAATTAATTTAAGGGAAGATTGTGATATTGGGTTTAATTCATGAGATTGGGAACTTAGTGGTTTAATGATGTATTTGATTAGTTTAAATACTTATCCTTGAAAATGTTGAAACTACATTTTGTTGTTATATTTATTTCCTGTTTAGAAATAATTATTTTGGGCTATCGGTGGAGGATAGCCATGATTGTTGTAGACATTGCATGTGGATTAGGCAAAATTGAAATTTATCATTTGGTTGAGTTGTTGAGTAAAAGTTGGATTAATACATTAAATTCATGTATTGATTTATTATGTATATGACTTTATGTTTATATGCATTGCTTGTGTATGGGAGAGATAGGGGATGTACTCCACGGTTTAGGGGAAGATGGGGGTGTACCTCTAAACCGGTTAATGATTATGGGAAGATAGGGGATGAACCCAGGGTTGCTGCTTTTATGCGCGCCTATAGCAGAGATATAGCATATGCTTATCTATTTGTTTGGAAGTATGGAAGTGATTTGATTGAGATTGTTATAACATCGGTACATGTGTTTATTTTGTTATGAGAAAAGTTTAACCTGATTTGTTATCCTTGTTGAGTTATTTGGCCAGGTTCTGAGCCATAGTTGGAAGGTGAGTTATGCCATAGACAAAGTGTCATAGGCAATGTAGACATTTGTGTCATGAAATTGTAGAATGGATTATTTTGTGTTAACCATGTATCAGATGCTACTGCTTTAGTTAATTCTTATGCTTGGTTTAGTATTTTTCTACTGGGCTGTGGCTCACCCTATATGGGAACTTCATTTTCAGGTTCAGGTGATTCATTACCTCCAAAGACTTAGCTTGTGAGGATTTGGATTTGAAGACTTGCTTTATTGTTAATTTGTTTTATTTGAATTATGTAAACCTTCAAGCCTAGGGCTTTATTTGTTTTGAGTTAGAACTCATGTAATTGTGTCCAAGTTGGCTTGGCAAGATGTAAGCCAGTAGGGCATTATTGTGATGTTTATTTCGGTACTCTGATGAATGGGATAAGATACTTTATTTGATTAGAAATGCATATTATATTATATGTTATGGGTTTATTTGAGGGCGTTACAACTTGGTATCAGAGCGTACCGGGTTTGAATACTTTGGGTACGTGGGGAGTGATTAGTATCACAAATGGGTTCGTCTCGTTTGATAGAGACTTAGTTGTACTGTTATATGCTTATGTGATAACATGTTTATGTGGCTATGTGGGTATGGAATTTAATTTCTAGGATGTTGATTGGATCCTTGGGTTTCTGTGAGTCTTGTTAGAAAAGCACTTGATCAATGCTGTTTCTAACCGGAACTCTAGTAACGCCTCGGGACTATCATTATCCGGAAAGGAAATTCGTAAGTGCTTATGTGTTTATATGCTTACATGGAGTGAATTACAATTGTCCATGCATTAGGACGTGAATGTTTAGTTTCGGCATATTATGAATATGCTAATGATTCTTCGTTTCTTTTATTAGGATGTCAACATGGGGACGAGGGCGCGGTAGGCGTGGTAGGCAGGCTAGGCAGGAAGTGCCTATACCGGAGGAAATTCCGGCAGTTCAGGAGGGTGTTGGCCAGGCCAATGTGGCCGAGCCAGTAGGACAACCGTTTATGGGCGCTTTGGCCCAAGAGATAGCAGGGGCATTTCAGGCGTCAGTTGACATTCTGAGGGCTGCGAATCCAGCCCAGGTAGTTCCAGCCCCGGTAGTTGCTGCAGATGCAGGGCCTTCTTTTCTGAAGAGGGAGTTTTTCCGGTCTCAACCGGATGAATTTATAGGTGATCCTAGCGAACCGCTTAAGGCAGACGAATGGCTCGAACAGACGGCGAAAACGTTTGAGATGCTAGGCATCGAAGACGAGGTATTGAAGGTGACCTTGGCATCCTTCCAACTGAAGGGGGATGCGGGTCAATGGTGGAAGTTCACCAAGGGTCGTATTGGAGGTACTTGGAAGGCTTTTGTTGACGCTTTTCAGGAGAAGTACCTGTCTTCAGCTGTTCAGGAGAAGTTGAGAGATCAGTTCCTCCATCTTGAGCAGAACAGTTTATCAGTGGCCGAGTTTGAGGCTGCATTCACTAGTTTGTCCAGGTTTGCACCTGAGTTGGTGGCGACTGAGGAGCGTCGTTGCGTTGAGTTTGAGAAGAAGTTGAGGCATGGCCTCATGATGAGGGTTGTCGGGTCTATGATTAGGGATTTTGGGCGTTTGGTTGTTGCAGCAGCCCATACCGAGACTATGATGCAGAGAGAGGGGAAAGACAGAAAGGCTCCAAGAGGAGTCAGGATGGCCAGAGTGATGGCAGGAGGCAGAGAGGTTTCACTCCTCAGCAGCCTCAGAGTAGTTTTTCTAGATCCACTTTTCCAGTGCCGAGTGCTAGTTCTGGGAAAGGCAGTCAGGGAGACATCACGTGCTTCAAGTGTGGCCAGCTGGGCCACAAGTCTCCAGTTTGTCCTCAGAGGGGAGGAGCACAGAGAGCAGTATCTTCTTCGGCTCGATCTCAGAGCCAGAGTCAGGGCAGAGGGCAGCAGTTCACTTGTTTCCAGTGTGGTCAGCCAGGGCATATGAAGAGGTTTTGCCCACAGTTGGGTGGCACTCCTAGTGCATCTGGGTCGAGGCAGACTCAGAGTCAGCTGCCTGCTCAGTCAGTTCAGGCCTCGAGGGCCAATCAGGGGGCTTCTTCGTCCCAGTCTGTGCAGCAATCTTATGCTCCGAGGGGTGAGCAGGTTGATCAGAGGCCATCTGGGCGCGTGTATGCTGTTACCGCGCAGGATCTTGTACCGGCTCCGTCGGTTGTGAGAGGTACCTTCTTGTTTTGCAATTCAGTTGCTAGTGTTTTGATCGATACGGGTGCATCTCATTCTTTTGTGTCTACTGCATTCGCATCTATTTTGGAGTTGGAGTTAGCACAGTTAGCATCTCCTATTTGTGTTGTGTCACCTCTTGGGGGTGAATTGATTTTGAAACAAGGTGTTAGGGTTGTGATATAGAGGTCGATGATCATAGAATCCCTTTTTCTTTTGTGGTTATGCCCATGAAGGGCTTCGATGTTATTTTGGGTATGGACTGGTTATCGTCATACCGGGCATTCATTGATTGCTACCGTCAGAGGGTCACTTGTTGTACCGTTAGCGGAGAACGTTTTCATTTTCTGGGGGACCGGGTTGGTAGTGTGTTACCACCGGGGTATGATCCGCGAGGGCGGAGTGAGCTTAGTGGTCTACTTGCTAGCTTTGAGGGTAGTGAGTGTGATGAGACCCAGATTGTATTGCCAAGGGTGGTTTGTGAGTACTCGGACGTCTTTCCCGAGGATCTTGTTAGTTTGCCACCTCATCGAGAGATTGAGTTCTCCATTGATTTAGTGCCCGGCACGGCGCCGATTTCTATGGCACCTTATCGTTTTGCCCCAGCCGAGTTAGTTGAGTTGAAGGTTCAACTCCAGGAGTTGCTAGATAAGGGCTATATACGTCCTAGTGTTTCGCCGTGGGGAGCACCGGCCCTCTTTGCTAAGAAGAAAGGTGGTGCTTTGAGACTGTGTATCGATTACCGGAAATTGAATCGGGCTACGGTTAAGAATAAGTATCCTATGCCCCGGATAGATGATTTGTTTGACCAGTTGAAGGGTTCCCGTTGTTTCTCTAAGATAGACTTGAGATCGGGTTATCATCAGTTGAGAGTCAGGGAGGAGGATATTCCAAAGACGGCATTCCGTACGCGGTATGGCCACTATGAGTTTCTGGTGATGCCGTTTGGGCTCACCAATGCACCGGCAGTGTTTATGGATTTGATGAACCGGATCTTCCGGGAATTCTTAGATCGTTTTGTAGTCGTCTTCGTGGACGACATTCTGATTTATTCACCTTCAGAGGAGGAGCACGAGGAACACTTGAGAGTGGTGCTTAAGTTACTTAGAGCCCATAAGCTGTATGCCAAGTTTGGGAAGTGTGAATTCTGGCTTGGGGAAGTCAAGTTCTTAGGCCATGTGGTATCCGGGAAAGGGGTGTCTGTTGATACATCCAAGACTGAGGCAGTGCAGGATTGGGCACAGCCTAAGAGTGTGTTTGAGATCCGCAGTTTTCTGGGATTAGCTGGGTATTACCGCCGGTTTGTAAAGGATTTCTCCAGATTAGCTTCACCATTGACTAGACTGACTCGGAAGGGAGTCCAATTTGTATGGAGTGAGACTTGTGAAAAGTCGTTCCAAGAGTTGAAGGTTAGATTGACCACCGCTCCGATTTTGATTATTCCGGAGAGGGGGTTGGGTTATGCAGTCTATTGTGACGCCTCACGAGAGGGTCTGGGTTGTGTGTTAATGCAAGAAGGGAAAGTGGTTGCCTATGGCTCACGTCAGTTGAAAATTCATGAGAAGAATTACCCTACACATGATTTAGAGTTAGCAGCTGTGATATTTGCCTTGAAGATTTGGAGGCATTATCTTTATGGTGAGAGGTTCGAGGTATTTTCGGATCATAAGAGTCTGAAATATCTGTTTACACAGAAAGACTTGAATTTGAGGCAGAGGAGGTGGATGGAATTTATTGAGGATTATGATTTCGAGTTGCACTATCATCCGGGAAAGGCCAATGTTGTGGCCGATGCCCTTAGCAGGAAATCTATTGGTGACGTAGCTAGTATAGCCATCCGGGAGTGGGAGATGTTGGGTGCACTTGGGGAGTTTGATTTGCTTTTGGGTGAATCCGTTGAGGCTGCGGCCTTGTTTTCTGTTGTTGCGCAGCCTACACTTGTGACTCGAGTGTTAGAGGCTCAGAGGGGTGACCTTGAGGTAGAATCTCTTCGAGAGAAGATTTCCAGTGGGAAGGTTGAGAAGGGCTTGACGGTGTATCCCGACCTGAGTGTGAGATACCGAGACCGTTTGTTTGTGCCGGAGTCTTGCCGAGAGGAAGTACTTCGAGAGTTCCATCATTCGCGCCTTGCGGTGCATCCGGGAGGCACTAAAATGTATCGGGATTTGGGTCGCCAGTTTTGGTGGCGGGGTATGAAGAGAGATGTGGCAGCGTTCGTATCTAGGTGCCTCACTTGTCAGCAAGTGAAGGCCGAACATCAGAGGCCAGCGGGTTTGTTACAACCCTTGTTTATTGCCGAGTGGAAGTGGGAGCATGTCACTATGGACTTCGTTGTAGGTCTTCCGAGGACTCAGCGGGGTAGTGATGCTATTTGGGTGGTTGTAGACCGGTTGACGAAGTCAGCGCACTTCATTCCTATGCGTGTTAGAGATTCGGTAGATCATCTTGCCGACTTATATATTCGGGACATAGTGAAGTTGCACGGGGTCCCAGTGACGATCGTCTCAGATAGAGATCCTCGTTTTACTGCTAGGTTGTGGCAGAGCTTGCAGAGTGCATTGGGCACTAAGTTGACCTTTAGTACAGCTTACCATCCTCAGACTGACGGGCAGTCCGAGCGTACTATTCAGATTCTTGAGGATATGCTTCGGGGTTGTGTTCTCGACTTTAGTGGGTCGTGGGAGAGGCACTTGCCATTAGTGGAGTTTGCCTACAACAACAGTTTTCAGTCTAGTATCGGTATGGCACCGTTTGAGGCCTTGTATGGCCGACCGTGTAGGTCTCCAGTTTGTTGGGCCGAGGTGGGTGATGCACCTCTGTTGAGTCCGGAGTTGGTGAGGGAAACGACGGAGAAAGTTGAGCTTATCCGTAAGAGGCTTGTTACAGCACAGAGTCGTCAGAAATCTTATGCTGACCGTAGGAGGAGACCGTTGGTGTTTGAAGTAGGTGATCATGTTTTCCTGAAAATATCACCTAGACGAGGTTTGATGAGGTTTGGGAAGCGTGGGAAGTTATCTCCTCGGTTTATCGGTCCCTTTGAGATCCTTGAGAGAATTGGGGAGGTTGCTTATCGTTTGGCTTTACCACCGCAGTTGTCCGGAGTTCATGACGTGTTTCATGTGAGTATGCTTCGGAAGTATGAGCCGGATCCATCACATGTATTGGATTGGACCGACTTAGAGGTAGATGAGGATGCCTCGTATGAAGAGAGACCGGTTCGGGTCTTGGATAGGCGGGATCAAGTCCTGCGTGGCAAGACCATTCCCTTGGTAAAAGTTTTGTGGAAACATCACGGAGTGGAGGAAGCCACTTGGGAACGTGAGTTGGAGGTCCGAGAGAAATATCCGGACCTATTTGTGGATGTTTGAACGTATGTTATATATGTATTGTTGTATTGTTGGATTTTAAGATCATTAAGTATGTCTTGAGTTGTAAAACATTGTAAATGTTTTGGTTTATGGAAATATTGTAGAACTGCCTTGATATGGGAGTTGATTGTAATATTGCATATATTGGCCATATTATAGAACTGGAGTTGTATCATGAAAATTGTTTATAATATGAAATTGTGAACCATGTATGTTGAAAATGGTTGAGAAGGAAAGGAAATGCATGATGAAATGTATTTGTTATGTCTCTTGACAAGGGATGGAATGACCGGTAATGGGTCGAGTTATTAAATGTTGAAATTTAACATTGTTTAAAAACGGAGAAAAACTTAAAAAAAAAAAAAAAAAAAAAAAAACTTGTCCTTAATTTCGGGGACGAAATTTCCTAAGGTGGGGAGATTGTAGCACTTGTGGGTTTTTGGTAAATGTATTTGGACCTTTCATCCTAATTTGGGAACCTTTGGTGTGTTTGTTGGAAGTCCCACATCGGTTACAAGATACATTTTTAGGTGGGCAAATTTCTATATGTTTGTTGAAAGTCCCACATCGGTTGGGAGACACATTTGGAGGTGGACAAACTCCTATATATAGGTGCAAGGGCATAGGGTTAGCTTATCACCTTCTATGGTTCTTTCTTGGTTTTATTAGCCATTACGAACCGAGCTTGAGTATAAATTTTAGTTGTGCCGAGTTGGATTTTGGCCATAGTTCCACTGGGATTTTGGCCATAGTTCCTCCGCCAAAGTTGTGTTATTCTCGAGGGCTTTGTGGTGTGTGGTGGAGATCGAGCTTCGACTCTTTTCATCTTCTCCGTTTGAGCGCCAATTTAAGGTAGGGATTTCCTACTCCATTTATACGTTTTAATCCTAAGTAGTGGTATTTTGGTATGTGGGGGTAGTTTGGTAATTTTGGGAGAAACCTTAGGGTTTGTCATAGATTAATTTATATAATTAATTTAAGGGAAGATTGTGATATTGGGTTTAATTCATGAGATTGGGGAACTTAGTGGTTTAATGATGTATTTGATTAGTTTACATACTTATCCTTGAAAATGTTGAAACTACATTTGTTGTTATATTTATTTCCTGTTTAGAAATAATTGCTTTGGGCTATCGGTGGAGGATAGCCATGATTGTTGTAGACATTGCATGTGGATTAGGCAAAAATTGAAATTTATCATTTGGTTGAGTTGTTGAGTATAAAAGTTGGATTAATACATTAAATTCATGTATTGATTTATTATGTATATGACTTTATGTTTATATGCATTGCTTGTGTATGGGAGGAGATAGGGGATGTACTCCACGGTTTAGGGGAAGATGGGGGGTGTACCTCTAAACCGGTTAATGATTATGGGAAGATAGGGGATGAACCCAGGGTTGCTGCTTTTATGCGCGCCTATAGCAGAGATATAGCATATGCTTATCTATTTGTTTGGAAGTATGGAAGTGAATTTGATTGAGATTGTTATAACATCAGTACATGTGTTTATTTTGTTATAAGAAAAGTTTAACCTGATTTGTTATCCTTGTTGAGTTATTTGGCCAGGTTCTGAGCCATAGTTGGAAGGTGAGTTATGCCATAGACAAAGTGTCATAGGCAATGTAGACATTTGTGTCATGAAATTGTAAAATGGATTATTTTGTGTTAACCATGTATCAGATGCTACTGCTTTAGTTAATTCTTATGCATGGTTTAGTATTTTTCTACTGGGCTGTGGCTCACCCTATATGGGAACTTCATTTTCAGGTTCAGGTGATTCATTACCTCCAAAGACTTAGCTTGTGAGGATTTGGACTTGAAGACTTGCTTTATTTGCTTAAGTAGTTTTATTTGAAATATGTAAAACTTCAAGCCTAGGGCTTTATTTGTTTTGAGTTAGAACTCATGAAATTGTGTCCAAGTGTTGACTTGGCAAGGTGTAAGCCCATAGGGCATTTATTGTGATGTTTTATTTCGTAGTACTCTGATGAATGGGATAAGATACTTTATTTCCTTATAACTCCGCATGTTAATATTATGTGTTATGGGTTTATTTGAGGGCGTTACAACTTGGTATCAGAGCGTACCGGGTTTGAATACTTTGGGTACGTGGGGAGTGATTAGTATCACAAATGGGTTCGTCTCGTTTGATAGAGACTTAGTTGTACTGTTATATGCTTATGTGATAACATGTTTATGTGGCTATGTGGGTATGGAATTTAATTTCTAGGATGTTGATTGGATCCTTGGGTTTCTGTGAGTCTTGTTAGAAAAGCACTTGATCAATGCTGTTTCTAACCGGAACTCTAGTAACGCCTCGGGACTATCATTATCCGGAAAGGAAATTCGTAAGTGCTTATGTGTTTATATGCTTACATGGAGTGAATTACAATTGTCCATGCATTAGGACGTGAATGTTTAGTTTCGGCATATTTATGAATATGCTAATGATTCTTCGTTTCTTTTATTAGGATGTCAACATGGGGACGAGGGCGCGGTAGGCGTGGTAGGCAGGCTAGGCAGGAAGTGCCTATACCGGAGGAAATTCCGGCAGTTCAGGAGGGTGTTGGCCAGGCCAATGTGGCCGAACCAGTAGGACAGCCGTTTATGGGCGCTTTGGCCCAAGAGATAGCAGGGGCATTTCAGGCGTCAGTTGACATTCTGAGGGCTACGAATCCAGCCCAGGTAGTTCCAGCCCCGGTAGTTGCTGCAGATGCAGGGCCTTCTTTTCTGAAGAGGGAGTTTTTCCGGTCTCAACCGGATGAATTTATAGGTGATCCTAGCGAACCGCTTAAGGCAGACGAATGGCTCGAACAGACGGCGAAAACGTTTGAGATGCTAGGCATCGAAGACGAGGTATTGAAGGTGACCTTGGCATCCTTCCAACTGAAGGGGGATGCGGGTCAATGGTGGAAGTTCACCAAGGGTCGTATTGGAGGTACTTGGAAGGCTTTTGTTGACGCTTTTCAGGAGAAGTACCTGTCTTCAGCTGTTCAGGAGAAGTTGAGAGATCAGTTCCTCCATCTTGAGCAGAACAGTTTATCAGTGGCCGAGTTTGAGGCTGCATTCACTAGTTTGTCCAGGTTTGCACCTGAGTTGGTGGCGACTGAGGAGCGTCGTTGCGTTGAGTTTGAGAAGAAGTTGAGGCATGGCCTCATGATGAGGGTTGTCGGGTCTATGATTAGGGATTTTGGGCGTTTGGTTGTTGCAGCAGCCCATACCGAGACTATGATGCAGAGAGAGGGGAAAGACAGAAAGGCTCCAAGAGGAGTCAGGATGGCCAGAGTGATGGCAGGAGGCAGAGAGGTTTCACTCATCAGCAGCCTCAGAGTAGTTTTTCTAGATCCACTTTTCCAGTGCCGAGTGCTAGTTCTGGGAAAGGCAGTCAGGGAGACATCACGTGCTTCAAGTGTGGCCAGCTGGGCCACAAGTCTCCAGTTTGTCCTCGGAGGGGAGGAGCACAGAGAGCAGTATCTTCTTCGGCTCGATCTCAGAGCCAGAGTCAGGGCAGAGGGCAGCAGTTCACTTGTTTCCAGTGTGGTCAGCCAGGGCATATGAAGAGGTTTTGCCCACAGTTGGGTGGCACTCCTAGTGCATCTGGGTCGAGGCAGACTCAGAGTCAGCTGCCTGCTCAGTCAGTTCAGGCCTCGAGGGCCAATCAGGGGGCTTCTTCGTCCCAGTCTGTGCAGCAATCTTATGCTCCGAGGGGTGAGCAGGTTGATCAGAGGCCATCTGGGCGCGTGTATGCTGTTACCGCGCAGGATCTTGTACCGGCTCCGTCGGTTGTGAGAGGTACCTTCTTGTTTTGCAATTCAGTTGCTAGTGTTTTGATCGATACGGGTGCATCTCATTCTTTTGTGTCTACTGCATTCGCATCTATTTTGGAGTTGGAGTTAGCACAGTTAGCATCTCCTATTTGTGTTGTGTCACCTCTTGGGGGTGAATTGATTTTGAAACAAGGTGTTAGGGGTTGTGATATAGAGGTCGATGATCATAGAATCCCTTTTTCTTTTGTGGTTATGCCCATGAAGGGCTTCGATGTTATTTTGGGTATGGACTGGTTATCGTCATACCGGGCATTCATTGATTGCTACCGTCAGAGGGTCACTTGTTGTACCGTTAGCGGAGAACGTTTTCATTTTCTGGGGGACCGGGTTGGTAGTGTGTTACCACCGGGGTATGATCCGCGAGGGCGGAGTGAGCTTAGTGGTCTACTTGCTAGCTTTGAGGGTAGTGAGTGTGATGAGACCCAGATTGTATTGCCAAGGGTGGTTTGTGAGTACTCGGACGTCTTTCCCGAGGATCTTGTTAGTTTGCCACCTCATCGAGAGATTGAGTTCTCCATTGATTTAGTGCCCGGCACGGCGCCGATTTCTATGGCACCTTATCGTTTTGCCCCAGCCGAGTTAGTTGAGTTGAAGGTTCAACTCCAGGAGTTGCTAGATAAGGGCTATATACGTCCTAGTGTTTCGCCGTGGGGAGCACCGGCCCTCTTTGCTAAGAAGAAAGGTGGTGCTTTGAGACTGTGTATCGATTACCGGAAATTGAATCGGGCTACGGTTAAGAATAAGTATCCTATGCCCCGGATAGATGATTTGTTTGACCAGTTGAAGGGTTCCCGTTGTTTCTCTAAGATAGACTTGAGATCGGGTTATCATCAGTTGAGAGTCAGGGAGGAGGATATTCCAAAGACGGCATTCCGTACGCGGTATGGCCACTATGATTTCTGGTGATGCCGTTTGGGCTCACCAATGCACCGGCAGTGTTTATGGATTTGATGAACCGGATCTTCCGGGAATTCTTAGATCGTTTTGTAGTCGTCTTCGTGGACGACATTCTGATTTATTCACCTTCAGAGGAGGAGCACGAGGAACACTTGAGAGTGGTGCTTAAGTTACTTAGAGCCCATAAGCTGTATGCCAAGTTTGGGAAGTGTGAATTCTGGCTTGGGGAAGTCAAGTTCTTAGGCCATGTGGTATCCGGGAAAGGGGTGTCTGTTGATACATCCAAGACTGAGGCAGTGCAGGATTGGGCACAGCCTAAGAGTGTGTTTGAGATCCGCAGTTTTCTGGGATTAGCTGGGTATTACCGCCGGTTTGTGAAGGATTTCTCCAGATTAGCTTCACCATTGACTAGACTGACTCGGAAGGGAGTCCAATTTGTATGGAGTGAGACTTGTGAAAAGTCGTTCCAAGAGTTGAAGGTTAGATTGACCACCGCTCCGATTTTGATTATTCCGGAGAGGGGGTTGGGTTATGCAGTCTATTGTGACGCCTCACGAGAGGGTCTGGGTTGTGTGTTGATGCAAGAAGGGAAAGTGGTTGCCTATGGCTCACGTCAGTTGAAAATTCATGAGAAGAATTACCCTACACATGATTTAGAGTTAGCAGCTGTGATATTTGCCTTGAAGATTTGGAGGCATTATCTTTATGGTGAGAGGTTCGAGGTATTTTCGGATCATAAGAGTCTGAAATATCTGTTTACACAGAAAGACTTGAATTTGAGGCAGAGGAGGTGGATGGAATTTATTGAGGATTATGATTTCGAGTTGCACTATCATCCGGGAAAGGCCAATGTTGTGGCCGATGCCCTTAGCAGGAAATCTATTGGTGACGTAGCTAGTATAGCCATCCGGGAGTGGGAGATGTTGGGTGCACTTGGGGAGTTTGATTTGCTTTTGGGTGAATCCGTTGAGGCTGCGGCCTTGTTTTCTGTTGTTGCGCAGCCTACACTTGTGACTCGAGTGTTAGAGGCTCAGAGGGGTGACCTTGAGGTAGAATCTCTTCGAGAGAAGATTTCCAGTGGGAAGGTTGAGAAGGGCTTGACGGTGTATCCCGACCTGAGTGTGAGATACCGAGACCGTTTGTTTGTGCCGGAGTCTTGCCGAGAGGAAGTACTTCGAGAGTTCCATCATTCGCGCCTTGCGGTGCATCCGGGAGGCACTAAAATGTATCGGGATTTGGGTCGCCAGTTTTGGTGGCGGGGTATGAAGAGAGATGTGGCAGCGTTCGTATCTAGGTGCCTCACTTGTCAGCAAGTGAAGGCCGAACATCAGAGGCCAGCGGGTTTGTTACAACCCTTGTTTATTGCCGAGTGGAAGTGGGAGCATGTCACTATGGACTTCGTTGTAGGTCTTCCGAGGACTCAGCGGGGTAGTGATGCTATTTGGGTGGTTGTAGACCGGTTGACGAAGTCAGCGCACTTCATTCCTATGCGTGTTAGAGATTCGGTAGATCATCTTGCCGACTTATATATTCGGGACATAGTGAAGTTGCACGGGGTCCCAGTGACGATCGTCTCAGATAGAGATCCTCGTTTTACTGCTAGGTTGTGGCAGAGCTTGCAGAGTGCATTGGGCACTAAGTTGACCTTTAGTACAGCTTACCATCCTCAGACTGACGGGCAGTCCGAGCGTACTATTCAGATTCTTGAGGATATGCTTCGGGGTTGTGTTCTCGACTTTAGTGGGTCGTGGGAGAGGCACTTGCCATTAGTGGAGTTTGCCTACAACAACAGTTTTCAGTCTAGTATCGGTATGGCACCGTTTGAGGCCTTGTATGGCCGACCGTGTAGGTCTCCAGTTTGTTGGGCCGAGGTGGGTGATGCACCTCTGTTGAGTCCGGAGTTGGTGAGGGAAACGACGGAGAAAGTTGAGCTTATCCGTAAGAGGCTTGTTACAGCACAGAGTCGTCAGAAATCTTATGCTGACCGTAGGAGGAGACCGTTGGTGTTTGAAGTAGGTGATCATGTTTTCCTGAAAATATCACCTAGACGAGGTTTGATGAGGTTTGGGAAGCGTGGGAAGTTATCTCCTCGGTTTATCGGTCCCTTTGAGATCCTTGAGAGAATTGGGGAGGTTGCTTATCGTTTGGCTTTACCACCGCAGTTGTCCGGAGTTCATGACGTGTTTCATGTGAGTATGCTTCGGAAGTATGAGCCGGATCCATCACATGTATTGGATTGGACCGACTTAGAGGTAGATGAGGATGCCTCGTATGAAGAGAGACCGGTTCGGGTCTTGGATAGGCGGGATCAAGTCCTGCGTGGCAAGACCATTCCCTTGGTAAAAGTTTTGTGGAAACATCACGGAGTGGAGGAAGCCACTTGGGAACGTGAGTTGGAGGTCCGAGAGAAATATCCGGACCTATTTGTGGATGTTTGAACGTATGTTATATATGTATTGTTGTATTGTTGGATTTTAAGATCATTAAGTATGTCTTGAGTTGTAAAACATTGTAAATGTTTTGGTTTATGGAAATATTGTAGAACTGCCTTGATATGGGAGTTGATTGTAATATTGCATATATTGGCCATATTATAGAACTGGAGTTGTATCATGAAAATTGTTTATAATATGAAATTGTGAACCATGTATGTTGAAAATGGTTGAGAAGGAAAGGAAATGCATGATGAAATGTATTTGTTATGTCTCTTGACAAGGGATGGAATGACCGGTAATGGGTCGAGTTATTAAATGTTGAAATTTAACATTGTTTAAAAACGGAGAAAAACTTAAAAAAAAAAAAAAAAAAAAAAAACTTGTCCTTAATTTCGGGGACGAAATTTCCTAAGGTGGGGAGATTGTA
The DNA here is from genome assembly GCA_030407325.1 of Camellia japonica. NCBI lineage: Eukaryota > Viridiplantae > Streptophyta > Magnoliopsida > Ericales > Theaceae > Camellia > Camellia japonica. The sequence goes on from JAPPVO010000036.1 coordinate 59,328,530, forward strand.
GCACTTGTGGGTTTTTGGTAAATGTATTTGGACCTTTCATCCTAATTTGGGAACCTTTGGTGTGTTTGTTGGAAGTCCCACATCGGTTACAAGATACATTTTTAGGTGGGCAAATTTCTATATGTTTGTTGAAAGTCCCACATCGGTTGGGAGACACATTTGGAGGTGGACAAACTCCTATATATAGGTGCAAGGGCATAGGGTTAGCTTATCACCTTCTATGGTTCTTTCTTGGTTTTATTAGCCATTACGAACCGAGCTTGAGTATAAATTTTAGTTGTGCCGAGTTGGATTTTGGCCATAGTTCCACTGGGATTTTGGCCATAGTTCCTCCGCCAAAGTTGTGTTATTCTCGAGGGCTTTGTGGTGTGTGGTGGAGATCGAGCTTCGACTCTTTTCATCTTCTCCGTTTGAGCGCCAATTTAAGGTAGGGATTTCCTACTCCATTTATACGTTTTAATCCTAAGTAGTGGTATTTTGGTATGTGGGGGTAGTTTGGTAATTTTGGGAGAAACCTTAGGGTTTGTCATAGATTAATTTATATAATTAATTTAAGGGAAGATTGTGATATTGGGTTTAATTCATGAGATTGGGGAACTTAGTGGTTTAATGATGTATTTGATTAGTTTACATACTTATCCTTGAAAATGTTGAAACTACATTTGTTGTTATATTTATTTCCTGTTTAGAAATAATTGCTTTGGGCTATCGGTGGAGGATAGCCATGATTGTTGTAGACATTGCATGTGGATTAGGCAAAAATTGAAATTTATCATTTGGTTGAGTTGTTGAGTATAAAAGTTGGATTAATACATTAAATTCATGTATTGATTTATTATGCATATGACTTTATGTTTATATGCATTGCTTGTGTATGGGAGGAGATAGGGGATGTACTCCACGGTTTAGGGGAAGATGGGGGGTGTACCTCTGAACCGGTTAATGATTATGGGAAGATAGGGGATGAACCCAGGGTTGCTGCTTTTATGCGCGCCTATAGCAGAGATATAGCATATGCTTATCTATTTGTTTGGAAGTATGGAGGTGAATTTGATTGAGATTGTTATAACATCAGTACATGTGTTTATTTTGTTATAAGAAAAGTTTAACCTGATTTGTTATCCTTGTTGAGTTATTTGGCCAGGTTCTGAGCCATAGTTGGAAGGTGAGTTATGCCATAGACAAAGTGTCATAGGCAATGTAGACATTTGTGTCATGAAATTGTAAAATGGATTATTTTGTGTTAACCATGTATCAGATGCTACTGCTTTAGTTAATTCTTATGCATGGTTTAGTATTTTTCTACTGGGCTGTGGCTCACCCTATATGGGAACTTCATTTTCAGGTTCAGGTGATTCATTACCTCCAAAGACTTAGCTTGTGAGGATTTGGACTTGAAGACTTGCTTTATTTGCTTAAGTAGTTTTATTTGAAATATGTAAAACATTCAAGCCTAGGGCTTTATTTGTTTTGAGTTAGAACTCATGAAATTGTGTCCAAGTGTTGACTTGGCAAGGTGTAAGCCCATAGGGCATTTATTGTGATGTTTTATTTCGTAGTACTCTGATGAATGGGATAAGATACTTTATTTCCTTATAACTCCGCATGTTAATATTATGTGTTATGAGTTTATTTGAGGGCGTTACAGTTGGGAGGTCAGCGACGACGTTGGTGCTGTGATGGTGGAATGAGTTGAGTTGGAGTAGATATGGATAGCTGGTCCACAGGGTTAGACGATAAGGATTGGTTTGCCCTCGGGGAAGAAGTGGCAGGTGGAGTTGACGCAAACGGTGGAGTCTTGCTCCTCCTTGGCACGTCGGAAAGTGGGGACCAGTAGGTTGGCACGTAGTTCAATAGAAGTAGGGCCCTTCGTTTGAGGATCAGAAGGTCCAAGAGCCATTTGAGATCTCAGCTGGAGACGTAAGATTGCCGAAATGATTTACTCGGCTGAGGAAGAGCTGCAAAAAACAGGAAGGAAACTTCATAACAGATATAAGAGATAAGTGCAGGAGTGCAAAAAGAATGGCATTTTGACTAAGTTTTTACCCCTATCCTCTCTAAAAACTCCTCAGCGCAGAGGGTAGATATGAAAATCATCATCAGGCGCAAATTCTCAATTGCCCGAGACAATCAGGTAGTCATCTCCAGCACCTTTGTTGGAGTCTAGGAGGTCGGCTATGAGTTTGTATACGTGGATCTGGGCTTGAGGTAGTGAATATAACCACTAGTGGACTTGAGGCCACACATGGTATAGCAGAACTGGATGTTGGGGAGGGTGATCCTAGCGTCTCTCGGCGGGCCAACTCAGCAATACCGTTGATAACCCTAAATGTATTTATGGCTAGTTACATGGGGTTGAGTTTGTAGAAGTGCAAGACTTCTCGAAAAAGGATATCAAGAGGGAATCTAATCCCACTCTCTATAATGGACACCACGAGGAATGGCATGTAGGTTTCCCCTGGCATGATGGAATCTTCCTTACCAGGCAACCTAAGGTTGATGTCGGCTGGAATGTTAAACTCCTGTCGGAAGTACTCTAACTTACTAGGAGAATCTACTCTCCACTTAAACATGCCCATGATCTCAGCTAGGGTGACTTGGTTATGGTTTACTATGGAAAAAGGGTTTAATATGGGTTCAGGAACCTCGACAAGACCCTAATGAGCACTAGGGCAAGAATTCTAGAAATCTCAAGGAAGTTCTTGTTTCAATTTTCCTAAGGATATGGTTTCTAGCAAATCCCAAACCTAAGGCTATGCAAATGAACAAGATTCAAAAGCAATAATCTGGAAAACAGACAAGAAAACCAGAAGAACATGATTCAAAATGTGAAACATTGACAGAAATACAAAGAAGAACACAGATATGACAAGAACAGCGCTAGGCATTTAAGAACACAGAGAAAATAGAGACAAAATCAGCATGTTTATAAAATTCAAATTGCAAGTGAGCCATTGGGCAAGAACGAGAAAACATGAATAAAGCATAAAGTATGAGAAGAACAGGTTCCAAATCAAGAATGCGAGGAACAAATGGACAAATTAGGGGATAAACGTGAATAAGAGTTCTAATAGCAATACAAATGCAACTACAATGTGTGTAGTGGTCCAAAAACAAATTCATTCATGAACAGTAGAGCATTCAAAATAAAAAGAGAATGAGGAACTCACAAAATGGAGTTGAAGATGAGAGCGCCGGAATATAGCTCGCCGGAGTCAAACGATGACGTCAAACAGTGAAAAGCTCGCCGGAGGAGATGAACGGACCAGTTGTAAAAAGCTTCAAGGCACAGCAATGGCGGTTCAAAAAGGGGATTGTAGAGAGAGAAAACGTGAGCAAGACAAGATTTGTGATTGAAAAGTGAAGAGACAGAGAGAAGGGAGGGAGTTTTGTCAAAAATGAGAAAAGGAGGCAAAACGTAATAAAATTGCCTTGGACGACGTGCTTGTCAGGTGGCGAGGACAGAATCAACGTGATTTGATGGTGTATGTCAGGTACGAGCTAGTAAGAATGGGACACGTGGAAGAAACGGTTGAAATGACGGTGCGTGACAGCTCATGCGCAGTTGAAACTCTTAAAATTCTGGAACTAGTGAGGTAATGACCTCAGCTAGTGAAGCTATCTCGGTTAAGAAGAACAATCGCGACTGAGATGATTATCTCGGTTGGGATGTTGAAAGAACTTAGTTCTTGATTCTTGATTCTTAATTCTTGATGAAGTGGACGTTTGAGTCCTTGGTCCTTGGTGCCAACGAGTCACGATCGCGGTCGGAGAAATACATGTATAAGTTCCGTCACCTTAGTTTGCCGAGGTAATAGAACCTAGGGGGCAGTTATGGAGAAGTATTTTACGGATGACTCCATGTGACTGAGATAGCTCCGAGATGTTGACTAAGGTGCCTCGTGGATGAGTCATGTTTGCTGAGGTAACCACAGCATTGCTAAGATGTTCTGCGGTAATGCCGGAATCCCGAGATATTTGGATAAGGGACAAGAGTCCTAAATCAGATAAGGCTCTCAGTCTAGATAAGGATAAGGTTCTTGAGGAGTTTATCCCTATCTAACCGAAAGTCTGAGATGAGCATTGAGCTTGAGTCCTACGAAGTGAGACTTCTAGGGGACTAGATCATTGTTGGTTATAAAAATGAGGCACCCTTGTGGGTCGAAGGTATGCTTTGACTTGTGAGTTTAAGTACTGTTTTAATATATGTGAGAGATAAGATTTACTGACTTGATCGTTGGAGTGCCCTTAGGTGGACGAACTATCGCGGTATTCTCATCTTTTTGTTGGCAGGTAGTTAACTCAATCTATTCTGCTAGTACTCTCTAGCTAAGTTCCCTATTTGGTTATGTGGTCAAAAATCAACACCCACAACAAGTGAATGGCCATCTTGTAGGGAGACTAAGAAATGATCATACCAATCCATTCAATTCCACATTTATTCTATTATATTCCAATTTAAGGAATGGTATCTAATGGAGTTAGGAAGGTAGTTTTTGGAAAGTAAAATATGAGCAGAATTTGTTTCTGGATGCTATTGCGGACCCATATGCCACTGTGTAAATTAATATTAACTTCATATATACATAGCATTAAGTGCGAACTATTGGGGATTATACATGAATCTTTTTCCTTCATTTGTTCTTCCAACAGTTGCCCTCCAGTGGATTTAATATTTTAGTGAGTGAAACTAATTTTTTTATTAAATAAAAAAAAAACAACATGATTTTGATGCTTTAGTTGCATCAAAAAGATTGGTGAAGTAATCCAGAAATGAAGAAATCTGAGCAGAGAAAGTAGTGTGGTTGGAGTTACTGACCAAAGATTCAAGAAACTAATAGAATTGTTGCTTTCCTGGGTTTATTTAGCAACTGTTGCTAAGTTTTTGTATAGTTCTGACATTTTTTCTTCTTGATGTGTTGCTTTGTTCTTAGATCTTCCTGCTGCTAAAATGCCTTGCCTTCCTTTGTACATAATGATTTTCTTCTTCTGAGATGTTTATTCTTTTTAGGCATATTCCTAATCCTTTTTTTAAGCTGTTTTCTTATATTTTTATCCATTGATTTATTTCTAGCTCTTGCCGGAAGTTTTGTTTTTCTGTTGCTGCTCTTATTGTTTTTGTTTATATAATAAATTGCAAGCGTCTTTTTTCTTCTTTTTCAATTCATATTGATCAGTGAATGGATGGTAAATACAGCTCTATATGATAGCCAATCAAATCCAATAACCAATTATAAAGGGAAAAAAAATAAAAAAAAAAAGTAGAAGAAGAAGAAAGGAAAGAGAAAGAAAGTAGACTTGACCCATTGAATTGTGATTACATCTGCAATTCTAGTGTTAGAATTAGATTGATGTAAACTTGGGCCAATTGACTCTTTTCTTTTTTTCTTTTTAAGAAGAGGCATGTAGTTACACTAAATATGGGAAAGAAAAAAGATTTAGATCAGGGGATCTCTCCATAGACTCAAATAGAGTTATGGGAGCTTCATGTTGTGTCATTTATTATGAATTGAATAACATAAGATTTTGGAACTGACAAACTGAGCTGAAATAAGATTCGTGTCACTATTTGCTTTTTCTTTTTTCTTTTTTTTTGGGGGTAGGAGGTGGAACAAAATATGTGAATGATGTTTCTTGTAGATTGGTTATTATGAATCTTGTGAAACAAAAAGATGAGTGACAATAAACTAGAAAAAAAATTCTGTTTTGTGCTTAATAATAAGAGAATTGTTATTTTTACTCCACTTGTTTATAAATGCATTCTACAAAGTAAATTTATAAACAAGTGGAGAGGGATAACATTTTAAATAATAATTACTACTAATTATTAGCTTGGTGCAAGATTCAAGTCGCAATTGGGATGCAAGTTTGCATGAGGCTTATTTTCTTGATTATTTTTTTATTTTATATCTTATTTAAATAATTAAGGTGTACTTCCAACTTATTTTTAAAATTTCGATAAAATGCGTTTCTGTATTGTTTTGGCAACCATGTTTCTTGAACATCTAAATAATGTTTAATGGTTGAATATTTAAAAACAATATTAAAATGATTAAAAAACACAAATTTATGGCGAATTTTGTTTGAAGAGAAAGGTTTTTTCAAAATATATTTTGTAAAGTAATACATTTATATCAAACATGATTTTTTATATAAACATGTAAATAAATACGGTAATGTACATATATAAAAAAATAAAAAACTTTTCAATATCCATCTCATTCTAATAATATCTTCATCTTCTATTTTTAACACTCTTTCATGCATTTACCCCTTCCTTTGTTAGAAACTTACGTAGCTACTATTGACACTTCCGTCACCGCTATTGCTACCGCCACTTTTCAACCCTCCACTACGACTCCCAGTCCATCCGCAATCCACTGGGAGAGAGAGGACAATGTTGGGGGTAGTTAGGGACTGGAAGAGTAAGAGAAAGCGCCATGAATAAAGAAGAAAAAGATGAAATTGATAGGAAAGATAAGGGTTTGTCCAAAAGGAAGATAAGGGTTTGTCACCGCTATTTACCCCATGAATTATGTTACACCCTCCAATTTTTAGTTTTTTTTTTTTTTATTACAATAATAACCTTAAATGAAATTATTAAAAAGGGTATCATTAATTTTGGGACACCCCATCTTATAATTAAACCTACACACCCACTATATCATGAATTAGGATTTATGTGAACACCCACCTCCATCACACTCATTCATCTTCTCCAAATCCCACTATATCATGAATTAGGGTTTATGTGAACACCCACCTCCATCACCACTCATTCATCTTTCCTAAATCCCACATTCAAAACTTACCCAGTCTCAAAACCTTGAAAACCCTTTGGTAGCTTCTCGTATAATCCTGTTGATCAAGTCTGCGCTCCTCCGTACGTCGTCGCTTTACTCCCTGAAAACACAAACGTGAGCTAGCCGGCGGGTGTGTGCCGGAAACCTCTCCGATGCCTAAGTCAGAAAGATAGACAAGTAGACAAAAGCTCTGTGTATTCGGAAATCAAAGTTGTATTACCCCTCCATAGGTGATGTTTGTGGGCTTTTATAAGTTCCATGTGGCACAATCCAAGTAGGGCTCTTACTCCTCCATGTAGAGTCCTCCTAGGATTCATGCTCCTAAAAGATAATGCTTATCTTTCAACACCCCCCTCACTGCTTAAACCAAGTGAGATGGTTTTACCATGGCCGGATTACCATACGACCGAAATAACACTGCCATGCTAGACTAGCTGGAATGACCAATCTAACTGTTAGTTCGGCTCTTCCTCGCCTTTCTCCTACCTCGGCTTCACATGCCAAGACCGAGCTATCCATAGAAGAGTTAAGCCGAACTAACCCAAAACCAAGTCCTGAAGATGGCTCAACATACCTCGGTTCCATATGCCATGACCAGGCTAACTCTGGCGACCGAAACATCTGCAGTACTCTTCTAGACCGGACTAAAAATAAGGCCTTCTGTGACCGAACTAATCATTAAGCCTCCCTCGGACCGGTCTATCTTCCGGGTTTTGGGATCGGACTAACTTCAAAGGCCCCTTCACTCTGTCTTTCTTATTTTGGCCCATTAACGGCCCATTGCCCAGCTCGGCCCAATTTAACCATATAAATTACCCTCTCAATTGCCCCTTAATTCCATCTGCATAGCATGATAGGGATTACTTGTCTATCAGCCGAGCTAACATCCGAGCTAAAACTTTTAAGCCTTTACAGCCGAACTAAAAACTCTTTAAGCCTTTCCAGTCGAGCTAAAAACTCTATTAGCCTTTCCAGCCAAGCTAACTTAAGCCGAGCTGTACCTGTCCGGTCAAAACGTCTCTTCAATTATAGCAATTGAATCGCTTCTCCTTCCCATGATACATGGCATGCTTTGATTGGCTGAAGGCAGCTGTCCCGCCACCCTCGTACCTCGCATTTTTTTGAACAGTTCCCGCCTTTGGTCCCTTTACCAAAACCAAAACCTTTCATCTTTGAATCACTCTCACACTACTCATCTCCTTCCTCTCTCTTGCAAGCCTCTGAAACTCTCATTCTCAGCACTGTGAAGCTTGTGTCCTTTTGTTGCTGCCGTTGCTTCCATTTTCTTGCCTCTTTGATCTTTATCAGGTAAGCATCATAAATCTGTTCTTATTTTCCTTGTTTTCGCATTCGTTTAATCCACAGCTCTAGGTTTGTGTTTTTGTGAAACACTTTCTTTCTATTTGCTTTGCCTTGTACATTTCTGGAAAAACTTAGCAATAGAATTTTTGAATATACATAATATCTTGTAGAACACTGTATTTGATCCAAAATCATGATGCAACCGAACTAGGATACTGTTTGTGTTAGGTGTAAGTCTAGCCAGTTCATAACCGAACTAGCACTTTATGTTTATACCAGTAGTTTCAATAAGTCAAACCATTTTTTGATTTACCTTAACCGTGATAACAAACCGAACTGAGTCTGCAATTAGTGTACTGGGAAACCATAATTCCGACCGAGCTATGTCTTCAAGGCTAAACCAGCAGTCTTAGTTTTAGACCGGACTAAGAAAGCTGCCCTAGAAGCTCAACCGGTCTAACAAAACCTCTTGCTCTAACCGAGCTATCGAACACCTTGCTTAAACCGGGATAACAAAGCCCTTTGTACAAACCGAGCTATCGAAGCCTTTGCTTAAACCGAGCTAAAACGTGATATGTTTATTACTCTTTTAGCACGGTCTAACGGTCTGTGCTTAACACCTTTGTTCTCTTTTTTTCACTTTTGCAGACTTAGGTTGCCCAGACACTCCTTTGAGCGCTCAACCGAGCTACTCAGCACAAATCTTCGACCGATCTAACACTTGGCTTTAATTTATTTATAACTAAAAACATAAATGGGGAAGTATAGATTCTTAGTAGAGACACCTGGTGGTTTGGCCGAATTCCGAAGGGAGTACAACATCCCTGACGATGTCCACCTCACCTTAGCCAAGCAAGATATTACTCCATGGGGGAACCAAGGTTTTGTACCCTTCACCCTTCTGTCCATAGTAGAAACCGGACTAAGATTCCCTGTTCAACCCTTGCTCTGTGAATTCCTTAGGCAAACCAGAATATGCCCAACCCAGCTTTCCACAAACTCATACCGTATAATAAATGGTATAGCCGAACTAAACCGCCGAGCTGGCATTAACCTCGGCCTAGCCGAGATCTTCCATCAGTACTCCATAGGCTCAAAAAAAGATGGCTGGGTCTATTACCTAAGAATACGTCGCCGCCGAGAAAAAATAATAAAAGACACACCGGACAAAGACTTAAATGATGACGACTTTTTTTGGATATCTGGGAATTTTGAAGATCACCAAGCCCAGATCCCTGGCCGTAGTATAAATTGGAAAAAAGGAACCCCTGGTATACTTACTTCGGTTTCTTTGACTGCTTCTCTTTTATTTCGGTTTCCTACTTCTGAACTGAACTAACAGTTGTCATCTTTATGCAGATTCAGCCCACCTTAAGTCATTATACAGTTACCCTAACCTAGGCACACTTCGCGCCGCACTACGATACCCTGAAAGAAGTTGGGCCAAGCTTCTGAATTTTGAGCCGACATACCGATATAGCAGCCGACGCAAAGCCAGAGTAACCGACTTTTTGCTAGAGGACGCCCCTGAACCGGATCCAACCATGCCACAAATTAACCTCGTCCGTACTACTGAAGAAGAAGAAATGGCGAAGAGGAATAGAGTAAGGGCCCTCTTAACCGAAACAAACCGAGCCGAGGTACCACCACCGAACCAAACCCAAGAAACAGTGGTGGCCCTTCCAACTCAACAACCTTCTTCATCACGCCCGAGCAAGCGCGCCCGAACTACCCCAATCGAGCAGCGCCTTGTCGATGAAGATGAAACAATTCTTCCACCAAGCCCTCCACCGAGCCCTCAGCCGGAGCGTTCTGACTGGGCTAGCTCCTCCAAATGGGCTCCAAAAATGATATTTCAAAACCGAGATATTCAGGACACTGTCTCAGTTGTCGCTGAAAAAGATCACATGATGGCATTCAATCTTGCCAAGAGTCTCTGCCTTCCAGCAGACATGGAACATCACAAGAATTTAACCGAGCTAAAGGCCATCCGTTCGGCCACAAAATCCATGGTGCTTGTAAGTAATTTCTCCTATTTAATCTTTCTAATTTGCACAACTCTTATTTCGGTTTGTTCATAAGTCTTTCCATTCTTTTGCAGGCCATGCAGAAAAGTCACATTGCTCATAAGCGTGTGCTTGAACTGCGCAAGACTACAAGGCAAGCCTTGGCCGAAGTTGAAGAAAAAACCACCGAGCTGAAGCGCTCCTACCAGAAAACGGCCGAGCTAGAGGCCGAGGTAGCCCGTCTAACCGGACTAGTTACCTCGGCTAATGCTGACAAACAGAGAGCCCTGACCGTGATGAAAGACAAATACTTGCGTGAGCTTGCCAAACTTGAAGGCAAGAAAAACGCCGAGATAGAGCAACTGAAGAAGAATGTTGACGACGCCGAGCTGCGGGGTTTCAAGGAGGGCGAAGCTCTTTACATTAAGCAGTGCGAAGCGGCAAAGGACCTATTCTTCAAGTGCGGCTGGAGGGGAGCCGTGGTGGAGCTCGGTCATGGGCCTGAAACCGAGGTATTTAATCCTCCACAATACTTTATACCGAGCTCACTAGCGGAGTATGCTGCCGACCTTCAGAAGAAATTTCTTGAAGAAGGCAATGATGAAGACTCTGCTTCTGAAGGCAACTCCCAGCCCGGTCGCCGGTCTATTTCTCCGATTCCAGTGATCTCCAATCCCCCAGCACCTGATGCAACTATTGTCGTGCCTCCAGCTGAGCCGAACCAAGGGGAGCTTGTTTCAACCGAGCCCAACCAAGTTCTGGCTACGACCGAACTTCCTGCTGAGACCGGACTCAGAATTGAGTTGGATGCTGAACTGGATGATCTCTTCAACTGATTTTGTATTTTCTTTTCTTTTGGTCTTGTAACCGGGCTGAGGCCCCTCCTTTGTATTTGCTTTGAACTTGATCAATGAAAATCTTCTTTTGTGTTCAACACTTATTCCGGTCTTAGCTGAGCAATCTGACGGCTTACTAGCCAACCACTCTTTAGCCGATGTACTTACTTCGGCTGAAGAGTACCAGGAGTTGGTTTAATCCAGCCAACCACTCTTCAGCCTATACCCTTACTTCGGCTGAAGAGTAATAAGAGTTGGTTTATTCCAGCCAACCACTCTTCAGCCCATACCCTCACTTCGGCTGAAGAGTAATAAAAGTTGGTTTAATCCAGCCAACTTCTAAATTGGTTTTTCCAACCAACCTAGAATAAAATATTTTGGTTATTCCGACAAAACGTCCTACAGCCTGGATCCTTATCCTGGGCTTAGAAGGGGTGTTGGTTTAATCCAGCCAACCTCTAAGTTGGTTTTTCCAGCCAACCTAGAATAAAGTGTTTGGTTTATTCCGATCAAACGTCCTGCAGCCTAGATCCTTATCTTGGGATTAGGAAGGGTGTTGGTTTAATCCAGCCAACCTCTAAGTTGGTTTTTCCAGCCAACTTAGAATAAAGTGTTTGGTTATTCCGACCAAACGTCCTGCAGCCTGGATCCTTATCCTGGGCTTAGGAAGGATATTGGTTTAATCCAGCCAACCTCTAAGTTGGTTTTTCCAGCCAACTTAGAATAAAGTGTTTGGTTATTTTGACCAAACGTCCTGCAGCCTAGATCCTTATCCTGGGCTTAGGAAGGGTGTTGGTTTAATCCGGCCAATTGTGTTTTTAATGCCCCTAACTCACTTAACTCACTAAAACAAACTTTTACAGAAGAAAACGCCTATACTGAAAAGAAAACTACTTGTTTTATTGAGAAATGAAAAAATTACACATATTTAAAAGAAAAAAGCTAAAAATAAAATAACTTGAGATTGGTAGTATTCCACGGCCTGGGAATTGCCTTGCCGTCCTCATCTTCTAAGTGATATGCCCCTCTGCCTGCTAATCCAACCACTTTGTAAGATCCTTCCCAATTAGGCCCTAACTTGCCATCTCCCGGTACCAAGGTGTTTCCCATTACTTTGCGCAGTACCCAGTCTCCGATTTTGAATTGCCTTGGATGTACTATCTTGTTATACTTTCTAGACAATTCTTGTTGGTATGAGGCAATGTGAACCAGTGCTCTGTCTCTTTTTTCTTCCGCAAGGTCGAGCTCCAATGTTATGGCTTCGCCATTCAAGTCTGGATCAAAATTCTCGCTTCGAATTGTGGGGAGGTCAACTTCTAGTAGGATTACTGCCTCCATACCATAAGCTAAGGAAAATGGAGTTTCTCCTGTTGACCGCCGAGGTGTGGTGCGGTAAGCCCATAAAACATGAGGGAGCTCTTCTGCCCACTTGCCTTTGGCTTTCTCTAATCTTTTCTTCAATCCATCCAAGACTACCTTGTTTGATGCTTCTGCCTGACCATTTGCTTGGGGATATGCCGGTGTAGAATTGTAGAACTCTATCTTGTGCTCTTCACAAAAGCTTCTGAAGATTCTGCCGTCGAACTGAGTGCCATTGTCTGATATTAGCACCTTTGGTATGCCAAATCGAGTGATGATATTCTGCCAGACAAACTTCTTCACATCTTTCTCTTTGATTGATGCCAAGGCTTCTGCTTCCACCCACTTTGTGAAGTAGTCGGTTGCTGCGAGAAAGAACTTCATGTTGCCTGGTGCTGTTGGAAGTGGCCCTACTATATCTAACCCCCACATTGCGAAGGGCCATGGGCTAGTTAGAGGTAGAAGTTCTCTGGCAGGTTGGTGTATTTGGTGTGCGAACTTTTGACACTTTTCGCACTTTTTGACATACTTTTCTGAATCTGCTTGCATGTATGGCCACCAATATCCTTGCGAGATTGCTCTGTATGCTAATGATCTTCCTCCTTGATGGCTTCCGCATACGCCCTCATGTATCTCGAATAAGAATGCTTCCATTTTGCTGGGATGAACACACTTTAGGTAGGGTCCTAAGAATGACTTTTTGTACAATGCTAAAGATGGGGAGAGTCAAAATCGCTGCGACTTTGCTCTTATTCTGTTGGCCTCTTTCTTTTCTTCTGGTAAGATGCCGTCTTTTAAAAACAGTCTGGTGGGATCCATCCAAGAAGGGCCTGGATCGGCGCAGCATACCTCCTCTGCTTCTGGGTCTTCAATGCTTGGTCTAGGCAGGTAGTCGATCAGCAGTGGATGAGGGATGGAGGTATCTACCATTGAGGCAAAGCCTGCTAGTTCATCTGCTCTGCTGTTTTCCTCCCTGCCGATCTGTTCTATCCTCACCACTTCAAATTTCTTGATCTCTGTTCTGACTAACTCTTGGTATTTGGCCATCCTATCATCCTTTGCTTCGTAGTCGCCTGATATTTGGTTTACCACTAGTTGTGAGTCGTTGTAGACCATTAGCTCGGTGGCCTTCATGTAGAATGCTGATTTGATGCCTGCAAGAAGCGCTTCATATTCCGCTTCGTTGTTTGATGCTGAGAAGCCAAGATTGATTGCCTGCTCCACTACTAGGCCGTCTGGAGAGATGAGGACTATGCCAAGTCCTGCTCCATGTCGGTTGGATGCTCCATCCACGAAGAGCTTCCACATCTCTCCGACGAACAACTTCCAGCAAGTGGAGGGATCAGATGATGCCTTGGGGTCTTCCATGTTGCTGGTGTCTTCTTCTTCATGGTCCATGCCTGCTGTCTGCCCTTCGCAATCTGATTGTACCAAGTCTTTAGTTGTTGGTAAGTCTTGACTTGGTATAGCATGGTTTGCTTCTTCCTCCCTTACTTTGTTCTGGTCTGCCTTGGGACTTGACTGGGTAACCTGTACCAGTGGTTGCGTTATTCCGACATCAACTTCCATCCCTAGCTCGGTTGTTTCAGTCAGGTCGACTGGGCAGATATGATGACTTCCTAGGGTGAATTCTGCGACAAAGTCTGCCAAAGCTTGTGCCTTTATTGCGGTTCTGGGTTGGAATTTGATGTCGAATTGTCCCAACTCTACTGCCCACTTCAGAATTTGCCCAGAAAAGTTCGCCCTTTCAAAGAGAGCTTTTAATGGAAAGGCTGTGAGGACAGCTATGGTGTGGGCGTGAAAGTAATGCGACAACTTCCTTGAGGCCATCACCAAGGCTAAGGCCAGTTTTTCCAGTGGCAAGTACCTCGTTTCGGCGCCCAGCAATGTCTTGCTGACATAATAGATGGGCAGATGTTGGATTCCTTCTGCGCGGACCGACACTGCGCTAATTGCGTGCTGCGAGAGTGCCAGGTACAAGAAGAGTTCTTCTCCAGGAATTGGGATTACAAGTAGTGGTGGAGAAGACATGTATTCTTTTAAGCTTTCCAGGGCGCGGTCGCATTCGTCGTCCCACTCAAACTTGGCTTTTAGAGCATGGAAAAATGGTCGTAGTCTGTCTGACGACCGGCTTATGAACCGATTGAGCGCAGCTGCCATGCCGGTGAGATGCTGCACTTTTTTTACTGAGTTAGGCCTCTCCAGATCCTGAATGGCTTTGATCTGGGAGGGGTCTGCCTCTATACCCCGGTTGGTCACCAGGAAGCCCAGGAACTTGCCAGACCCTACACCGAATGCGCACTTTGATGCATTAAGGCGCAATTTGTGTCTCTTCAGAATCTAGAACATCTCACTTAGGTCCTTTAGATGGTCGTTCTCATCCTTGCTCTTGACCACCATGTCGTCGATGTAAGCCTCCATTGTTCTGCCTAACAATGGCTCAAACATCTTGGTGACCATTCTTTGGAATGTTGCCCCTGCGTCTTTTAGGCCAAAGGGCATGACCTTGTAGCAATACAATCCTCTTGGAGTTGTAAAGGACGTGACCTCCTGGTCTGGTTCGTACATGGCGATCTGATGGTAGCCTCTGTACGCATCAAGAAAGCTAAATCGGTTGTGCCCTGCCGTTAGGTCTACCAGTTGATCTATCCGTGGTAGAGGAAAGCTGTCCTTTGGGCATGTTTTGTTGACTGTCTTATAGTCGACGCAGACACGCCATTTGCCATTCTTCTTTGGCACCACGACTGTGTTGGAGATCCATCTGGGGTAGTGTACCTCTCTGATAGCTCCTGCTTCTAGCAGATTTTCCACTTCTTCAGCTACTATCTCGGCATGGTGGAGTGCCGATCTGCGTGTGCGCTGAATGATTGGTCTGGCGGATGGGTGGACATTGAGTTGGTGACAGATGAAGTTAGGGTCAATGCCTGGCATGTCGTATGGTGTCCAGGCGAACACTTCGATGTTAGAGGTCAAAATTCCAAGACCTCTAATCTCTCAGTGCTGGACAACGACGAACCGAGCAAAAAGAACTTATCGGGTTCTTTTCATCTATTCTTACCTCTACCAAGTCTTCCACCGCTTTTTGATTAGTTGCTTTGCCGACGTCTGCGAACAGTTCATTGCTCTCAAGTTCTTCCACCGAATGAACATATCCCTTGGCAGCGCGGCTGCCATTAACCGTAACAAAGCATTGCTTGGACATGATTTGGTCTCCAAAGACCTCTTCAATTACTCCGGTATCGTTGGGGAATCGCATTACTTGGTGGTAAGATGACGCCACCGATCGCATGGCATGCAGCCATGTTCTGCCCAAGATGATGTTGTAAGTGGAAGGGACTTTCAATACCAGAACTCCACTTGTTTCGTTACGCTTCCTGCTCTAACTGGAAGAATTATTTTGCCGACTGGCCACTCTGACATTGAGTTGAATCCAATCAGGGGAGATACGGCAGGTGCCAAGTCTTTATCTTGTAACTTCAATTGTTTAAATGTTTCGTAGTACATTATTTCACATGAACTACCCTGGTCAATCAAAATCCGCTTGACGTCAAAATCCTTGACTCGGAGAGTGACAACCAGGGCATCATTGTGAGGGCAATATATCCTCGCCAAGTCTCTATCTGAAAAAGACATGACGTTCGTGGCCTCTGTCTTCCCATTTTTTAAGGTAGGTTGCGCACTTAGTACCTCTCTTAAGTGCTCAGCCTTCTTGATTGACCCTCTGAGCTCGCATACACGCTCAGGTTCGAAGACTCCATGTATCACATTGATTATGCCTTGAGGAGGGGCGTCGATTGGCATCCCGTTGGGGTTATTGTGGTCCTGGGGGGCTGGTTGCATCTCTCCTTCAATGTACTTATCCAGGTGACCTGCTACCACCAACTCCTCCAGGTGCTGTCTCAATGGCGTGCAATTTTCAGTACGGTGCCCCTTTTCCTTGTGGAAGGTGCATTGTGATCTTTCGTCGTAGTCTTTCTAAGCTTCTCCTAGCTTAGCTGGCCATCTGACGAAAGGCTTATCGCGTATTTCGCTTAGAATCCGATAGATCGGTTTCTTGAATACCGTGGTTATGGCAGTGCGGACTCTCAACCATCTTTTATCCTGGTCCTCTCCGTTGTCTCGCCTGCCTCGTCCGTTTTTGTTTGGACGGTCTACCGCGTTGACCTTTGCTGAGGCCTTTTTCTCTGGTACTGCGGTCGTGCCAGATTTTGTTTTGGCACGTGCGCCATCCTCCTCCACCCTGATGTGCTGATGCACTCTTTCCATCAAGGCTTCCATGGTGAGGGGCGGTGTCATGGTGATTGAGTCCCTTAGTCTGTTCCCGACTGGAAGGCCTCTTTTGTACTGTGCAATGGCGAGATTGGTGGGGCAGTCCCCAATCTGGTTGAAGGTCTCCCAGTAGCGACTATTGTAGGATCTTAGGGTCTCCTTGTCGCCCATGTCGATGGAGAGTAGCTGGTCGATCTCCACCGGGGTTTTGGTGTTTGTTCTGAATCTTGTTACGAACGCCTCCGCCAATTGCGCCCAGGAGGCTATGCTGCCTTCTGGAAGTTTTTCGAACCAAGTCAAGCCTAGGTCGCCAAGGCTAGATGGGAAGAGGACGCACATCAAAGCCTCGTTTCGTCGGTATACAGCTATGATCTGGCGAAAGTGGCTCAAGTGTGAGTAGGGGTCTGTCTTTCCCTCATATGTAGTGAATTTGGGCTGAAGGAAGCCTGATGGTAGGGGCGCGTTTTCAATCGCCGGAACGAACGGCGAGGTCTGCAGCCTTGCTAATGCCTTGTCCGTCGGTTCGTAGGCAGGGCGTGGTATTGGTATTCCAACCTCGACGCTTCCATGCGTCCGAGGAGCCAACCGCTGTATGGCAGAAACTCTGTGTGGATCGCGTGCCCTGGCGTCCTCCTTCCATCGTGCCTTCTCTTCGAGCACGGTTCGTAAGTCGGATGATCTGGGCAACTCCGTCTGTCTGGATCTTGTTTGGTGCGTATGTGAGGGCCAATAGGTGCTTCCTTCAGTGTACGACCTCTCAGATCTCGTCCTCTCAGACCTGGAGTGACGAGTTCTGGAAGACCTGGATTGGGTATCGCCTGTCCTGAGGCTTCTGCTCTCTGCTTGTGAGGGTGTGGTATTCCTACTACGATTTTCCGAGTGGCGAGGGGGCGTCTTGCTTGTGCGTCCCTCTCCTGTCGCCACTCTTTTTCCCTTCATCTGGCGCTTTAGAGATTCCATGTCCGCCGCCATCCGTCGTATCAATTCATCCTGCTCCTTGACGTGATCCTCCAAAGCTTGAGGATCGATCCTCCGCCTTTGTCTCTCTAGACTCTATGAACGAGAGTGACGAGGGCTGTTAGTCTGCCTTCCCCTAGCATCCCTCCTGGGGTTATGTCGTTGGGGCTCTAAGTCCGCCATGGGAGGGATAGGGGCAAACCTTCGCGCCTCCCACCTCCTTCTGGGGTTTGTCCATCAATGGCGGACTGTGGCAACTCTTCGTTGTGCGCCATTACTTCCGATTAGTGAGGATAACTTGATTAAGAGGTTTTGTTCTTGTCTGAGTTCCCACAGACGGCGCCAATTGTACGGGAAATGAATAAACCTTCTCGTATAATCCTGTTGATCAAGTCTGCGCTCCTCCGTACGTCGTCGCTTTACTCCCTGAAAACACAAACGTGAGCTAGCCGGCGGGTGTGTGCCGGAAACCTCTCCGATGCCTAAGTCAGAAGATAGACAAGTAGACAAAAGCTCTATGTATTCGGAAATCAAAGTTGTGTTACCCCTCCATAGGTGATGTTTGTGGGCTTTTATAGGTTCCGTGTGGCACAATCCAAGTAGGGCTCTTACTCCTCCATGTAGAGTCCTCCTATGATTCATACTCCTGAAAGATAATGCTTATCTTTCAACACCCCCCTCACTGCTTAAACCAAGTGAGATGGTTTTACCATGGCCGGATTACCATACGACCGAAATAACACTGCCATGCTAGACTAGCTGGAATGACCGATCTAACTGTTAGTTCGGCTCTTCCTCGCCTTTCTCCTACCTCGGCTTCACATGCCAAGACCGAGCTATCCATAGAAGAGTTAGCTGAACTAACCCAAAACCAAGTCCTGAAGAGGGCTCAGCATACCTCGGTTCCATATGCCATGACCGGGCTAACTCTGGCGACCGAAACATCTGCAGTACTCTTCTAGACCGGACTAAAAATAAGGCCTTCTGTGACCGGACTAATCATTAAGCCTCCCTCGGACCGGTCTATCTTCCGGGTTTTGGGATCGAACTAACTTCAAAGGCCCCTTCACTCTGTCTTTCTTATTTTGGCCCATTAACGGCCCATTGCCCAGCTCGGCCCAATTTAACCATATAAATTACCCTCTCAATTAAAAAGGGCATCATTAATTTTGGGACACCCCATCTTATAATTAAACCTACACACCCACTATATCATGAATTAGGATTTATGTAAACACCCACCTCCATCACACTCATTCATCTTCTCCAAATCCCACTATATCATGAATTAGGGTTTATGTGAACACCCACCTCCATCACCACTCATTCATCTTTCCTAAATCCTACCTTCAAAACTTACCCAGTCTCAAAACCTTGAAAACCCTTTGGTAGCAATATTCCGGCGTTAACGATGACAACCATTTGATTATCTAAACTTCTTGACACTTTCATCGGTCAAAATTCTTAAAGCTCACAGAAGTTTGCATTTTTCATGTTCGGGAATACAGGCCTGGACATTACTTATTTGTTCGGTAATGCATTCCCAAACAAATAAGTAATGTTTAGGAGTACAGGCCCGAACATGACGACTTCTTAACACTTTCAACAGTCAAAATTCTTGAAGCTCGCAAAAATTTGCATTTTTTCATGTTCAGGAATACAGGCCCGGACATTACTTATTTGTTCGGTAACACGTTCCTGAACAAATAAGTAATGTTCGGGAGTACAGGCCCAAACATGGAAACTTCTTAACACTTTCAACAGTCAAAATTCTTAAAGCTCGCACAAGTTTGCATTTTTCATGTTCGGGAATACAGGGCCGGACATTACTTATTTGTTCGGTAACGCATTCTCGAACAAATAAGTAATGTTCAGGAGTACAGGCCCGAACATGGCGACTTCTTAACACTTTCAACAATCAAAATTCTTGAAGCTCGCAGAAGTTTGCATTTTTTCATGCTCGGGAAGAGGCAGATAAACACACTAGAGATCTATCTTTCTGGCCATAATCAGATAAGAGAGAGAGACAGCGAGAGAGAGAGAGAGAGAGACAGAACATACCAGAGTTGCAAGTTGCACTTCTTTTTCTTGTTCTTCTTGTTCGTGCGTTTGAAAATGATGAGGTTTTGTTAGGGTTTTTTTTTGGAACAAAGGTTTTTTTTTGGGGTGTGGGGTGTCCATTCAATTGGGTAGAATGTTTAAGGATAATTTTGGTATTATTTGGGGGGTGCAAAAAGAATTTTAGGGTTTCAAAAATTATAAATGGGGGTCCAAAGAAATACAGAGTCCAAATTAATTCTTAGGGTGCTAATAGCACCACTCTTTATTAATTGTGTGCACTAAAAGTATTCGATGGGTATAAATAGATGTTTCCAAAAGCCTAAAACTTGTACCTTAAAAAAAGAAGGGGAATTTTTTTTTAGGGTCCTTAGTATTAAGATTTTATAGTATAAAGAATATCTAATTTTTTCATAATGTCTAAGGTCCCTCAACATCGATCTAGAGAAAATTCGATCCAGAAAATTTCTCTGAACTTCCCAAAGAATTTCTCTCCAAATAAATTCTGGGGCCAAAATTTCTTTGAATTCTAGTCTAGAGATTTTCTCTGGATTTCTAGAGAATTTCTCTAATTTTTGCAAGAATTTCTCTAGGTTTGAACTAGAAAATTTCTCTACATTCCCAATCACAATGTGCAATACACAAATCGATCACCCAAATAAGCAACAACAACAACCATATACATCTATATAATAAGACAAGAAGGTTTTTGAAAATGTATAAAATGTATTAGAGTTACATTTGATTTCAAAGGTTTAGATCAATTCTAATAAATATCAACGATTCAGATGATGTTTGATTCCTGCTCAAACGCTCATCTCTCTCTCACTCCCACGTATGCCTAAACAGACGCCTCTCTTTACACGTTCTCTTTCTACACGCCTGGCTCTTTCTACAGGTTCTCTTTCTACACGTCTACTCATCGCCGCCATTGAAGAGGAAGATCGAACTCGGCTTATCGACACCGACCCTCCTCGCACTGGCACCCCTCCCTCTTCGCTCGACTCCCTTCAAATCCATCGTTGCTGCAATTCAAACCCATCATTGATTGAGTTCTGTTCATCGCCGCCATTGAAGATCAACACCCACCCTCTTCGCTCGGCTCCCTTCAAACCCATCGTTGCTTCAATTCAAACCCATCGTTCTTCAATTCAACAGAGGTAAGTTCTTCAGTTCCGGAGGCTTCAATTGTTTATAGGTCATTTACATTGGGCTCCATAATAAAACCCACAATTTTTTGAATCAACTAATACATTTTATTAGTTTTTGGTTGTGGTGACCAATCTGATCTAAATGTGTCATGGCTCTGCTCTTTTTCTGCTCTGTCTTGTTCATCGGTCCTAATTTCCCTTTTCATTGGAAGCCGTAACGACGACGACGACCCTACTCTTCTTCCAAGATTTATAGAGAGTGTATGCTATTATTAGAGGGGAGAGAGAGAGATTGATATTTATAAGCAAAAAAAACTATATGTATATATGTATCTATTTTTATATATTAAATAGGGAATTTTAGAGAGAGAAATGTTGGGTCTGGAGCGGCAGCTAATATGGAGAAGGATTTTGATTCAAAGCTGAAGATCAAGAGCAATTCTTCCAATGGAGGGAACATACCCAGATCTAAGAGCTTCGAATTGGGCAAGATCTATGGCGTTGGTTCTTATTCCAATGTCTCATTTTTCTTCCTCATGTTTAATTTTTTTACTGTATTTATTTATTTATTATTATTATTATTGTGAATTAATTTGATTTATGTTGATTTATTATGGTGTTTTGATGATTTATGTTCATTTGAATGTCATGTTTCATCTATCTTTTTAGGGTTATTTTAGATTGTTTATGAGTCATTTAAATTGGATTCGACTGTTAAACCCACAATTTTTTGAATCAATCTAATACATTTTATTTGAATTCCATTCTCCACAATTAATTACAATCCATCCTCCACAATTAATTAAACTCATCTCATTCTCTCTCTCACAGGTCTCTCACGGGTCATTTGTTTATTATACCCATCCAAGCACCAAGAACTTTGTTCTCCACCCAACATATAACCGGATCTATATTTGAACTGGTAGTCTATTTGGGTTTGGGTTTGTGATTTTCGTTAACTGGGTTATGACTCCCATTCAAAGCCCAAACTTGAGCAACAATGGAGTTCAAATAGGAAGAGAGAGCCGTAGAGGAAAAAGAGAGACAGAGCTCTCTGCTAAAAAAAGAACAAAAGCAAAAAAGAAGTAGAAGAAGAAAAGAAAAAACAAAGAGAGTGGGGGACAACTTACGTGGCTTTGCTTTTCTTTTTCAAGAATAGTGTTATTTTTATATTAAATTAATAATCTATATAATATGAAAATAAGGTTTTTGAAATTGTTCTACGTGGCAAGAAATTGTCTTAGAGATACATTTATAACCAACGGTTCAGATCAATCCTAATCAAAATCTAAGGGCCAAATACATAACATTCTGCCTCTTTGAATTCCTGCTAATGAGTACCAAACACACCTCCCTATCTCTCTTACAGACGTCCTCCTCTCTCTCTCTTTTATCCTCATTTCAAATTTTAATCTCCTTCTCTCTTGTTTTGTTTTAGTCTCTCTCTCTTTCTTCTACCCACTCTCCTTTCTTGGTTTTGATTCGAGTGCACTGTTTGATCAAATGCAAGGTAGATCGATCGACACAACCAGCAAGAAAGAGATCGGTATCGTCTTCAAATTTTTCCTCCCTTTTCTAGGCATATCTAGGGTTTCTCGATTCAATTTTTTTTTTGTTGATTTTTCTTTTTCGGCTTTTTTTTTTTTACGCGTCTCTTTGTATGCATTCACTATGTGATTTGTAAAATGGGTCTCCAAAATGCCTCAAAAATTTTACTTGGGTTTTCGTTGGGCGTCTAAATTTTTATGTGATTTGTTTCTCATTTGAGTTTGATTGTGTTTCTCATTTATATTATGTGATTTGTTTCTCATTTATATTGCCTCAATTAAAATCTGTCTCTTTACCCCTCTATATTTTGTGTGTGTCTTCATGTATATACCATATTTGGTAAAATGCCTCAATTAAAATATTTTAATTTTTAATGCTAGCTGCTTATATAATTCTACTTTTTTCGTTGTTGAAATAGTGAGTAAATTTATTATAACAGGCCAAGTAAATGTAGTGTATGGTGGTAAGGTTTAGGAAAAATAGAGGTATATTCAAATTGGTGATACAAACGGTGGGAGTTGGATGTTATTTTTAATAATAAACAGTAGGCAAATTTTGGACAAGGGATAATGGAGCTTGCTTACTTATATTTTCTAATCTTTGGAACGACATAGGCCTGAGATTGAAACTTTCTAATCTTATATTTATTTATTAAGATCATTTGAAACTTTCATTTGCCTGAGATTAAAAATTTAAAACTTCCACTACCTCTTTTTATTTTTCGAGTTGTAGGCTCCCAAAAGTCCATCAAGGACCAAGGTTGAGAGCTGCAAGTTTTCTCTATTCCAACTACTCTCTTCCAGTAAGTCTTTCCTTTATTCCCATTCTTAGTACTGTTAAATTAAGTTCCATTTGGGTACTCTCTCTCTCTCATGCTTTTGTGTTTTTGTGGATATGCTATGCTTTCTTTCATGTCTTGGGTTCTGTCAATTGATTTGGTAAACAATTTCATCAATATTTTAACAATGCCTTCATCAATTGATGAGCGGTTCTCTTTTTCCCTTAAAATGAGTTGTTTCTTCACTACATAGTTGTGGTGTGTCAACCTCTTAAGCAATTTCGGTGTTCAAACAGTGCGCAATATCAATATCAATATTGTGGCCTAATTTTTACTTCTTTTTTTTTTTTTAATCCAAAATTTGTTTTTTGTTGTGGCAATGCATTGGCTGCTTCCCATGAGCAAACCAAATGGATCCAAAAGGGTTGGTTTATATTTTGCTTATGGGAGGATTTGAATAGTTTGAGCTATTTGAATTTTTTTATTTTTGTTTTTTGCAGCCGCTGTCCATAGCATTTCAATGCACCATGTTAACCCACTAAAGGTATCCTAATTCTTTAATAGGATACTTGGCTTCCATTGGGAATAAAGTTGTTCAATATGTTTTTAGTTTACGAATTTTTTACTCATTTCTTATTGCAGAACATTTGTTATGTCATATGGTTGCTTGGTCTAATTATTA
This sequence comes from Camellia japonica, assembly GCA_030407325.1. NCBI lineage: Eukaryota > Viridiplantae > Streptophyta > Magnoliopsida > Ericales > Theaceae > Camellia > Camellia japonica. Next base: position 59,352,279 of record JAPPVO010000036.1, read on the forward strand.
GTTCCCTATTATTTGTCGTATGTCATTTTAGCTACCATTTAGTAGGTTTGTTTATGTAGTGTTGATTGAATTTTTTTTTCTTCAATTTCTTTATGGATAACTGAAAGAGGAGTGCAGAGAAGTTTAGAGAAGTTGGGCATAATTGTTTGTGTTTCTTTATGGTTTTGATTTCATTTATATGAATATGACATGTGTTGAAATCTCTATTATTAGAATCATACAATTTGCGATTTGATTCAGTGAGCAATCAATACGAACAGGTTGTATAAATCACAAATAGACATGAATCATAGGTGAATCGGTGAACCAAATCAGTGAATCGTGAAGTGAATCAATTCAATTTGCTAAAATTGATGTTTGACTTTCCTTTTTAGTTTTTTATTGTTGGAAAAGGGTTCACACAACCTTTTTAAGGTCTTTAGGATTACTATATGTCATCTTTTGACTTTCTCCCTCCCTCTTTTGTTAGTTTTTCATATCTCTTTATCCCCTTAACATTATATCCATAAGTTAGTGGAGTTTTGTTAGTTTTATTTGTAGATTTATTTATTTTTGCTAATGTTGTTGTTGAAATATATATAAAATTAAGATAAATCTTCCTTTCAAATTCTGCAAACCCTTCAGCTCCTTCATCTGTGTTGGACACACCCACCTTTTATTGTTGTAGTTTTCTGTCTTTTTTTATTTTATTTTATTTTATTTTATCAGGGAATTAGTTTTAGTATGAAAGATCTTTTCTCCTAAAATCAATGCACAATTTTTTGTTGAGTTGGAGTGTTGTAGAGAAATTATCAATTCATGTAAGGCTGATGTTTTTATTCTTAATGCTTTGTACATGTGACGGAGGCATCAGAATTTGGTGAGGAGAATAGTTCTAAAGGCTCCATCAATAGAGGTAATCAAGATTCCATCCCTTTTTTTGCTTTTATTTTTTATTTTTTGTACATTCATGATGTTGTAAGTCGATGATTTAATCTTTTACTAAATTTCCATAGTTCAAAGACCAACTTCCTCATGTCACTTGGAATAAATTACAACCTATTTCCTGTTATTTTAATTAAATTTATCGTTATTCATTCCATTCTAACAATTTCAGTATAGTTTGCAACAATTGAAGTTCAAAATAATTAGTTTTACCACTATATAACTTCTGCTACTACAATGTTCACCAAATGCTTGATAAATTATTTCTCTATTTGATGTGTTTGATTCACAGGGAATGGAAGGTGAGGGGGAGATTAATTGAATAATCAAACTTTTGGTTGAGGAAAAAGTTCCCCTTTGCTAAACTTTTGACCGAGGTGAGGAAAAAGTTTTCCTTTGCTTGACTAGGTTGAGTTTATGAATTTATCTATTTTTTGGATAATGTTCTCTTTGCTAATTATTTTTATTATTATTTATTGTTTTTGGGAAGAACCAAAAAAATTAGCAGTTTTTTTGTTTTTGGTTTGCATTACTTCTAAATAGGTTGAATGCTCTCAATTGGATCTCAATTGTGAGTTTATGAAATCTTTTTTTTGAGATTGTGGTTTGAAGATTTTTGAAACAAATGCTTCTTGCATTGTGGTGCCAAAGATATCCATGAAAATTATCAAAGAAATAGCATTTTTCTTGGTCAGTAAATCTCTCTCTTTTTCCCTCTATATGGATGTGTCTCTGAAACATTTTTTTAATATATAGTAGTTTCTCGTGTGAACCCCACATGTGTCTAGGTGCATAAAATATTTGCTACATAGATTAAAAAACAGAGAAGGTGTGTGGATGTGGGATGAGGGAGAGTAGAGATAGAGGGAGGTAAAAAGTGCAGATAAATGAATAAAATGGTGTGAGACAAATTGCATCTTGAAAAGTTATCTACCTATATGCTAAATTCCATGTCTCTAAAAGATTGACATTCTCAATTTTAGAAATTAAATATATTTATTGAATCATTAGTGCTTGATGATGGAGGGAGGCATTTATAAACATTAGTGCTTGATAATGTGTTTAAGAGCTAAAATCTAATAATGTGTTTAGAACTTTCAATTAGTGCTTGATGATTTTTGCTTTTGTAACTATTATAGATAGTGCTTGATGTTTTCAAATTGGTGTAATCCATAGACATATGTGCTTATTGGAAGGTTAGCTAATTGACCAAAAAAAAGGTGGTTTTGTTGATTAAGGTTTAGTTTCTTCTATTTATTTTATTTTATTTTATTTTTTGTGTTGATTTTTACTTTTTATTTTTCTCTTTCTTTGTAATTAGCAAGAGAGAAGTGTAATATGAAGAGTCTGAGCCCAAGTGAAATGAGTGTTGTAACTAACTAATATTACTGAGGCTTGAGTGTAATATGTTCATGAGTTTGCTAATCATACGTTTTATATAACTAATTGATACATTTTTCTTGCTACATTTTGGGCTTTGATACATTTTAATTTTGCACAATGGGGGTGAGTAGCGATGCACGATTTTTCTTTCCATGCCTTTTCTTTTTAAACATTACCTATCAATAGTTGACATGAGAGATGGTTTGTTAATATCGCAATCACTGAGATTATATTCTTTTTAAATTTTAGCCACAGTTCAAATGAGACCAACCTCTTCAAATAAAACAAGAAAGATTGATAGCTTGGGTAAGTATAACAGTTATGGTATAAGAAATGAACAATTTTTCTCTGAAATTATTTTGTGAATCGTAATATTGGCTCCCTTTTTACAGGTCTACACTTTTTTAAGCTTAAATTTTTCTTATCTCTCTAAGGATTTTGTATTTATTGTTGTGGGAGTTAAAATATTGCTAGAAATGTGTAAACTAAACGTGCACTTCTTTGATTGATGAGTGTTGAAAGAGTGACAATCTCGAGTGAGCAACAATTTGTGCATACTTCGTTCAATTTGTTTGAAAAGATATGATAATGTTTGAAGGCACATTTCTCTTTCATCTTTATTCTAAATAGCATCTACGTGGTAAACTCACATAAATATTATAAAATTTTATGTTCCACAGTTATCTTAGTAGTTTACGTGGATTTTAATGTGTACTATTTGGGCGTTGTTTTTATATATTTTTTAAGGGTGACACTTTTGCCAAGTAAATTTTAAAATTTCTACTTTTTTCCACAATATGTACTATGAAATTATGTCATATTCCTAAATACTTCTATCTAGACTTTATGTTCCTAAATAATTTTTTGAAATATGTCATGTTCCTAAAGTAATCTTTCATTTTTAATCTTCTTTCTTATTCATCCTAAATACTCTACCACTGTTGGTTGGATGTGAATCTATAAAAATATGTTAGTTTTGATGCTCATTTTCTTTGAAAAAATTCACAATTGTTTAAAGTTTGTAATATTTTATTTACCAATGTGAGCACTTCCAAATTGAGGCATGAGTTATAGTTATAAAGGAAAATTCATGATTTAATTGTTAAACTTCGTTGGAGGGTTTATTTAATATGATTTGAATTTTTTGGCTAGAGGATCATGTATATTTTTGGATCTCAATTAAAATATTATATTGTCATTCGTCTCTCTTTTATTTTTATTTTGTATTTTTTAACCTTTATAATTAACATTGTTTCCAACTGGTTTGTTTTCTTGATGGGAACTCAAAGCAACATATTCATCCAAAAATGAATATTAAACACAAGGTAAACTTTAATTGCTTTTAAAAAAAAAATTTCATACTCATTTTATAAATTTGAATTTAATTATTTGTCGGTTTACAATCTTAAAAAATTCGTATCCATTGTTTAGTCATGATGTGTAGGCATAAAAATAAATAAGGTAAAATTATAACTTTTTTTTAAATATTTGATCAGTCATGTAACTTTTCTTTTCTATGAAATACATGTCTCACATTCCTTTTTTGGGTTTCCATTGAATAATACTCTCAATGAGGTAGAAGAGTGTAGGAATAGCCTAGACTCTTGCATTGGGAAAAAATACACAGATTAGTAGGTACTTGGATTATTTTTCTCTTACAAGGTTGTCTTCCACTATCAACTGAATTTTGTTTTATATTTTTCTTTTTCTTTGGTTGTTTTCTTTTTCTTATTGTATCAAACATGATGTTTTCACTACAATAGGTTTTTAGGTAGCTACGGTCTGGAGGTTTGTATGATTTGTTGTCATTCTTAATTTCACTCTCTATGCTATTGTTTTCTTTCTATTCATTTATCTACTTTAATAGTGCAGACGCATGTCTATTCACTTGAACATGGAATGACAGGTTTCAATTGACCATAATAGCTACATTGCTTTAAACGGTGATGTTGGCATTTGCAAGAGAGTTTGAAGTTATTATATTGCGTTGTGGATATCTCAACATTGAATCATGTACCATATCAATTCTCTTTTATGTAGCATGCTACTTTCTGTCTACCAAGTTATTAACCTAACTTTCACAATTTGCATTAATTTCTCACAAGCCAGTGGAAGCAAGAGCAAGATGGTGATAATCATGATCATGTTGCTTAGAGCTTTAGAGCCTTGAATAAATAACCATAAGTGATGATGTACTTGGATGAAGAATATACTCTGTTTTGTCATCACTTGAATTGTGAAGCTTTGTGAATTTTGGAAATTTAGGAATCATTGTTGTTACATTGTTCTGTACTTTGTATCATTGTTCAAGTAGAGAGATTGGACAACTGTCTCATGTATCATTTTAGATGGTCAAGATCAATTTTAAACATTTTGTCAGATCTCATACAGCTAAGATCAAGAAGGTAGCTTTTTTAAAGTTTCTTGAATATTTTGAAAAGACTGATTATTTCTTTCTAAGATCAAATGGTGAGAGATTGTTTTTTCACCTTTAAATTCCCTCTCAAATGTGTCATGTTTGTTGATAAATTCCATCTTTAAAGATCTCTCAATTTTTTGTATCTTGCTTCACTTCAAAGCTCACTCCACAAACCTCTATCCATCTCTCCTCTCTTTAACCATCTGCATTTTATCCCATTCATTCTCTCTTGACATGTGGGTATGATCTATGTTTGATCTTGAGGGTTCATTTCTTTGGGATTGTGTAGTTTTTTTTATTATAGGTATGTGCAGCTCATTTATTATTTCAGGACTCAATTTATGGGTATGTGATTATTTGTGACTTTTGGTGCATATATGTTGATAGTTTTGTGAAATAATTGATTTCAATGTTTTCTTTGGTGGGTTTTAAAGGTAGAATGAGAGAAAAGCTTAACACTATGACAGATTTTTGACCTAAACAGAAAGAGCGACTTTAATTTTTTTTGTTCATATTTTTTAATTCATAGTTATTTTTTTATTTTTTTTTAGAGGACCGTAGTTATTGATTTTTTGTTTGTTTTTTTATTATTATGCTATCTACTTTAACCAAGAGGAGTCTGGCTAATGGAATTGCCTAATTTTAATTTTGGTGTCATTTTGAAAGGAAAAATGAGTAATATTGAATTTTCAAATTACTTTCCAATTAACTTTTTAGTTTTCTTCTAATCTCATTTTCTTTCGGCTTTTATTTGTTGATCAAATTTTTATCTTTTTTGCGTTTGAGTGATCTAATGAAAATTACTGTTTTTGTTTAGGACCGCTTAATTGAGCATAGTCTATTGATTGCCTTTTTTTAGCAATTACAGTATTAATTTTTAATCATAATTGTTTTCAAACTCATAACCCATTTGATATATTTATTTGAAATCATACAAACAATTCATGAGATATGGTATGCAATAATTGATAGAAAGCATGCTTAGATTTTTTTTTTTTCCCCTTTCCTTTTGGAATGTTTTTAGGCACAAGTCATTCGCTAATTGTCTTATATGAAAATGAATTAAAATAGTGAATGACCGTTGCTTGATTGAGGGTAAAAAGATCTTAGGATCTTTGTAGAATTTCCACCGAGATTGCTTATGAAAATTACAGGGTAAGTCATTTTTTTTTTATGTTTTTATTTCTTCGCATCTTGATTGTAACCCGTTAAGTATTTTTTATCCGTGACACTTAATTACTGAAATTAATTTTGGAGAAATTGCAAATCAGTGGTAAGACCAAAAAAAATTGCAAAATCATGGGAAACTTTATCACTTAAATTATTAAAGTTGATAAGCTTTACCATTGATTTGCAATTTTCCTATTAATTTTTAGATTTTATTATCGATTTTGCTATCAATGGTTTTATTTCGAAAAGTGGAGAGATGAGTTGACTTTTTGCTATTCGTTTTAAATTCTCAAAAGATGTACAAGTGATTTGCAAAAAAACATTTGACTGGTATGTATGGTTGCTACTTTTTGTAAGGTTGCTATTTTTCGTACAAGTGATTTAGTATTTTTCATGGATGTACAAGTGATTTAGTATTTTCATGGATGTACAAGTGATTTAGTATTGTTCAAAAAATGTACAAGTGATTTAGTATTAATCAAAAAATATTGTTAATTGCTCAATGACCCAATGTCTAGCTTTATATTGAACTGCCTAGGTATATTAGTTGTTTCTCAACTTAATTAGTTATATCTGAAAGTTTGCATAACATTTGTAAGTTTTTGGTTGATGTCAGATTGTGTTGGGAGTACATTTTTCTCATGTCACATTGTTTGTAGGCAAGTTAAATTATTATTATTTTTCCTATATTTTTCTCACGTAGTTTCAGGTTTATAATTTGCAAAGAACTATTACAATGTGATTTGCAGCAGTAGCACCAGCAAGTGTACATTGCTTGGTATTTAAATTAATTTTTTTAGATTGCAGAGCACTGGTTGGTGTGCATTTCAATTTTAATTTTCTTAGATTGTAGAGTAATAGCTGGTGTGCGTTGGTTGGTATTTAATTTTAATTTGTTTTTTTTTTTTTTTGAATTGCAGAATACTGGCTGGTGTGCATTGTTTGGTGTAATTTTTTTTGGATTATAGAGTGTTAACAAATGTACAATACCTTGGTTTGTATGTTTTGTTTTATGTTTACAATTTTTTATTAACTTGCTTAGCAATGGTGCTTTTATTTTTAATGTTTGCATTGATATGAAGTTTATACTTTAGAGTCATAAAATTTGTTAATAAAAATGAAATGTTTATGATTGCGTTACTTGCCGTACTTTAAATAGTGATTGGGAAATGTTTATTTTCAAAATATACAACTAAAAATATTTTCAAGTTTTTTTAATAAAAAATCTTTTCAAAACTAACCAGACCTTCATTCATATTTTGACTTCAAATTTTTAGCAACAAATGGGATAAATTACCTTTTAACCCAATAATTTTATATTTAATTACATTTTGATCTCATCATTAAAGGCACGGGCATACACTAGTATATATATAGAGAGAGAAGGAGAGAGAGAGAGAGAGAGAGAGAGAGAGAGACTCACTAAAAGGAGAATTTCTCTAGGTTCAAACTAGAGAAATCTAGAGAAGATTGAAATTTCTCTGACTTTGTTCACAAATTTCTTTGGCTTTGTTCACAAAGAATTAAAATTTCTCTAGTTTTGTTCACAGAGAATTTCTCTGACTGTATTCACAAATTTTTCTATGTTTGTTCACAATTTTAAACCAGAGAAAATTGTTATAACCAAACTAGAGAAATTTTAGCACAAATCATTAATCTCTCTCCTCCGATCACCAATCATATCTCTTCTTACTAGAGAAATTCTCTGGACTGCATAGACAAATAAAAGAGTGATGATTCCAATCCAATGCAATAAAAATCAATAATAAGATACAGATAGATGAAGAAATACCGAGTTATGATTGGTGATCAATGCGAACACTGTCCATGGTGCCAGACTCAAGATCTATGAGGACAACACGTAGAACAAACCTCACACAAGAAGCCTCATTGTAGTATACATTAACACGTTCCAGTTGCAAATCTAAAGTTCCAACATACCTTCCAGTTGGATCAATCCCATGTTCATCACAAACAATTTCCCAAAATTTTGATCCAATCTGGTTTTCCACACTGTCCACCTTGACTGTACAGGATTTCTCTCATTTTTTTTTGAGATTCGAAGATCGATCAATTGAGAAATGAATGACTCGATCGACTGAGAGTGGGTGAGACATTTCAGAGGTGAGATTGTTGAAGAATTCAAAGAAATTAGTAGGTTCAGAGAATGATCTACAATCTTCATACTTGGATTTGGATATAGAGATGTTATCGGTAGAGTGAGATTGATCATCAGTGGTGGTTATTGGAAAATCACTCAGAGAATGCCTCTACTTCCTCGGTTTCTTCTTGTTTATCACCATAGATGTCTGTGTTATCATCCGTTTTTAGAATGTGTGTGTGTTGTGTGTGTGTGTGTGTGTGAGAAGAGAGATGAGAGAATGAGAGAGTGGGTATTATTTATGGGTGTGAGTGAGAGACCTTAGACTAAAAAAAATTATTATGAACATCTCTCATTACTAAAAGTTGGAGAGGGATGTTAGACCAATTTTTTCAAAAAAAGAATATTTGAGATTCTTAAAATATATATTTTTTAATTTCACCCACAAATGACGTTGTATATTAGAGATTTGTCATATAGAGCTCAAATTGGCATATTATGATGTATAAATTTTGGAATCTAAGCCTTTGTTTGGCATTGATTTTTTTAACTGACTTTTTTGTGTTGAGACTTTTTTAGCCTTGTTTGGTTTGGTTTTTTTTATTTTTGTGAGAGAAAAAATATAACGATTATGGTTTGAACGTGACATTTTGTTTTATTGACTTATATAATTAATTTTGTCTTTTTGTACTTTTTTAGCAAAAAATCTTTAGCCAAACGACTCCTAAATTATTAGTCTAGGGCGTGTCTTACATAAAAATGCAAAAAATTAGACTTCTTGGTCAAGCATATTATCTTTAATTGCCCCCATTAATTTGATGTTATTTGTTTTAGACTTGTTTTAAAAATTAGGTTAAAAGTTGAAATTTTAAATTTTTTTAAAAAAAAATATATAAAAAAATAATATAACCGGATTAAAAATTAAAAAATAACTGTTAATCAAGTTTTTAAAATAGGTCTTGTTTGTTAATTATAATTTTAGTTAAAAAAATTAAAAATCATATAAATTATCATATCCTCCTTTTTTTTTTTTTATCTATTTTTTATAAACTAAAAAATCATTAAATAACCTTGTTAATCTTCATATAAGGCTTCGTTTTGGAACCCTCATTTTTAGCAAAAAGTCAAAAAGTTACTAATTAGCCAAAAAACCAACAACCCATACCAAAAAGTCAAAGATTCTCTTTTCTCTCTACTTTTTACACATTAAAAAGTCATCCCAAATATACTAATTTTTTTTAGCTCATATTTTAACTAAATAACCAAAAATTACTAAATTAACCTGTTCCCAAACGAGGCATAAGTGTAATTTTTTTTAATGTGAGCAAATAAAGCCTCCGACATGTCGTAATTGCACTCGTATATGCGCATCTCTTTCTTGGATGGACAGTAAACAAAATCAACAATCCCCCAGTCCCGCCATCATCCCTTGGCCCCACTTAAAATATCTCTCACAATCTCACCCAATCATCCTCCAATCACACGTATTTCAATGACATCCAGCGGTGCAAACCACCTAGACCTAGTGGTCCTCAGCACCAGGCAATCTTTGCCCATTCCATTCTTCTCTCAAATCTCAGCGCCCTCCCTTTTTCGTGTAGACTGCGCACACAGCCTAAAACCCCTCCCCGTCTCTCTCTCTCTTCAGGCATTAGTTTCGCTCTCTCGCTCTCTCGTTGCGCCATTTTGGGGGATTGATTGTTCTTCGTTCGTTACTCAGATCGTTGGTGCTGAGTCTCGCACAAACTGTAAGTCTGTAAGTGCTCATCAACTCTTGATCGGTCTCAACTTTTTGAATTTCGTATAGTTTTGCAGAATCATTTCGTTACTGATAATATGTAGAATTACACTCAGCTTCTGTAAATGTTTCTTGCGACTCCAGCTTTTTATGTTTTCAATTTCTCTCATTTGGTCATTAATTCATTTATATGATTCATTTGATATATATTATATATATATACGTGCTTGTTTGTATGTGTTGTGCAGAAATATGTGGTGTGTATATAATACCAGTGCCTTCAATTGCATAAGTTGTGATTCATAAATTGATTGTTGTGAATTTCTTCTTGTGGATTTTTATTTTATTTTTTTTTCTTGCTTTAATTAATTAAATTTCGTAAGCACTTTCCTATTTCTTCTCTCTCTCTCTCTCTCAGGGCGTACCCAGTGCACGAAACTCCCCGCTTAAGCGGGGTATAGGGAAGGGTTGATATATACCGCCTTACCCCACAAGTGAAAAGGCAGGGAAGGGTTGATATATACAGCCTTACCCCACAAGTGAAAGGGCTGTTTCCGGGACTCGCACCCGTGACCACGAGGTCACCAAAGGGTAGCTTTACCCCCGCTTAATTTTTTATTTTTATTTTTTCTGTTTTAGCTGCCACCTATTAGTAGTTTTAAAATCCAGATAAATTGGTTTGATATGTGCAATTTAATTTCTTTTTCATTTTTCTCCAAACTGATATTCACATGATTATATTGTTTTTAAGTTTTAGGCCTTGTTTGGGATGATAGGCTTTATCAAAAAAGTAAAATATATATATAGTTGTCACATCACTCTCTGTATCTAGTTTTCCGCACATCTTGTCATAAAAAGCTAAAAAACCAACTATATAAATTAGCACGAGGCCTTAGTGTAGATTGCACTGTGTAGGTGGGAAACCTATGTACACTGCATATAAAATTCCTCTTAATTAGTTTTCTCATTTTGTGATTCTGATTATATGTTTGTTTTTGTATTTGTTCTTGAATGTCCTAATACTGAATGCGAATTGTAGTACACTTGTAGATTGGTTTATACGTTTACAGGAATGTAGTACTCATGTAGTATTCAGGTTTTATTGGCTGTTATCTTTTTGGTCTTTCTTTGGTCATGGATTAATCTTCTTATGGTTCTGCTGACTAGCTTAAGTAAGTCGATGCTTGCAAAATGTGACTCTGATTCTCTTTGTGAAGAGAGGAAAATTAATCATGGCTTCAAGATCAATTCTACGGAGAAGGAAGTTGTCTCTGATTACCTTAATGTCTCTTCTGCACGCTCAATTCGAAGTTTTCAAAGTCTTGGTCATGGACAATCCAATCAGTATGTGGATTCTCGTGGTTTTGAGCTCTGGTGCAAATCATCCTTCTGGAGATATTTTTTGCATAAAGGATTGGGGATGCAGTTCAGCTGTGAATGAGGATTTACTAAAATTTTCGGCATTGGGAATCTTTAAGCATAGATGCTATGGAGTTATGGCATCGGTCACGTGAATGGAAGATCACAATTATTTCTCCCCATGGGATGAGGTTGATGCCGCAATCTATACATTATGCTTCCACAGCCACGGCAGGTAAGCCTGATTTGGGTAGCGATGATGAAGATAAGGAGGAACTAGTTGCTAAAGAGAAAAGAAGCATCTCCGGAGGAATGTGATCAAGCTGTTGAAGGTCTGAGTACTGCAAAGGCCAAAGCTAAAGCCAAACGATTGCAAGAATCTGAAAAGGTTGCTAAGTCTGCTTTACAAAGAGTATGGGCCACACTCCTGGGGATTGGTCCAGCTTTGAGAGCTGTTGCTTCGATGAGCAGGTTAACAATTTTGCATTTGTTGATTTATTTTTTTATTACCAAGTCAACATGTTTCAAATTTAATACTTAGTTGATCGTTTTCTTTCTTTAGGGAAGATTGGGCAAAGAAGCTAAATCATTGGAAAAATGAATTTGTATCAACACTGCAACATTATTGGTTGGGTGTAAGCTACTGTGGGTTGATGTGAGGATCAGTTCAAGGTTGCTGCTTAAACTTGCTGGTGGGAAGAGTCTCACCAGGAGGGAGAGGCAACAGCTAACCCGAACCACAGCTGATATTTTAGACTAGTTCCATTTGCTGTTTTTATCATTGTCCCATTCATGGAATTCTTGCTCCCAGTTTTCTTGGCAGTATTTCCCAACATGTTACCATCAACATTTCAAGATAAAATGAAAGAACAGGTACTGATTCTTCTTGGGCTTGAAATCTATTCCTTGTTTCATGCTAAATGAATTGCAATTTGCATGCTGTAGATTTCATCCTTTTTTTATTTTTCCCCTTGATAAGTGCTGAAGTTTCCATCTTTGTTCTCTTTCTATTATGTTTACATTGTTTATTATTTGGATGTGTCTTATCATGAGTTATTTGTTACAATCCTAAAATTACCCCACATCAATGAAGTGTGAGCTTGACCATGTGAATGTAAGCTCTTGAGCACTTTTTCCTTGCAAGCCGGTTTTTAAGGGTTCATTTGGTATCAAAGATAGCCACCACGTCGAGTATGTAATCAAACACAACCCATGTGAGTATTGGATGGGGTGTGACTTTGTGGTTCGAGTTGCAGAATGAGTGACTTATAGGTTGGATTAAGATACCTTAGAATTATGTATGGACATAGTACTGAGGGTGTTGCATATGAATAGGTGAGTGAAGTCGCCAAAAAGGAAACTGCTACCATCAGGTCTGTTGATAGAGTGGATCGTTGTGGACGTTGGTTGTGGAGCATGGTGGCGTGTTACAATCCTACAATTGTACCACATCGATGAAGTGTGAGCTTTACCAAGTGACTATAAGCACTTGAACCCCCTTTCCATGCTAGCCAATTTTGAAGGGTTAGTTTGTACCACTATTGTAGAGCTTATTCTAGGTTATCTATGGTACATTTCCTTGTGAGATGCATGACGTTCTATCAAGTTCTTTTTTCTTGGAGTCTTATATAGGGCTATTTACACTCATCCTGGAAGCTTGCACTTTTGGAACTCATCCTATTATAGACCGTGCCTCAACAATTTGGAGCAAAAACCTTCATTATTGAACTTCTCCCCTTGACCCTCGGACCATTATTATGTCTAGTTTTGCTTAAGATCTTTAAACATGTTAAAGATTTTTTTGTGCTCCAGTGTGCGCAATGCACCCATGTTTTGATGTGGGCTGGCGGCCCTATGTCCATGCACTGATTTATCTCACTTCAAAAGAAATGATATAATAACACTTACTTTCTTCTTGGTGAGTCAAAGTGGGGTTCCATTCTCCCTTGCCTTACGACCTAGGCATTCTGTTTCTAGATTTCTAGAATATTGTAAAGGGCTCCAATATTTGTCTTTCAGCTTTTCATTCTCGCTCAAGCCACTCAACTATCTCTAGTTCTTTCATAGAAGACCTTGATTTGAAAGAAAAATCACTGCATTGTGTGTTCCATTCTTACTTTGCAAAAATGCATTTGCAAAGGTACCTTAGCAAACTTGGAAGCAGATAAACTATAAAGAATAGAAGAGTAATTGATTGCTCTTGAGGACCTGTGAAAAAGTTGTCTACTTGATCAAATATTTACTAAATTGATGACTTCAAATTTACAACACACACACACATATTCTCTTTAGTTTTTTATTTGGTTGGAAATTAGTTTGTTCTTACATTGTCTTTCTTATTCTAGTCATTAATACCCCAAAAATAGAGGGGCTTTTAAATCTTCTAGGATATATAAGCATTGGAAAATTCAATAAGATTGGTTTTAGTCAATTTTGAATTATAATGAAGAGATAGGTTGAGGCATCTGACCTGGTTTGAACAATAAGAATCTCACCTTTTGATTTGGGCATTTGTGAAATCTCTAAATGGGCGGTGCACGGCATCTTATTAGTCACCACACAAAGAAGCAGGTGGTTTTATTCTTCTTCAATTCATTTATACATGCTAGGAGGTTTTCATTTGTGGCTCAGTTCTAGTTATGCTGGAAGTTTATTAGTAAGAAATATTAAATGTATAAGCTGCTAGCAGTTATTAGCTTTCAGGTTAAACTTTTCACAATCTAGACGAGGACCTGAGTCTTTGAAGTTCGCAATGCTGGATAATTCTGAAGTCAAAAATTTTATTTACATTCTCCTTAGTCTTTACCAAACTCACAACCTTTCTTATAAGGAGATAGATTGGAAATTGCCAACTTTTATGGCATACACCTCTACATGTATCTCCTAAGCTATATCTGTGTCAATATGCTCATCAGAATTTGGCACACAATCAATGATATGCCTTATCGTTCAAGTTTATACTTCTAGAAGTGTAATTCGACTTTTGTGACCATTACAAAAAATACAAAAATTCAGTGCATGTTCGTATTTGTTTTGTATTTATTGAATTTTTTTAAGATTTATTCACAAATATTTTACTTATTGAGTATATCTAGATTAAGTGGATCTAAAAAGTAAAACAAAAATGATTAAAATATTTAAAAAGTTCAATAAAAACAAAAAAATACGGATTGAAAACTCAAAAAACTTTGAAAACTCAAAACCAAACAAAGACCAAGTGTCTAATTTGGATACTAATTTGATTACATGGGTTTGACACAAAACACAAACCCTTAGCCTTGTCATATTTGGTGGATGCGAATACACTAGGGAGAATAGAAGAGTCCATGTAACACTGATTTATACCTGAATGTTATGGATATTATGCTTCCATGACAAGGTGACACCACACATTTATGGTATTGCTATGCAAAATTGTTTCCCTTTTTCATTTTAGTGCATAAATTCCTCCCTTGTACGGTGTGTACTAGATGTTGGTGACACCATACCTCTTTATATATGAAGTTATATCTTTTGCTTATCAAAAACATATTCCTTCTCCATATTTTGTCACTAATTTAAGTAGAATGTACATTTGTCCATTTGCACGGGCACTCATAGGTGCTCTTATTTTCATGTACATTTGCATGCATACGAACAGCTACAATGCATGCCATGGGTTTTATTGTTGCCCCTGTTTCAAGCTGGATATTTGATTCACATCAAATGCTTAACTTGTAGGAAGCATTGAAAAGGAGGCTAAATGCAAGAATAGAATATGCAAAATTTCTCCAGGAGACTGTTAAAGAAATGGCGAAGGAAGTCCAAAGCTCACGGAGTGGAGAAACTAAGAAAACAGCTGAAGATCTCGATGAATTTTTGACCAAGGTCAGTTACAATTCTAACAGTCAGCGCCTTGTATATATTGTTTTCTCTCTTGCTGTTAATCACGATATGTATGACCTGGTATGTTGTGTAGGTTAGAAGAGGTGCTGGTGTCTCTAATGAGGAAATTTTGAGCTTTGCTAAGTTGTTCAACGATGAACTCACACTGGATAATATTAGCAGGTTGAGCTTTATTATCATTGATTGTACATTATGCTGTATCCTAGCTGTTTAATCTGAAATTTGTGTTGGTATTGTTATTTGCTTAATGACTGGGACTATATAACAACTCTTTCTCCTTGTTTTGGACTCTTTTGTACTCAGGCCTCGGTTAGTGAACATGTGCAAGTATATGGGAATTAATCCTTATGGAACAGATGCATATTTGCGGTTTATGCTTCGAAAAAGATTGCAATGGTGAGATACATCTTCCTATTTTATGTAGGTTTACTATCATACCACCGTGAGTATGGGTGGCCTTTTTAATTTTATGGTGTAAAAGATCTGGGTGAGTTTGAACCCAGCTAAGATTGGGCTGTCTGGTCTATCTTCTTAAATCTCACAGCTTGTTTCGAGGTTGACTTGAACTTTGTGACCTACTTGTGCTCTAGTTTGAATTTATGACTTAGATGATTGATTTTTCCTCAACTTGGAAGAAAGATATTGTGGATTTATTCTGATAAATTTTAGTGTCCTGGGAATAGTTTAAGCCCCATGAAATGAGACTTCTGGAATTCACAAAAGTTGTGCCAGAAAGTGGTGTGGGGGTGTAGAGTTTTGAGCCAATTACCCTCTCACTGCATGAAAAATATATTCACCTTTGATCTGTGTCTCTGGTTGTGTAATAAAAAGCTGAAACTGTTCACCAAATATGTGCAATCACATGCTTCATGGCCCGCGACCAGTGGGCTATTTTATGAAATATTGAGGGGCCCAATTATTTTCTTGGAACCTTGTCTTGGTTATCACGTGTCATTCAGGCCCTCCACGAAATCTGATCCTTTTTCCATGATGTAGAAAAATGAACTAAAAAAAGGATTAAATACACAGACACAGATTCACAGTAATATGCATGTTAATATGCATAGGCTCATCTTCGTGCATAAGTTTCTTTTTCTTATTTTATTGAGGACTATCATAGATTAAGTTTCGAAAGTATTCCTTGTTAAGAATAATTTGAAGAATTGCATGCTCACATAAAGGTGGTTTGACCTGAGGGAAAATACATTTTCAAATGGTAGGTATCCTTGAATTATTGTTGTTATTATTGTTTGTTTTGTAAGGATAAAGAATGATGATAAAATGATACAAGCGGAGGGTTTGGAGTCTCTTTCAGAAGCTGAACTTCGTGAAGATTGTAGAGAGCGAGGCATGCTTGGTTTACTTTCAGTTGAGGAAATGCGCCAACAGGTTTTTTTCTTTTTCTTTCCTTTTTTCCCCTCTCTTTTTCCCACTCTTGGATCTACTTGTGTGTTGCTCTTTTCGTCTTTGACAATTAGAATTAAAACAGAAGTATAAAGCTTGAAAACTCCTTGAATTATGTCTAGTGTATAGATTATTAAATGCAGACTGAGGATCTCATTCCAAGGTCCATGGTTTCATATAGACATTATGGTTGTGTTTGGTTTGTTTTTGAGAGAGTGAATTTCAAAAAAAAAAAAATTGGGGAGAAAGTTTAGAATTTTTTTTGGTTTGTTTGATTATATATTTTGAAAGTAGTTTTGGAGTTTGAAAGTTTGGGATGATTTGATATTTTGTTGTAATTGAGTAGATGTGTATGAGAAAAAAAGTGATTGAGAAGGAGAGAGGAGAGAGAAAAAGTGATTGATTGATGTGTAAGAAAGAGAAAGTGATTTTGGAAATTTTTTGAGAAAAACCATAAACCAAACAAAATTTTGGAAATTTTTTTCAAAAACAACTCTCCCAAAAACAAACCAAACAAGCCCTATATTTTTGGATTGCATTTTTTTTGTGTTTGTAGAAATTCCAAATTACATTAAATGGTCTCATTAATTCCTATTGTTGTACAAGGGGATTGTGAGGTAAAATTGAACGAGCCCATCCTATCATGGGTATGCTAACTCCCCTGAAGAAGTTTCTCTTTTGGCTTGGTTTGTAAACGTTTCATGTAAGTTAAATAGAAATTTCAAGATTAACGTGTGGACTGGTCATTCCTGGCTTGAATTTTATCCTATTGGTGTTTTTCTGAACAGTCATGGTTGTGATTACATAAATCTCATGTTTTCGGCAAAAGAAAACCAGATGGTTTCTGCAGCCTGCATGCTTCATTTTGTTGACATACAATATAGCTGGGCCATATGCGTTCATCCAGTTTGTATGCTTCTTTAACTGGCTTTGCCAACGGTTTTGTTCACCGGTTCACTGGTTTGACTATGTTGGCTGGGCTGGTTCTTTTTACATTGGCACATGAGCTACCTTTTTTGGTATAAGTAGAATTTTGTGCTTTCATTTTATGCTTCTTCACAAACAAATTTTAGCTGCACCTATTTATGAAAAAATCCTTGACTGAAGCCTAAGAGCATGACATGCTGTTGTAATTTAATATTGAGATAAAATTCAAGAAGATAGCATTCTATTTGACACATTGATTAAAACAGTCTACCCAATGTCTCCCCATAAAAGCAATTTCGTAAATTCATCTTGAGGAGGGCTTTTAAGAAGCTCAAGAACATCTATATTAAATGGAATTGGATGTGTGTTGGGTGTTGGAATGCATCTAATTATAGGATATATATAAATTCCCAAATCCAAGGACATCAGGATATGGCTACACATTCCTATCTTTTTTTGTAATATTATAAAGGTATTTTTGTGTGATGGAGATTATTTGGCATGTGCAGCTGCTTGACATCAGCTACACATGAATCTCTCTCTCTCTCTCTCTCAATTTTACAGCCCAGCTACATTTACAGTGTTTTTGATGAATTAACATATTTGGTTCAGAAGTTTAATGTAAGTGTATAATTTCTTTCTTTAGCTTCGTGATTGGTTGGATTTATCTCTCAATCACTCAGTACCATCTTCACTTTTGATCCTCTCCAGGTATTTTAAAGGCCTTTCAGTTCTAATTTTTGTAATCAAAATTGGAAGCCACACCAGTTAATTTTAATCTATAACTTGGACTGCATTTAACTTTTTTCCTGTTTTGATACTGTACACAGAGCCTTCACTGTTTCTGGAAAGTTAAAGCCGGAGGAAATCGTTGGGGCTACATTGTCTTCACTTCCAGATGAGGTTGTCGATACTGTTGGTGTCGTAGCCTTACCGTCTGAAGATTCTGTTTCAGAAAGGAGGAGGAAATTGGAGTTCCTTGAAATGCAAGAAGAACTCATCAAGGTTAATAATCTTATGGTTTATTTTATTGCCAATTAACACCCTCTTTGACTTTTGACCAATCATTTTTTTAGTGACAATATGCCAGGATAATTCTACTTTCATATTTTACTGCTTTTGCCTTATATTGACAGCTAGTCCTGATGCCTTCACTTTTGTTCCTATCATGGGAACTTGAATCTTGAAGCAGAAAATGGAAAAATGTTTAGTGCTTTCAATACTGTGGATAGAATGGGACTTTGTTAGGAAATAAGGTTGACACCCAAAGCTCAAGATGCATTGTATTATTGTGTTTGAAGTAAGGAACAAAGTTTCCTTTTGTTTTTAATGGGATGTTTGAAATGTTTTCATTTCCTAAGAGACCAAACCAAACACTAGTGGAATAACAAAATTCTAGCGTTGTCCATTGAAAGATAGTGGAACATTGCACATTGCATCAAAACCTAATGCAACATTGTGAAACTATAAGTTGCGTGGACACAAATTTGGAATCTCTCAAAATAATTTTTTTCTTTTTATATTTTTGATGGGGAAAAAAAAAAAGAAGATAAAGGCATTATTTTCTATGTTAATAAGAATTACTACTAGTAGTATTCCTCATATCAAACTCATCTCCTCTCTCATCTTTATGCCATCCACCTTGGGGACGGAGGTGATTCTATTGATGGATGAGGTCTTCTTCTGGTAGATTTGAAGTCAAGTCGTAATACAAGGCCCATTAGGTAATAGGGGGTTCTCCTTCCCTTGGAGAGAGTTTTGAGGCACTATGGCACCGTTTAAGGTGGCTTTCTTTGTTTGATGTGCATCCCATGACAAGATCCTCACCATTGGTAATTTGATTAAAAGGGAGGCAACAACGAGTGCATGTCAATTGGTGTTGCATGTGTAAATGAGATGGAGAAAGTGTGAGCCACCTTCTTATCCATTATGAGGTAGTGCGGGAGTTATGGTCCTTGACTTTTCTTTTTCTCTAGAGTGGACTTGACATCCCCTAGTAATGTGAGGGATTTTCTTTGCTCTTGGAGGGGTGTTAGTGTGGGGAGGAGGAAGAAGGCTTGATATTTGACTCTTTTGGCAATTACGTGGTTAATTTGAGGAGAAAGGAATATAAAAACTTTTGTGGTGGAGTCTCTCATAGGAGCGTCTATGAGTGTTTCCCATTCGTTGTACGTAGATGATGCGTTAATCTTTTGTAGGGTGGTGGCGGAATAGTTAGGTTACTTGAGATGTGTTTTGTTGTGTTTCAAGACTATATCTGGCCTTCGGGTGAATTTGAGGAAGTTTGAGCTGATTCCAGTGGGTAAGGTGGAGGGATTGCCAGTGCTAGTGGCGGTGTTGGGCTCTAAGGTGTCCATTTTGCCAGTGACTTATTTGGGTTTGTCGTTGGAAGTGTCGTTTAAGGCTAAAGGGGCATGGAAAGGGGTTGTGGAGCGGATTCAATGACGATTAGCAGGTTAGAAGAGGCAATATCTTTCGAAAGGGGGAAGGTTGACTTTGATCAAGAGTGTGTTGAGCAGTATCCCGACATACTTTATGTCTGTGCGTGTTATTCATATGTCTGTGGCGCAGCGGATTGAGAAGTTACAAAGGGATTTCCTGTGGGGCAATGGGGGGGATGATTTTAGTTATCACTTGGTGAATTGGGGGTGGATTTGTCAACCAAAAGTGGCAGGGGGGTTAGGGGTGAGGAGTTTGGTGACTTTTAACAGAGCGCTGTTGGGGAAATGGTTGTGGGTTATGAAAAGGGATTTGGTTGGGGAGAAGGGAGTTTTGGGATAGGGTTGGTTTTCGGGTGGGTGATGAGGTGAGGGTGCGTTTCTAGAAGGACAAGTGGTTTGGTGTGGATTTGTTGGAGGATTTCCTTCGATCTTCAGCATTGTGAGAGATCAGGAGGCTATAGTGGCATCTTATTTCAGGGGTGGGGAGGGAGTGGTATGGGACGTTAAGTTACGGCAACAAGTTGAAGACTAGGAGGTTGATCAGATGGTGGAGTTGTGGGGTTACTTGTATGGGTTAGGTTTTACTGGGGTGGGAGAGGATGTTTTGGGGTGACATGTTGGGGCTAAGGGTTGTTTTTCTGCCTCGTCATTCTATTGGAGCATGGTGGGGGAGGTGAGACGGGATTTTCCTTAGAGTAGTGTTTGGGTGCCAGGAGTTCTATCGAAGATTGTTTTCTTTATGTGGACGGTGGCTTTGAGTCAAAATCTCACGATTGATAACTTGATGCGGTGTGGTCACATTCTAGTAAATCGACGTGGTCACATTCCGTGTGTGCGGCTTTGTTTTCTCTCTTTTTGGGATTGTTTGGGTTCAGCCGCGGAGGGTGGTGGATATGTTGTGGAGTTGGCGCGGAGCGGCATGGGTGGTATTTGGTCCCATTTTGTTTGATGTGGTTAGTATGGGTGGAATGTAATAGGCGCACGTTTCAGGAGATTCATCGCATAGTTAGTTGGTTTGAGAGTCGTTTACTAGCTGTTTTGTATAGTTGGTTAGAGATGAAAACTGATCCGGATATATTTGGTTTTTTAGAGTTTTTTAATGAGGTTATAGGTTATAGGGTGATTTTTGTCCCCTTTAAGGTTTTTGTATTCTTTGCATCATCTTGATGCTTTCTTAATAAAGTCTACATACTTGTCCAAAAAAAAAAAAAAAGGGAATAGAAAAACTTTTATTGGTAAAGAAGAATCATTTTTGACTTTAAAGAGTTACTCCTTGTCTATTTCGTATAGTTGATTTTCGGGGTTGATTAACTCATCCTCAACTCAATCTTCGGATTTTGTAGAGACCTTTGAATAGGTTTCGGCTCTTAGCTTGCCTTATGCTATTATTGTTACTATCTTATTAAATTTTTAAATCTTATGTTCTTGGGATATGATGCACTTATAGAATCAGGTACACTTGCATTTGATAATTTATATGAGAATACTAACAATTTCTGTTAGTTGCAACATTTTTTTTTTTTTTTTAAATTTGTATTTTACAGATACAAATCAGTGAATGAATCTTTAAATCTGTATATAACAATCTTTATGTTTTTTTATACCTTTAGATAAGTTTGAGTCTGTGTTCTAAAGATTTCATGTATTTCAATTTTTTGTGTATCTTTTGAAATGTTACCAAAACATTTCCGAACTGGGCTTGCCAAAACAATACACAAACTCTTTTTATTTTTTTTTGGATTGGCAAAAGTCAGTTCACCAAAGCGAAATTTTGATCCTTGATCTAAAGGCTTGATTTTTGAAGGTTGAGCCTTATGGAAATCTTGAGTCTCTTCCTTAAAATACTTATTGATTTACTTCAGAAAGCTCTAGGCTTTGTTTGGTTTGACTTTGGGAGATAAGTTTTCAAAAAATATTTTGGGAAGAGATTTTAGAAATTTTTGTAGTTTGTTTGGTTGTATATTTTGAAAATAGTTTTGGAATTTGGGATGATTTGATATTTTGTTGTAATTGAATAGATGTATGTGAGAGAAAAAGTGATTGAAAATGAGACAAGAAAGAGAAAAAGTGATTGATTGATGTGTAGGAAAGAGAGTGATTTTAGAAATTTTTGGAGAAAAATTACAAACCAAACAAAATTTCCAAAAATTTTCTCCAAATTTTTTTTCCCAAAAGCCAAACCAAACAAGGCCGAGTCGTCAAGGTTGAGGAGCCTCAATGCCATCTTGAGTCTCACGTATGTACCTTACGAGATTTAGTTCTGTGGTTCTAAATTAATTAATTATAGGAGGAACAAGAGAAAGAAGAAGAGGAGGACGCTAAGAAGAAGGAATCTGCTGTTGGTGAAGAGGATGTGGCTTTGAAAGAAATGGTCATTCCGACAGCAAGAGAAGCACAAGATCAAGCTAGAGAGAGCACTCTGGAAAAACAAGAGCATCTTTGCGAACTCAGTCGAGCTTTGGCTGTTTTAGCTTCTGCATCTGTAAGGACTAAATGTTTTAACTATGTTGAGCTCCTTATGACTGTATATTTGTGAAACTTTGCTGGTTTGCGCTGCATATTGATTTCCTTTTGCTGCTTATCTATGCAGTCAGTCAGTAGAGAACGTGAAGAGTTCCTGCGGCTAGTAAACAAAGAGGTACATCTGAATCATTGACATAACTAATTACTCATGATGAATAGCTTTTATTTTCAATCTATCTTCTTTGTATTGACTCAAATATTGTTACATGAGATTCTTTCAGATATCAACTCTGCTGGCCCACCAAAAAAAATGAGGAAAAGAGAAGAAAACCTGCATGCATAGTGATAAAAAAATAATAATCTTAGTATGTGCAGAATTTTAGGTTTTTTTTTTTAATGTTTCTTCTCGTATATATGCAGAATATGCATGTCCTACGTCAAATTAATGCTTTGATCTCTCACTTTTGGTTGCTTCTGTAGATCAAACTTACTAATGTCAGAAACATTCTTATGTGCACAATGTCAACTAACTGGACTTTTGTTTTATTGCAAAGTCGAATTTGTTATGATAGGGCTATGGGATATCAAATTGCTCCTGACAACCTGAATGGTTATCAGTTTATGTTCTTTTTGGCCCACTCATCTTTCTGTGATGCTTCTTGTATACTAGTGAAAGGGTATTTGTGGAAATGAAAATATTAACAATTGCTTTACATTTTCGTGTTCTTTTCTCTATTTTTTTCTTCTGTGCAATTCATATGGCATCCCTTTGACAGTGTACTCATGTTAGATAACTCTGATCTTGTCAGATAGAACTCTACAATAGCATGGTAGATAAAGAAGGTACAGACGAAGTAGAGGCCATGAAGGCATATAAAGCTGCACGGGAGGAAAGTGACCAGGCTTCTGACTTGGCCGTACATGATGATGAGGTTTCATCAGCACTCGTAGATAGGGTAAGTTTTTCCATTTGTCCCCCTTTCATGAAATATGATGAATACTGGTGCATTTGACAATTAACCATTTTATCATTTTCCGTACGTCAGGTTGATGCTATGCTTCAAAAGCTTGAAAAGGAAATTGATGATGTAGATGCTAAAATTGGTGATCGGTGGCGGCTACTTGACAGGTTTGTGATTGGTTGAGGATTATACTTTTATTTTTCTTGTTCTTTCTAGTTCTACAAGTTTTTTCATTGTTGCAATAATATTTATATAGGGTTATCGTGTAACTAATCTTAACATCTTAGTCAACAACTCAGAATTCTTGTTGTTAGGCAACCTAGAAGGTGATATATACATATATCTATATGGTTAAATGAACCTTGATGAAATTATTTGGATTGGGTTGAACTAATCCACTCAAAAATCAATCACACACAAGAACACAACAATATTTACGTGGTTCGGCAATTGCCTACGTCCACGGAGAGCTATCACTATAGAATTTTTCCCGGAGGGAGATTACACTCACACCTCACCTTCACTCTCTATAGAACTCTCAAACTCTCACAATCTCTCACAGATGTGTTGTTGTTGTTTCTTGATTTTTCTACCCCTCCTCCTCACCTCAATTTATACACAATTGAGGGAGGAGGTGATTGGTTGTCACCAAACCCATTCCACTCTCTAGTGGGTTGGCCATTGGGGTAGTGGAGAAGATGGTGCTGCATATATATATATTGCCACTATATGTCCACTAACAGCCACTAACATATTATATACATCACTAACATATTATATACATCCACTAACATAATATTAAGGCAATAATAATCAAATTTCCAGCACTCTCCCTCAAGCTGGTTTGAAGATATCTTCCATAGCCAGCTTGCTAGTCAGCTTATCAAATTGCTTCTTGTGTAGTCCCTTCGTTAGCACATCAGCTAATTGTTCACCTGTTGGAAGGTAGGTCATACAGATTATGCCAGCATTGATTTTCTCCTTGATGAAATGTTTATCCACTTCTATATGTTTTGTGCGATCATGTAGAACTGGATTATGAGCTATAGATATAGCTGCTTTGTTGTCACAATAGACCTTCATAGGTGTCGGGTGAGAAAGCTTTAATTCTTCAAGAATTCTTTTAATCCACATTACTTCACAGATTCCATGGGCAACAGCTCTGAACTCTGCTTCTGCACTACTTCTAGCTACCACATTCTGTTTTTTACTCCGCCATGTAACTAGGTTCCCACCTACAAAGGAGCAGTATCCGGATGTTGATCTCCTGTCTGTAACACTTCCTGCCCAGTCTGCATCTGTGTATACTTCAACTTGAAGATGTCCATGTTTCTTGAACAGTAAGCCTCTCCCTGGAGTTCCTTTCAAATATCTTAAGATCTTATAAACGGCCTCAAAGTGCTCTGCCCCTGGTGAGTGCATGAACTGACTTACCATGCTGACTGCAAAGGCAATATCAGGCCGCGTATGAGACAAGTAAATCAATTTCCCTACAAGTCGCTGATATTGTTCCCTCTCTTTGACTTCTTCAGCCTTAGCAGCTTGTAACTTCAAGTTAGGCTCGATCGGAGTCTCCACCATCTTACAACCAAGCATACCTGTTTCTCCAAGGAGATCAAGAACATATTTTCTCTGATTAACGAATATACCTTCCTTGGATCTTGCAAATTCCATTCCGAGGAAATACTTGAGGGCTCCCAGATCCTTAATGTGAAATTCTTTTGCGAGTTTCTCTTTGAGGGCTGCTAACTCTGCTTCATCATTACCAGTTAAAATGATGTCATCAACATAAACAATCAAAATTGCAATTTTACTGTCTTTTGAATGTTTATAAAATATTGTGTGATCTGCTTGACTCTGCGAGAAGCCACAACTGATAACTGCCTTCCCAAAGCGTTCAAACCACGCTCTTGGTGATTGTTTGAGTCCGTATAATGACTTGTTCAATCTGCATACTTTGTCGCTACCAAGTCTCTGCTCAAATCCCGGCGGTAGGCTCATGAACACCTCCTCTTCAAGATCACCATTGAGAAATGCATTTTTAATGTCAAGTTGATGTAGAGGCCAATCTGAATTTACTGCAAGAGATAACAGTACTCTAATGGAATTTATTTTAGCAACAGGAGCAAACGTCTCCTGATAGTCAATCCCATAAGTTTGAGTGAAGCCTTTAGCCACCAGTCTCGCCTTGTATCTCTCAACGCTTCCATCTGCGTTACATTTTATCGTAAACACCCATTTACACCCAACTGTTTTCTTGTCTTTGGGTAGATCAACTATCTCCCAAGTACCACTTCTCCTTAAAGCATTCATCTCCTCCATGACTGCTAATTTCCAATTCGGATCATCCAATGCTTCCTGTATATTCCTTGGAACAAACAAGTGTGAAATCCTAGATGTGAAAGCTCTATGGTTTTTAGACAGTCTTTGATAGGAGAGGTAATTTGCAATAGGATGTTTAATGCAATTTCGGACACCTTTCCTAATTGCTATAGGAACATCAAGGTCGGAAATAGAAGGAATAGGATTACCTAAAATTTCGATGCCAGAACTCGGGTGGACATTCGGGTCATTAGGATGGACATTCGGGTCATTATTCCTCAGATGAAATCGCTTCCTAGTATAAACCTGAAGCTCAGAATTTAGATCATTTTGTAGTACTTCTCCCCCTAAACAAGAATCTTCTTGACTAGGCACCATAGAACTTGGTTCTCCTAAGTGATCATTATCAGACAGATGTGGTTTTTGTGTAGGATAAATGACATTGGGGAGAGGGATAGAAATATCCCAAAAATTGTCTTCTACTCCACTTGTCTCCCCCTGAAGAGAAGTGTTGGGGAAATAGGATTTTGTTTCCACAAATGACACATCCATACTCACATGAAATTTCTTGGTTTGAGGATCGAAACACTTATACCCTTTTTTGTTTGAGGAATAACCCAAAAAAACACATTTTATAGCACGGGGGTCAAGTTTTGAACGAAATTGACTGGGAACATGAACATAGGCAGTACATCCAAAAACTTTGGCGGGTAAATCAGAAAACAACCTCGTGTCAGGAAAAAAATGTTTGAGACAATCAAAAGGTGTTTTGTATGTTAACACCTTTGTAGGCATCCTGTTTATCAAATAAGAGGCTGTTAAAATTGCTTCACCCCATAAATATTTAGGAACATGCATGTAAAACATTATAGCACGTGCTACTTCAAGTAAATGTTTATTTTTTCGTTCTGCAATGCCATTTTGTTGAGGGGTATCCCGACATGTAGATTGATGAAAAATCCCTTTTTTTGCCAAAAACTCACCCAACTGCTCATTGAAATATTCTGTTCCATTATCAGAATGTAAAATACCAATTTTGGTTTGAAATTGGTTTTCAATCATATTGTAAAAATTTGTGAATAAATTTTTCACGTCAGATTTTTTATTCATCAAATAAATCCAACATAAGCGGGTATGGTCATCAATAAATGTAACAAACCATTTTTTACCAGAAAGAGTAGTGATTTTAGAAGGGCCCCAAACATCACTATGAATCAAATAAAAAGGTTTGGAAGCCTGGTAAGGTTTTGGCAAATAAGTAGAGCGATGAGATTTTGCAAAAATGCAACTTTCACAATGAAAAGAAGAACAATCAATCCCTTTAAATAATTCTGGAAATAAATGTTTCAGATAAAGAAAACTAGGATGCCCTAGCCTATAGTGCCATAGCATTATTTTTTCTCGAACAGAGATTGAACTAGTACTATTAAAGCTCTGAGCTTTTTTATTACTAACAGGTACTTCATCAAAGTAGTAAAGACCTTCAAGCATCCTAGCACGCCCAATCATCATCCCCGAGTTCTGGTCTTGAAATTCACAATGGGATTCAAAAAATGTAACACGACAATTAGAATCCTTAGATAGTTTACTGACAGACAAAAGGTTACAGGCTAAGTTGGGGACGTGAAGAACAGCATTGAGATTAATTTTCTCAGTTAGTTTAATAAATCCTTTTCCTGCAATAGGTGAAAAACTACCATCGGCTATTCTGATTTTGTCATGACCAGAACAAGGGAAATAGGTACTAAATAAATGGGAAAAACTAGTCATGTGATCGGAGGCACCGGAATCTATGATCCACGGAGAGAAGTTTAGACAAGAGAAGGCTTTAGGATTTCTACCTGTTTGTGCCAAAAAATCACTAGGAGTACCGGATGAGGAGTTGGATTTTATCAGCTTTAAGAGTTGATCAATCTGCTCTTTGTTGAAGGGACCCGAATCGGCTTCATTAGCAGTAGGAAAGCCACGATTCTTCTCTCCTTGTTTGCTGCTTTTCCAGTTGACAGGTTTGCCATGGATCTTCCAACACGTTTCGCGTGTATGGCGAGGCTTGTTGCAAAAATCACACCAGACCCGTGGCTTATCATCAAACCTGCGCTGGTAATTTGCAGCCTTGTTGGCCGTTTTCACCGGAATGGCAGCGGCAGGGGTTGAGGTGGTTTCGGACGTGACTTCCGACATGGCTATGACGGTTTTAGGGCTGCTGTGTTTTTGTTGCTCTGATACCAACTCAAAAATCAATCACACACAAGAACACAACAATATTTACGTGGTTCGGCAATTGCCTACGTCCACGGAGAGCTATCACTATAGAATTTTTCCCGGAGGGAGATTACACTCACACCTCACCTTCACTCTCTATAGAACTCTCAAACTCTCACAATCTCTCACAGATGTGTTGTTGTTGTTTCTTGATTTTTCTACCCCTCCTCCTCACCTCAATTTATACACAATTGAGGGAGGAGGTGATTGGTTGTTACCAAACCCATTCCACTCTCTAGTGGGTTGGCCATTGGGGTAGTGGAGAAGATGGTGCTGCATTATATATATATATATTGCCACTATATGTCCACTAACAGCCACTAACATATTATATACATCACTAACATATTATATACATCCACTAACATAATATTAAGGCAATAATAATCAAATTTCCAGCAAATCCTGATCTACTTTCCTGAATATTCGCGATTTGTCTTGACACTTCTTTTGTTTCTAGTAGCTGCCATATAGGTTTGGTTGGTTCCAGTAACTGTTTGATAATCATGTTATCTAGCCCAGCAATATTACATACTCGGCATTTTACGCAGAAATATTAATGAATGGTTTAGATTCATTCTATGCATAGACCGCCCTATACACCAATTGAATTTCAAGCACTCTTTACCTTTTGTGTATTTTTCGTATCTGGCCACACATGGTAAACATGGGGTATGTGTGCAGAGATTACGATGGCAAAGTAACTCCCGAGGAGGTGGCAGCTGCGGCTACGTACTTGAAGGATACTTTAGGCAAGGATGGGATCCAAGACCTCATTAGCAACCTTTCCAAAGATCCAGGTCAGTGATTCAAATAAGTTTTCGTGATTCATTTTCTTAATGGTTTTAAAAATCTATATGCAATTTCCTTCTGCCTGAAACCATTGAAATAAATGCTTCTTTTGAAGGCCAATTATTTAACCTAAATGCTTGGCAGCTTTTAAACATATGTTTGGTTTGAGTTTGGGAGATGAGTTTGGGAGATAAAAAGTACGAAAAGTTGTTTGGTTTGGTTTTTTTGGAAAGATGTTTTCGAAAATTATTTTGAGAGAGAGTTTTGAAAAAAGTGATTGATTTGATGTGTATGAGAGAGAGATTTGTTTGGAAAACTTGTTTGGTTTACAAGTTTTGGGAAATTTTTTGGGAAAATTTGTTTGGTTTGAGTTTTTTTAAAAACTCATTTGTAGAGAAATTTTCCCAAAATTTTTTGAGAAATTCAAACCAAACGAACCCGTTATGTGTGAAAATTTCTTCTCTTTCATTTTTTCAAAGTCTTGATTTTAATGAACTTGATTGCTCTACAGAAGGGAAGATCCTTGTTGAAGACATTGTTCGATTGGGTAGTCGAGCAGAAGATGGCAGTACAGCTGAAGTCGAGGGGAGGTAGAGGATAACGGTTCTCCTGTTTTGTCTGGCATTCAATATCTAGATGGCACTACCCAGGTGATAACTCTCCCTAGTGATATATAGAGAAGTGTAATTCTTTCTATCAGCCTAATGAGAACAATGTGTTTTCTAGTGCTGTAAAAAATATTTGATAGGCCAAATCACATACTATGTAACCGCACCAGTGCCTAGTGTACATAAGGCATAAGAAACGATTTTCCAAACATTATATTCTATGCTTCATACCAAGATAATGCGGTTCATCTTATGTGCCAAAATTAGTTGAAATCTGAATTTAAAATATATTACATTTTGTTAATTTTCACTATACATCTAAATGCCTTTCACCGTAACATCAAGGTGAGCCAAGATGCTCATATTAGATCTCTACAATAAGCTGTGAACAACTTATCACTAATGTATTTTCTGGTTTCCTAATATTTATGATAAAGCGAAACAGCTCTGCTCTGCTGCTTTCATCTTTTCCCCTGAATTTTCACCAGGAATACGTATTGAAAAATGATATATAAATCCATTTTGTAGATCCACTTTCTAGACTCAGTGATGTGTCAACAAGATGACTGGTTGATGATTACAGAATAAATAAGAGAGAGTTGACTTAAATATTTTCATAGTGTCACATCATTAGGCCTGGAAAGTGGGTCTAATTTTTTGGTCTAAATAGCAATACTCATATGTATTTTATGCAGTAAATTAGCATTTTGACCACTTTATGGTATAGTTACAAGGGTTATGGAATGGATAGCCATCAGCATTCTTTATCGTAGCTAGAGAAGGATGGGGACGGAGATTTTAAGACAATTCACGTTAAATTTGCGAATTAATAAATCAAAGACTGGTAATCCATTGAAGATAGGTAAATGTATGCACGCTCTGTAGGTGCTCTCATTCTGATTAAATTTTTACAAGACATTTTCACTCTTGCACTGTGACTCGGTTGATGCATATAATAGAATTTTTCAACCTAGAATTGATACTTGAAAAATAGGAGTCTTGACAAATTGACTTGATTTCATGGCAAATAACATTACAATTCAACATCTCTTCAATTGTCATTACACATCTACATTATGCATTCAGAATTTCTGAAACAAATTCCTCAATGTTGGTATCGGAGCTTCCACCTTCATCAACTGCTTCTTTAGCCAGTTCCTTCCACCTGACAGCATTTTTTCTAAGCTCACTCCCTCTCTCTCCCTCCATAAGTTCTCTTATCCTCATCTCTATCTCTTCTTTGCCAATAATGCCCTTGTCATTGACCTTAACCCTAACCCCTGTACGCCACAGATCGACAACAAACTTAGTATTAGTCGTTTGATCTGACCATTGTGGCATTGCCACCATTGGAACCCCCAAACTAAGAGCCTCAAGTGTCGAGTTCCATCCACAGTGAGTCATGAAACACCCCACAGCTTGATGAGCCAAAACTTGAAGCTGAGAACACCAATTCACAACTAGACCTTTCTTCTCTGATGAGGTTTCATCGATGAAGTTGCTGGGAAGCTTGCCCTGTTCAGAAGATCTAACTACCCACAAGTAGTAGTAGTTGCTGTTTTTCAGGCCCCATGCTATTTCCTCCATTTGTGCTTGACTTAAGCTAGCTAAGCTCCCGAACGAGGCGTAAACGACTGAGGCTTTTGGTTTTGTGTCTAGCCATTTCATACAAGCGTCGACGTTGGGCTTGAAGAGACTGAGGCCATAATCTTTGTCATCTTCCAACCTCTTATCTAAAAACTTGGATGGAATGGTTGGTCCTATTGTCTTGATCGACGACCATTGACTTGCCATCCACTTCACTATCTAGTAGATTGGAAAAAAATTACAATAAATAAATAAATACCAATGTCATAGAATAAAAGAAAATTAACAAAAAAGCATCTGTAGAAGTCTCTGCCCAATGTTCAAGGTTTTCTTGTTTAAAGTAGGGTTTGAGAGCTGTACTAGGTTTGCGTTTGGTAGAGTTTTATAAATATGATTTGAGAATATGAGTTGTATTTTGAGTTTGTGAGTTTTGAAATTATGATTTGAATGTAGAAAATTTGTTTGGTGAATGAGTTTTGAAAAGAGTTTTTGAATTGAGTGATGTGACATAATTTTTATACAAAAACTTACAACTCATAACCGAACACACAACTCAAAATTTTATTCAAAACTCATAAAAAATAAAAAAAAATTAGAAAATATTTTTTATTTAACATATAAAAAGAACAAGTACAAAACAAAAAAATCCAAGAACACTGTTCCGGTCAACTGGCCGGACGTCCGGGAGGACATCCAGGGACATTCGGGTGCACGAATTTTCAACTGCAAGTGTGGAAATGTGTTTTGAAAACTGTAAACAAACACAGCACTCAAACTAAATGGTAGAATCACATTTCCAAAGCTGTACCAAACACAGCCTATATTTTTATTTTATATATTTATTTATTTATTTTGTGAAGAGATTAATTCTCATGGCTTAGAACCCACACTACAAGGTTGGGGACACCAGGCACTTGCTATCACACCAAATCATTACATCTAAATCTATTGGAGTAAGTTACACGAACTACCTTCAAGATTTGGGGGGAAAAAATAAATAAATTTTACTGTACCAAATTGTTTCTGACAGGTAAAATTAGAATTTTAAAATAAGGTATTTTTTGTTAATTTTTTTTTAAAAAGGTTCACAAAAAATTTACTTTATGAGATTTTTTAATTAGTGATTTTTTTTTTTTTTGAAAATTTTGATACAAAATATATCATTTTTAAATTATTATTTTTTGTGTTGAATAAATAATTTCGGACAAGGAAGTACAAATTTGACATAATTATAATAATCTCTTTTTAGTACGTTAAAAAGATCATGACTAAATATAAAAATAGAAATAATGAATGATAATATATATATATATATATATAAATATAAAAAACATTGTAAAATATTTTTTCATTAATAATATACTTTGTGAGATTATTTACGTGTGTAATAAACCAATCATGTAACTGAAAATTTTATGAATAGGACATGCTAAGTTACTTTTTGTTAAATAATTAGAGACAAATGATGAATTATGTTTCGTTTGTTTGGATAAAAAATATTTTTTGAATTTTTTCCATAATTTTTGGTATTTAATATAATAAAAAATGAAAGTGAACCAAAAATATTTTATATGGTTAACAAAAAAATAAATTTATTTAGACAAAATATTTTTTACTTTCAGCTTTTCTAGACCAAAAGTTTATTAATATCACCATATTATTACCGTCACTATCATCTCCACCACCGTGCCACCATCACCATAGCCACTGGTCCACTTGCATCATCATTGCTGTTAACCCTACCACCACGAGCAAGGATCCTCGGCCGCCCTAGCCGGCAGCCATCCCAGCAGCCCCCCCCCCAAAACGACGTCGTTTTGGGGGGTTTTTTGTTTTTTTGTTTTTTTTCTTTTCTTCTTCGTTCGTTCGTTCGTTCTCTCTCCTCTTCAAACAGGAACCAGAGGGAGGGGAGGGAGTGAGGAAGGAGAGGAAGAGAGAGGAAGGAGGAGGGAGAAGGAGGAAGGGAAGGGCCGGACTGGAGGGGGCCATAACCACCGGGGGAGGAGGAGGCGGGGCCGGACGGCGAGCTCGCGACGAGCTGCGACCACGGGCTGGAGCTGCGACGGCGAGCTTGCGACGAGGTGCGACGGCAAGCTGCGACGAGGTGCGACGGCGAGGCGACGACGAGCTCCCCCTCCCTCCCCTCCCCCCTCTGGTTCCTGTTCGTCGGCCGACGAGAAGAGAGAGAACGAACGGTCGAAGAAGAAGAAAAGAAAAGAAAAAACAAAAAAAAAAACAAAAACCCCCCAAAACGACGTCGTTTTGGGGGGCTGCTGGGATGGCTGCCGGCTAGGGCGGCCGTGGATCCGAATTCCTACCACCACACCTCCTCCACCTTAGTCCCACCACTCCACTATCATCAAACGTAGAAAAATATATTTTTAAAAAAAAGGAAAATGGGTAGAAAATATTTTTTAATTAGACAAGAACGTATTGGTCCCAAAAAAATAAATAAATAAATAAACAAAACAATTTCAAGTGATATTTGGAGAATATCTAATATGATAGGGTAATAGGTAAAGTACCTGTTCTTCCAACTTATCAAAGGTGTTAAACAAGATCCAATCAGCCTTCCTTAAATTGGAGAACTGATTCACAAGCAGCTCCAACATAGCTGGATACGACCCCATATCACTTACAAAAGAAGGCATATCATCAAACCCAATCCCCGGCAATGAAGGCAACGAAACAACACCACTTTGATCCAAATCCAAAGGAACCTTAAACTTTCCTTCATGCAGATGATAATAAATCGCACACACACCACACGGCTGCGTAAAAAAACAGGCCCCGCGAAGCCCGAACTTGTGAGCTATGTCCAGAGCCCATGGAATAACCGAGTCATAGACGAGCACTTTGGTTCCTGAAGAGGTGGTGAGTTGGGTTTGTATGAGTTGGGCTAGGGTTTGGGAGACGGCGGTTTTGAAGCGGAGGATCTCGGCCTCGTAGGTTTCGGAGTTGTCTTTTTTGTCTGTGCCGTCGGAAATGGAGACTGTTTTGATGGGGGTGGAGGTGGAGGTGGGGTGGAGGTTGAGTTGGAGGTTGGTGGAGATGGAGGTGGTGGTGATTAGTGTGATGTTAAGGCCTTTTGACGATAAGCGTTTGGAGAATTGGAGCATTGGGTTTAGGTGACCTTGTATTGGGTATGGAAGGACTAGGATTTGTGTTTCACTACTACTACCCATTTTCTCTCTTTCTTTCTCTCTGTTTCTCTCTCTCTCTCTATCTCTGTGTCTCTTCTTATTTAGCAACTCACCATGTACCTCTTCTTAATTAGCAACTCACCACATACATAGGAGAGTAAAAATCCTCTCTCTCTCTCTCTCTCTCTCCCTCGTGTTTGGCGGGTGTTTGGGACCTCGTAAAGTCACTCCTTTTTCTGAACTTTTATTTTTAGTGATTTTTTTTTGAATAGTGATACTAGACGTATTAATTAATATACTAATATATGTTATGATATTATTATTTTAATATTATAAGTTTACTCATTATATAAATTATAAGGACTTGAAATCTCTAAAATTATATCATATCATCCGTTAGTATACTAATTAATATACCAATTAGTTTATATAGCATTATTCTTTTCCAAAATCAAGTAAAAAAATTTATTTTTTCGATTTGTTTGTCTTATGTAGAAGAATCTAGAAAGTAAATTTTTTTTAATTTTTTTTAAAATAATTTAAAAAGCCAAAATAAACACACACACACACACACAAAAATTCACAAATTTTTTTGTTTATTCTTGTATTTCTTGAATGTTTTTAAAAATTTTCGATTCTTTTGGTCAAATTAAATCTAAAAATTGAAAACTTTTTGGATTTTTTTTTAAAAGTTCACTACAATTGAAAATAAACCAAAAAAAAAAAAAACCAAATAAACAAACCCCAAAAATACCAAGTTTTTTTAATTTTTATCTGTGATATTTTTTTTTAAAGAAATTATGTCAAAATTTGTTATTTTTCATAATCAGCTTGTATAGAAGAATCTAAAACATAAAATGAAATTAAAAAATTGGTTTGGTTTTTCAAGATTCATTTTTCAGAAAATTGAAATTTTGTTCTCTGTGTTTTTTTATTTTCACTGAATTTTTTTAATATTCTAAGCAATTTTTTATTTTATTTTTAGATACAACTAACATAAACACACTCAAAAATAATAATATTTGTGAAAAAAATATTTAGAAAATTCACTAAATGCCAAATATACACACACACAAAATGAGACTTCAGTACATTTTTGGTATTCTTGTATATTTATTGATTTTTTAAAATATTATTTTACAAATATTTTACTTTTTAGATACATTTAAGTAAGGTGTATATAAAAAAGTAAGAAAAAAAAATTTATTTAAAATTTTAAAAATATTCA
This sequence comes from Camellia japonica, assembly GCA_030407325.1. Lineage (NCBI taxonomy): Eukaryota > Viridiplantae > Streptophyta > Magnoliopsida > Ericales > Theaceae > Camellia > Camellia japonica. The sequence continues at coordinate 59,387,397 of JAPPVO010000036.1, forward strand.
CTAAAAATAAAAAAAATAAAAACACACAAAAATAAAAAATTCTATTTTCAAAATATCAAATCCAAAAAATTGAAACCAAACACTTTTTTGCATTTATTTTTCTTTCTAGACTTTTGCTTAGAATTTTTAATTTTTTTATTTACTTTTCTAATTCATCTTGTTGAGTAATACCCAAAAAGTATAATATTTTTTAAACATTTTTTTAAAAAAATCTATTAAAGACCGAAAAAAATTAATTAAAAAATCATTAAAAAAAAATCAATCCCAAACATCTATTTGTCTTACTATTGGCAGAAAGGATAGAGCTGAATTTGGATGAAATAAAGAAGAAGACAAGTTTTATCAAAATAATACTAATATAAATTATAAAATAATACTACAAATTTGCCAAACAATAGAGAAAGAGATCTCTTTCTTCTTATTCGGCTGCTTCCTATATAGAGGAGGAACAACTCAATTTTGCTACAAACACTTTACTGAATTACTTGGTAATGGTCCCCAGCTTATTTATCATGTGATGTGAGTAGTTTGTATAGTTTTAGTAATTTATTACGTGCTTCTATCTTTTTTCGGAACAATTAAGAAGAGATTAATATAAATAATATTATATGTATCAATTAATGTATTAACTAGTATACTAACAGATGATGTGGTATAATTTTAGAGGTTTTGAATATTTGTAATTTGTATAATAGGTGAGGTCAGTAATAATGGCATAACACTAGTTGATACACTAGTGTGTATATTAATTGGTATATATAACACCACTGGATTAATATATAAGGATTTTTGAGACTAAATTTTTTTATTTCTAAAAATAAAAATTTTGTTATAGAAAATATTAATAGGTTAATTTTGATCATAAAAATAAAAATAAAAAGCTTTTAGCAACAAAATTTTAAAAATGTCGTTGATAAATGGACTTTTAATGACAAAATAATTTCGGGTAAAAATGTTTACTTTTTTAGACAAAAAAAATTTGATCCTAAAAAGATAACAGTTATTACTAAAAATGTCTAATTTTATCGTTAAAAATATAATAATGATATTTTTTATAATAAAAATATTTTATTCTTAAAAAGTGATTTTTTTTCCCCTAAACTTTTATCTTTAAAGTCCTAATTTGTTGTATTGAGAATAGTATTTTATGTTACATACAAGAAAGAAGACCTTTAGCGACCAAATTTTTTGATTGTAGAAAGAATTTATCTGGTCGCCTATAGTCTTTCGTGACCAGATTTTTGTGTCTAATAATACTTAAACATCTAATCATAAATTAATTTATAAGGTAAATTACACTTTCACTACCGTTTTAATTTAAATTGCATTTTAATTCCTCATTTTCTAATTACAATAATTAAGTTTTGCATTTCAACCATTATTTCAATGTAATTCTGATGTTACTCATCATTAAAAAATGCACAAACAATCTTCACGTGAGCATGTTTTTATGGCATTAAAGAAAAAAGTATGAAAAATGAAGAATTTATCCTCTTAACTTTTGCACTAATTTCATTTTAGTCTTTTATATTTTAACTTCCGCTTAAATTTTAAACGGTAAGAAAAGGAGAGGATTGCATTTAAACAGGCTAAAATTAAAGGACGTATATGTTATAATAAAAAAATGTAAGAGATCAAATTCAAATAAAAGTTAGAAGACAAAAAAATGTTATGTATCCTAATATTACTCATTTCGTGTTGAGAAAATTTATGATGTACACTCTATAAATATGAAATTTTTATAGTAAAAGTTATAAATATTTGTAATTTATTACGTGAATTTATGATAAAAATTATGAATAATTAATTTATGGCATACGTCTCAGTGTAAAAATATATTTTTATGTTGTTTTACTATTTGCTATAAAACTTTATAGTATATGATGGGTTTGACTTCTCTCATGTTGAGGATCCAATTTAAGAGAGAAATTGGGCCTCGTAGACCAACCCATTGTAAGCCCAAACTCGGTAATTCAAACCGTTCACTTTTTAGAATTCATTGAGAAAAATATTCATGCAAAAAATAAGATGATTGAATTTTGAATCGCATTAGTCTTTAAAAAATGAACAGTTATTCTTGAAATTATATTTGCTATCTATTTTTTTAAGATAAATATGATTCAAACATATATTTATAAAAATCCAATCCTTTTTTTATTTTTTACATTAATATTTTTCTTAATGAGTACTAAAAAATAAATAATTTGACTCACCTACTAAATTCAAATATTCTTTCAAATTAAATTGTGAACATAAAACAATCCAAATCTAAATATGAAAAACATATAGGACCTTTTTTTGATAAATTCACTTTCTAAGAGTTTTATTCCATCCAACCCATATTCTTTTTTACTATTCCATTAGGTCCTATTTGAGATAACAAGACCAAAATACCCTTTTCATTTACTTATGTTCCATTTCGTTCACATTATTTTCTTATGTTTCAATAAGTCCTATGGGTGACATAATTACCAAAATACCCCTAATGTGAATGTTCACACCGTCAATGTGAATGTTCATATCGTCAATGTGTAGGGGCCCGACCCATGTCGATCCTCGTGGGTGCCCGGAAAAATTCGAGTCAGGCCGGGGTGGGCTCGGCCCATTGACAATGTGAATATTCACATTGACATGTTAACATTCACATTAATAGGAGTGTAAAATTGGCCCGAGTCTCGTGGCGGCGCGAAACCCGTCTGCGGCCCATGGGCGGCCCGAGGCGGGCCCGGTCCGGTCCGGCCCGTTGACAATGTGAATATTCACATTGACATGTTAATATTCACATTGATAAGAGTATAAAATTGGCCCGCGACCCGGGGCGAGCTCGGTCCGGCCCGGCCCGTTGACAATGTGAATATTCACATTGACATGTTAACATTCACATTGATAGGAGTGTAAAATTAGCCCATGCCTCGTGACTATCCGAAACTCGCCCACGACCCGTGGGCGGCCCGGGGCGGGCCCGGCCCGGCCTGTTGACAATGTGAATATTCACATTGACATGTTAACATTCACATTGATAAGAGTATAAAATTGGCCAGTGGCCCAGGGTGGGCCCGGCCCGGCCCGGCCCGGCCCGTTGACAACGTGAATATTCACATTGACATGTTAACATTCACATTGATAGGAGTGTAAAATTAGCCCGTGCCTCATAGCTGCCCGAAACCCGCCCATGGCCCGTGGGCGGGCCTGACCATTTTTTTTTAATTCTTTTTAATTTTTTCTACCAAAATTTTATTATTTTCCACAAAAAAAGACACTAGGCCTCAGTGCGGGCCGAGCCTTGAATGGGCCTTAATCGGGCCGATGGGCCAGGTCAGGCTTCAAAGTGATGGCCCAGGCCCTAGCTTAGGGTCTCGGACTAGGCTCGAGCATAGGCCCAAACAAGCCTTTCCCGGGCCAAAAAATTAGGCCCAAGCCCTAGCCCTGGCACAAGGGTATTCGGGCTTTGGACGGGCCGATGGATCGAGCCTCGGGTTGGGCCGGTGGGCCAGGGCCTAGCCTCGAGCTTAGGTCGAGCTTGGGAGGGCCTGGCCATTTTTTTTAATTCTTTTTAATTTTTTCTACCAAAATTTTATTATTTTCCACAAAAAAATACATTGCGCCTCTAGCGGGCTGGGCCCGGACTGAGCCTTGAATGGGCCTTAAGCGGGCCGATGAGCCGGGCCGGGCTTCAAAGTGATGACCTAGGCCCTAACCTAGGGTCTCGGACATGCTCGGGCCCGAACCCAAACTAGCCTGCCCCGGGCCGTGGGCGGGCTTTGGGCAACCCACGGGCTGCGGGCCAATTCTACATTCCTATCAATGTGCATTTTAGCATGTCAATGTGAATATTCACATTGTCAACGGGCCGGGCCGGACCGGGCCTACCCTGGGCCGCGGGCAAGCTTCGGGCAGCGGGTAAATTTTACACTCCTATCAATGTTAATGTTAACATGTCAATGTAAATATTCGCATTGTTACGAGTCGGGCCAAGCCCGCCTCGGGCTGCGGTCGGGTTTCGGACCGCCCACGGGCTGCGGGCCAATTTTACACTCTTATCAATATGAATGTTAACATGTCAATATGAATATTTACATTGTCAACGGGCTGGGTCGGGCTCGCCTTGGGCCGCTGGCCAATTTTATACTCTTATCAATGTGAATGTTAACATGTCAATGTGAATATTCACATTGTCAACAGGTCGGGCCGGGCCCGCCCCGAGCCGTGGGCGGGTTTCGGGCAGCCACGAGGCGCGAGCTAATTTTACACTCCTATCAATGTGAATGTTAACATGTCAATGTGAATATTCACATTGTCAACAGGCCGGGCCACGGGCGGGCTTTTGGCTGCCTATGGGCCGCGAGCCAATTTTATACTCTTATCAATGTGAATATTCATATTGTCAACGGGCTAGACCAGGTCTGCCCATGGGCAGCGGGCGGGTTTCGCGCCGCCACGGGACGCGGGCCAATTTTACACTCCTATTAATGTGAATGTTAACATGTCAATGTGAATATTCATATTGTCAACGAGCCAGGCCCGCCCCGGCTCACGGGCGGGTTTCGGGCCGCCCACGGGCCAATTTTACATTCTTACCAATGTGAATTTTTAAATATAAATGTTCACATAATAAAATTACTAACCATTCAAAAAATATTTATAAAGGTATCAAAATTAAATATAAGGGCATAAGTGTCCAAAAAAATAATGTAAATCAAGAAAAATGACTTTATGAAATAAAACTATACATACATAGAACTAAATAGGTTAAAAAATTCCTTCATAAACTTCTTATATTAAAACATTTCTAAATAAAATTTATCAATAAAAATCCCAAACATGTACCATATGAGGAGGACACAGTAGCATGTGGCATGTGGGTCTGATGTTAGATTTTAGTTGAATAGTAGGTAGAGAAATTAATGAGTGAAGGGGCCCCACTTCCTCACTAACTGGTTAACAAATTGAATAATCAGAGCATAGTTATTATGTACTAATGGCCCACATGATAAGACAAGTTTGGCACCAGTACATTGCATCATCATGGTTTTTATTTTAAAAATAAAAAATACAAATACAAATTAAATTATCAATTATTCACGTGGGATGGAAAAAGATTCAGGCCTCGACAAAGTCGAGGCGCGAATGGCGCGAGAGAGAGAGAGAGAGAGAGAGACAGAGAGAAGAGAGGGGACGAGAGAGAGAGAGAGACAGAGAGAAGAGAGGGGAAGACCGTCGTGATCGTCGCAGCCCAGTCCCGCCGTCCCAGCCCCCCCGCCGTCCTCGCCTTCCTCCTCCCCGCCGTGGGTCGTCTTCCCGCCGTGGGTCGCAGCCTAGCCCCGCCGTCGCAGCCAAGTCCCGCCGTCGCAGCCACGTCGTCTGCCCAGCCTCCCCTCCCCCTGCAGAGGCCCCCCGTCGCCTCCGCCTCCAGCCCGCCTCCACCTCCCCCTCCTCTTCCCCCGGTGATTATGGCCCCCTCCAGTCCGGCCCACCGGCGGCTCCCTCTTCTTCTCCCTCCCCGTCTCTCTTCTTCCCCTCCCCTCCCCCTCCCCCTCCCCTCCCTCTCTTCTTCCCTCCCATCCCCTCCCCTCCCCTCTCCTTCTCTGCAAAAACGTGAAAAATAAAAATAAAAATAAAAAAACCTCGACACCAAAACGACGTCGTTTTGTTGTCGAGGCAGATTCGCGCCTCAAAGTTTCGAGGCCTCTATCACGACTGATATAGGATTTATATGTATTTATTGCAAAACGCTTCAATTTTCATTTCTGAATTGGAAAAAGATATTTGTACAAAAACAAATTTAACATGGATTACAAAAAAATTCACAAGTAGAGTTCATTACTGGACTCGAGCACAACTGGATCTACACTATGTATGTGATTTCTTGTTATTCAGGGGTCTTCTGAGAAGTTGTCAAAAAAGTTATTTTTTTAGCTTTTCAGTTTTTTTAGTCAAAAAAATCAATTTTTTATCTAAAATAATCCAACTTTTTGCCAAAAATATCATTAAAAAAGTTAAGAAACCAGCTTTTTACTAACTTCTCAAAACACCACTTAAGTAAATTTGTTTAGTTTTCGAATTTCCAAAAATGATAAGAAATTATTAGGGCATCATTCAGATGCTTTCTCATTAACTCACCATTTAGGGTTGATGTTGAAATAATTCATAAATTATAATGTTACTCGTATGAATGTATGATCCAAATTCATACTGGTTAATAAGTAATGCAAATTATAATCGTGGTTTTTATAATTTATCTCTTACATTAATTTAATTTTTATAATTTAACTGTATTGATTTTTAGTCTAATTAATAATATTTGTTAAAAAATTAGACATAAATTAATGACAAAATAATCTATTCAAAAGAAAATGGACTATTTTTAAATTAGACACTAACCTTTCAATTATTTTATCTCTTGATTTCAGAATTCAATTTCTAAAAAAAGTTATTAATTGAACTAAATTGATACAATATTAAAAAAATTAAAGATAAAATTAATACAATTAAAATTATAATGACTAAATTAATATATGAGACAAATCACAAGAACTACAAGTATAATTTACCTTAATAATTTTGGCAAATATGTGAAAAATATATTTAAAATGTAAATATATATATATATATGTATAAATGTGAAATGGTATTAAATTGTTTTTTATATATAAATATTATTTTATTTTTAATCAACGAAGAGAGCTAACAGAACAGGACATGACTAATTAATATTAATCCAATAATATTAAAAATTCAAATTTAACCATCAAAAAATATTATTTTATAATTTAAATTTATTTTATACTTAAATCTTACATCACATTATACAAATTTAATTTACACCACACCGCTCCACCCAACGCTCCACCCAATAAGTCTGTGATCCAGACTGTTCCATATTAATGATATAAAATGAGGATAACACAAAGAATGATTGGTGCTGAATTGAATGGTTGTTTCTAGTAGGTAGCTAGTCAATTGGCCGAATGCTCCACTTCTCCACTCACTGCTAAACAAATTCAAAAACCTTTTGATTGTTTCAAGTCACTAAGATATAAACTGACAATGACTTATTTATAAGTCGACAAAAAATTTAAATAAAAAAATATATATTTTTGCTCAACTTTTTGTTAATAAAAAATTAATTGACTTTATTATTGGTCAAACAATAACTCACTTGACGACAAAAGTATAAATAAAATAAATAAATTTCACTCAACTTTTTTTATTAATAAAAAGTTAATTAATTTTGTCATTTGTCAAATGTATCAACTTTGAAAAATTATACATATTATCATGTAATCTAATGAAATAAAATAATAAATAAATTACAGTCCTCAAAAAAAATTTAACAAGCACAAAAACAAAGGTTGAACTTGCTTTGCTCGAGGACGGATTGGGGCTCATGTGGCCCTGAATTTTTGATAATTTTATTAGTGCCTTAATATACATAAATTATCTCTTATATATCCTTTATAAACTTATAAAAATTCCCTCTCTAAAATTGTAATAGTGCCCCTTTATTAAGAATTTTCTTTCTAATTACAAATATTCTACGTAAATAGGTCCTTTTACTATACACTCCCTAAAATATATAAGTTATGATATTTCATGGTGTAGATACTAGAAAGTGTTATAACCAAATTATTTCCAATTATAACTAAGACCACAATGAATAATTATAACTAATATCATAATGTGTTATAATCAAAGATTGCAAAGATTATAAATGCAACATATAATACACACTTTTTTGCTATGTGTTTTATAGAATTTTTCTACTAACATAAATCATTTCTATCTCGACTTATTTTCTTTTATAATTTCTCAATGTACTTATCTAATAGTTACTCTCCAATATTTTTATGAAATTCAACCTTAAATCCCTTAATTTGAAATTCATATTTATCTAAATGGATTTATAATATTGAAATTTAGTAATATTTCATTATTATTTATTATGAAAAGAGAAAAAAATCATTTGTTGTCATTAATTTATGCCACTCATACTGAATTTTTGACTCCATCACTAACTTTTCTTATTTAATCTTGCAAGCAAGTGAGCTCTAATCAACTCCTAGTTAAGTGATTTAATCTTGCAAGCAAGTGAGCTCTAATCAACTCCTACTTTAGTGGCTATGCCATTTGAATTTGAAGCTTGATTTTTTATTTTATTTTTTAGCCAAGCTCAACAAAAATTGATGACCTTTTTGGTAGATAGTTTGAATTCTATAAGAACATTAGCAATTTGTTTTGCTTTTCGAACTTGAGCTCCTTTTTCTTTTTCTTTTTTTATCAATTTTATTTTCATTTTTTTTTGAAAAAATTGGTCTAAAGTCGCTATCTAATTTTTAATATGAGAAGAGATCCACAATATTATTTTTTGATGCCTAAGGTCCCTCAATGTTATTTTAGTTTATGAAATACCTATTTTACCCTTCTTTATAATATACGGTTTTCAAGTTTTGAAACTGAAGATTACGTTGCTATTTTTGTAGGAGATTACTTGGGGATGTGTAACAACCCTCATACTGTTTACCGATTAACGACTGATTGATCACCGATTACTGCTAAACTGAGATCAAATATGAAAAGTAATTGAACTGACTGAATTACCGAACTGACTGACTGAAATCTGAAACTGAATTAATTGCCTGTATCTGTTTGAATTGCATTTTATCTGTTTGACTGTTTAATTATCTGTTCAGTTTGTTTGTTTAAACTGTTAATTGAAGGCCTTATCAGCGGCCGAACCGGAAATTGATTGATGATTTAGGATCGTTAGAATTTATATGATTTTATGGTGTATTCAATTGAAAATTGATTAGGTATGATTAAATTAGATTAAAATTGGTAAATTGCATAGCTTGACTTAATTACCATAATGCCACCTAAGTGGCCCACTACTTGAATCTTTTTGAGCCTTGTATACACTTAAACAAAACAATTTCCTCAGCCAATTTTCTTGTTCATAGCCGAATTAGAGAGAGAGATAGGAGAGAGAGCTTGAGTTCTTGAGATTTGGCTTGGAGGTTGAGAGAATTGAAGGGATTCTTGTATTTTTGGACTTCTACACTTGAATTCAAGACTTAAGGTAGACCATTGACCTCCTTCATTGTGTGTTTAAGGTTAATCTTGCATGATTCAAGTTAAATTGTAGAGTTAAGGCATGAATTGGTTCAATGTTGGTGAGTTGAAGCTTAATTGTTACATGCATGGCTATATCCTTGCATTTTGAGGTTGATTACATAGAATTTGGTACATGCATGTTCATAATTTTGAAATGGTCCATGTGTTCAACTTGTTTTTGGAACAATTGGCTCATTAGAGCATCAAATTGAAGCTTTGAAATGATTTGAATTCATGCATGTTTGCATGTTCTTCATGTTCATGAAATTTGGTTTGAATTTGGATTTAATTAAACACCCTTGGGCTTTGATTTACCAAATTGATCTTTGAAATATATAATGTCATGTGTTTACAAGTGTTTTCCAGAAAATTAGCCCAACAGGGTCGAATTTGATGCATTTAAACTTGGTTTTTGGCTTGAAGGTGCAATCTGGGTTTTCCAGATTTTGCACTTCCGCTCGAGCGGGGGAAGTGCCGCTCGAGCGGGAAAATCGAGCTCCCAGCATCTTGCACTGTGCATCAGTCTGCTCGAGCGGAGTAATGGACGCTTTAGCGGAGGATTGGGTGACACGCTCGAGCGGGCGTCGAACGTGAATTTCACCTATCCAGTACTTTTTGGTCCACTCGAGCGGGGAAGTTGACGCTCGAGCGGGGAAACCTGCGCTCGAGCGGGACTCTGTTTTCCTGAAAATTCTGAAAATGTTTTTCTGAGTGCATCTTTGCATCCTCTTTCCATCATAGGCATTCCTAGGGCATATTTAAGGCATCTTAAAGAGGATATTGATGTAGAACACACCGAGGCAAATTAGGGATTAAGTTATTATCCTTCCTAACTGTGTAGCTTAGTGTGTGTTCTATCTGTAAACTGTGTAGGGTTGGCTTTCCGAGGAGACCCTCTAGTTCACTGTAGCCCAGAACTTTGTGAGTAACAACTGTGTAAAGATATGTTCAAAATGATTATCTCCTGAACACTGAACTGAACTGTTTACTGAACTGATGTTGTTTACTGAATGAATGTATGTCTTATATTCTGAACTGTACTGTAGCATCCTTAGCACCTACTGTATACTGTTACTGTTACAGAGATCTCTGTCGGTTCCCTCGTGGGACCACTACTGTTTACTGATTGATGGCCATCATTACTGTTCGGTCTTTAAGACCTACTGCTTACTGTACTGTTATGCTAATGGATGTACCACATATGACTGAATGTACTGAACAACTGAAATACTGATTGAAATGAACTGTTTTCACTACTGTAAGGACATTCATTCTAAACCCTTTACGCTTTATGTTATTCACTGGGCTTTAGCTCACTGCTCATATATATATGTAGGTGTACAGGCACCGGACCAATGCTAGAAGCGTCGGGGTATTTCCAGTTTTGTCAAGCCAACCTATGTGCCTCACTGTGAGGTTCTGAGCCTGCCAAGCCAAGGCTAGGGGTGTTTAGTGTTTCCCCCTCCTGTACTGTTTGTTTACTGTATAGACTGTATAGACTATACTGTACTGGTTAGTAGGGACTTGATCCCTGTTCTGAATGTTGTAAATGTTTTGTATACTGTTCTGTATAAATGTATGAAAAATCTTTTTGGCATACAGACTGTCACAGCTCATTGGACATTGTTTATTTATTGTTTTGGCTTCCGCCAAGCCCCTGTACTCTGTATTACTGTATCACTGTTCAGTAGGCCTTCGGTAATCTCAGATTACTGGCCGGTTATGGTGCTAAACCCATAGGGGCGGGTTTGGGTCGTGACAGGATGAACTTGGCGACGGATATTTTGATGACACAGATATTCATGGAAATTTTTTAGGGATTTTGTAGTCCTGTAGAAGTTGATTTTCGTTGATCGTGTAGAAGTTTTTCTTTGCTCGTGTAAAAGTTGAAATCGTGTTGAAGCTCGGAATTCTAATAGAGTTGAATCAGGTAAGTTTAATAATCAGTGTAAGTTTTTTATTTTTCATTTGATTTGTATGTAAGGACTCTGATTTCAGAGAAGTTTTTGTTGAAAAAATGGCTTTGTAAACCTTATTTTTTGCTAACTTTGAGCATTAATTAAGGTGAGACCCAAACGTTTTTTCTTGGGTTCGTGTTTAATGTCGCGTAGGGAATTAAATCATGTATTTGGTTGCTCAAAACCATTTCCAGATGAATGAAAATTCAACGCGCATTTCGCGTTCATGGAAATGAATTTTGGTAGGTTTACAACACATTTGTGAAATGTGCTTGTCCCACATTGGAAAGGCTTGAGGAATTTGTTGGGTATATATATCTTAACTTCGAATACTTAGGATGGGCCCCAAGGGATACCCAAGTTTGTGGAAGGGTGAGGTTATGGGTGTAGTAGGCTAAACACATTGGACCCAAAACTAAAACCCCACGCACGCGCCGCCGTCCATCCGTCCGGTTAGTTGGGTTGGGCTTTCCGGCCCAATACTTATCTTTTTGGGCCAAAAACTTTTGAACTTTATTTATTTATTTTTATTTTCGGTTCAAACAGATTCAAATCTGTTGGTGCCTCTTCAATCTATCCGAACAGGTTTTATACCTGTTCGGAACAGCCACTGTTTTGCCTATATAAAGCCTTCAATTCTAGCATTCTTCTTATAAAATTTTATCATCAGAATTTCGTCATCTTTTCCCTGTGTCTCTCTGCATTATTCTGCATTTTATTTTAGGAAGAAAAAAAAAGAGTTACAACATATTTTGATTCGCCAGACTTGGTTTTATAGTGTTGTAAAATCAAGGTGTAGTCGTTGCATCCTGGAAAGTAGACTTTGATTAAAACTCGAAGTACCGGAACAAGGGCGAAATCTAGTTTAAGGAGATTGTGTCCAACACAAGCCTCGACGTTTAAATTCTGTAAGCATTTAATTCGGAAAATAATTTATAATTATTTTTTTGAGTTATTTTATTTATTGTTTATTTTATTTTCACATTTAATTTACACACACATACCACCGTGGGTATAACAATTTTTGTAATGTATTTTGAATTAGGTTTTTGTTTTCAGTTTTGATCAATGCAAAAGAAAAGCCAGCTTAGTGTAGTTTTGTTGATTTTTGAAGTTGATTTTTCATTCTTTATTATTTGACAATGGAGTTGATTTTGATTTTTGGAGTTGATTTTTTGTTCTCTGTTACATGTTTATCAATGATAAGTTTTGTTCTTTGTGTTTGGAGACTAGCTCTGTTTTTCTGCTCTTTCTTAAGTTTTGTGCTCTGTTTTTTTTTTTTTTTTTTTGCACTTTTCATTTATTCTGCAATTTTTTTTTTCTTTTTCTGCACTTTTGTTTGTATTCCAGAGAAAATTGTATGTTTGTTATTATAATCCAACGAAAATCACAGATAAAATTGTAAGCTTCTAGTCCAGTGAAAATCACAAAGAATATTATAATTTCATAACAGATCTTTTATGTGATTTTTGTCAGTGATTGTGTCTAATAGTTAGCATTAATTTTGTTTGTAATTTTCGCTGTGATGTTTCTTTGAACTTATTAATTTTCTTTGTGATTTTTTTTTTTTTGTTATCTTGAAGGTGAATATAAGTTGATAAATTTCTCTGGATTTTTATTCGAGTGCAATACTGTACAATCACACAGAAAAAATTATAAGCTTGTAATCCAGTAAAAATCACAGAGAAGCTTATAATTTCATAACAGATATTCTGTATGATTTTTGTTTATGATTGTGTTTAATAGTTAGCATTAAATTTCTCTGTGATTTTCTCTGGATTCATTAATTTTTCTGTGATTTTGTTTTTGTTATCTTGAAGGTGAATATAAATTTGTAAATTTCTCTAGACTTTTATTTGAGTCCAGAGAAAAATAGAATTTTTAGAAATTTCTCTAGACTTTTATGTTGTTCTTGTGAAGTGTTTTTATATTGAACAAGTTATTTTTCGTATTTTTTCTTTCAGTTTAAATGGACAGTGCAGTGTTGTTGCTGTGCAAATATGGGAATGATACTATTGTCATTAATGTTTCATGCGAATTGAATTTTGAGGAATTGGTTAGCATTTTGTGTAAAACATGGGAGAATTTGAAACCTGAGACGATATGTATTTCATATTTTATTGCCGGCCTCTGAATTGTATGGTTCGAAATAATATTGTTTTTCAGAATATGTTGAGGGTTGTTTGTGCACGTGGTGTTGATATAGTGATGTTTCAGTTATTAGGTGTAGGACTTTTAATGAAGATGATGAAGTGGGGTCTAATTGGGTAGATGTTGTGCATGGTGAATGTGATAGGCTTGTGGATATTGAAAGGAATTTACTCTCTAAGTTTTGTTCTCACCAAGAAAATGTGTTATTGTCAGCTGGTTGGCGAAATAATATTTCGAGTATTGGACAAAAGCTTGAGGGTGGTGTGATTAAGTTTCGTACTGTTTTATGCAAGTATGCTATTGAGGTTGGTTTTTAGTTTACGTATGTTAAAAATGACAAGCTGAGGGTTACGGCAGAATGTGTATATAAGGAATCAAGGGGATGTATGTGGTGTGTACATACTTCAGTTGAAAAAACAAATGAGTTCTTTTACATAAGAACTTTGAACAATGAACATACGTGTGGTGTGGCGGTTCGTACTAGTAAACATGGCAGAATGACTTCCAGTTTAGTTTCTGGGCTGATACTTGAAGAGGTAAGTGCAAAACCTTTAACTCGTCCAATAGATGTTGTCAAAGAAATGAAAGACAAGTATGGAGTCTCGATCAGTTATAACTGTGGTTGGTTGGGGGTTGAAAAACAAAATATAGTACATATAGGGACTTTTGTTTGTCATTCGATCAATTACGGTGGTATTTTGATGAGGCATTGAAGAACAATCCAGGTAATCGTTTTGAGTTAGATTTTGAAGATAACAAGCATTTCAAAAGAGTGTTTGTGGCTTTTCATGCATGCATTGTTGGTTTCAAATATTGTTGATCATTGTTGTTTCTTGATGGAACATTTTTGAAAGAACAATACAAAGGAGATATGCTTGTTGCGACAGGGAAAGATGAGAATAAAGGTAATTGTAAATATATCTAATTTTCTCTAAGTATGTGAATTTTCTATACATGTGGGAATTGAGTGAATTTTCTATTTTTGTGGTTATATTTTGTGATTTTTTTCTGACACTTTGAATTTTCTCTGGAGGTAGCCAATGTGTGAATTTTCTCTGGAGGTAGGCACTGTGTAAATTTTCTCTGGATGTGCCACTTTGTGAATTTTCTCTGAAGTTGGTGACTAAGTGAATTTTCTCTGGATTTGGCCATTGTGTGAAGTTTCTTCGAATTTTGGCAATGTCAAATTTATCCGATTTTTATTGTTCTAATTTTCTCTGCATGTGTATATCTAATATGCTTGTTCCTATTTGTTTTGTAGGTTTTTTTCCTATAGCTTTTGCCATTGTTAATGCTGAGAATAAAGACAATTGGTGTCGATTCCTTGAACATTTATGTGAAGTATGGGGATTGAAAATGGTGATAAGTTTCATATCAGATTGACATTGTGGTATTGTGGAAGGAATTGCTAGATTTTTTCCTAATTGCTATCATGGATTTTGTCTTGAAGATCTAAAGAGAAATTTGAGGGATAGGTTATCATGTGGAAACACAAATTTGGTTAGAAAAACGATTGTGTCCAAGTTTTCAGATTGTGCATATGCGCCAATAAAAGCATCATTTCATTTCAAGTTAAATGAATTAAAAAGTAAGGGAGATGACATTGTGAGTGTTTTCTTGAGAAATTTACCATATGAAAATTGGAGTGATGCATATTTTGAAGGGAAACATTATGGTGAAATGCATTCAAATGTTGCTGAGTCATTCAATTCATGGATATGAGAAACTCGGCACTTGCCAATAACAAAATTGGTGGACATGATAAGGTTGCAAATCATGAATATAAGGTCTGATAGGAGGCCGCTTTCTAGTAAATGAAATAAAGTTCTCTGTCCTCGTATGGATAGTGTGTTGGAGAAGGCTTTCACAGATGGGAGGACATGGAATATGAGTTTATCATCTAATAATGTGTTTAAAGTGCATTGTTTTCCTTCAGTTATGGTTGATCTTGGGTTGAGAACTTGTTCATGTCGAAAATGGGAAATAAATGGGTATCCATGTTAACATGCTGTTGCTGCAATTTTTAGGAGTGGAAAAATTTGAATTCATTTGTTGAACCATTTTTTCATCATGATATGTATGTCAAGCATACTCGTTTTCGATTGACCCAGTTCCAACTGTTGAAAAACCTGTATCTAGCATTGATGATGCTATGATTTTACCTCCATTAAGTAAGAGACCAGCTGGGAGGCCAAAAAAGAACAGAATTGCTTCTATTGGAGAGTTTAAAAAGGTGATGAAGTGTAGTCGATGTGAGAGTAATGGTCGCCATAATAAGAGGACATGCAAGAAACCTTTGTTAAATAGTTGAGGATAATACATTTTATTGATTGAATAATACATTTGAGGATGTTAGAGGATCTTATTACAAAAATAACGTGTTTGTTGTGTGTTGTGTTTAGTATTTTCTCTGAAATTTTTTCTGTAATTTATGGATCAATGCACTTGTGTTTTTTAAACATACTTTGGGCAGTGTATTTCTATTACAAGTCAAATTAATCCAGAGAAATTTGCCAGTAGCAGAGAAATTTACTTTGTGTATCTTGTTTTTTGGAATGTACTTTGTGGACAGCGTGTATATAATACCAATCAAATTCATCCAGAGAAATTTTCCAATAGCAGAGAAAATTACTTTTTGTATTGTGTTTTTAGAAACATACTTTGGGAGTACCTTTATAATACTAGTCAAATTCATCCAGAGAAATTTGCCAGTAGCAGAGAAAATTACTATGTGCATTATGTTTGTTGAAACATACTATAGGCAGTGTGTTTATAATACCAGTGAAATTCATCTAGAGAAATTTTCCACTAGTAGAGAAAATTACTCTGTGCATTGTGTTTTGTGAGGTCAAATTCATCTAGAGAAATTTGTCAATAACAGATAAAATTAGTGTGTGCATTGTGTTTTTTGAATTTGATGATTGTTTTGTACCAACACAGTGCATTACAAATTACATGATCATATAGACACCTTCTTGGCACGATACGAGTTAAATTTCTCTGTGAAATTCTGGTAACTTCATACCAGAGAATTTCTTCAGACAATTTTCTATGTGGATTGTGTTGACAATCACCACTTAGCATGCATTATAAAAATATATATATATATATATATTTAACCATTGATAGCTATAAAATTTACATTAGTCAAAAAAAGAAATATACATATATGTCAAACATCATCTTTCCTTCAATGTATGAAGAAAAAAAAAAATGATCATAATTACATTGTGGGCATTGTTTTCCTTGCACTATTATACTTTTGGTTCTTCTTCTAGTGATATTTGAACTGGTTCTGTCCATGACCGACCAACTTCGGTCGTAAATCTCTCTATGATTTCTACCCTCATCAACCTTATGTCTTGTGTCGACAATGTCGAGCTGATAGGTTCATAGTTGGTATATTGTCTCATTATGTAGCATACAAAGAAGCCACAATCCACACTGCATACAAATTATAGGTATAGTTAGTTTTAAGAAACATTCAAATTAGATTATCTTATTTATAGAAGTTGTATGAAACTCACGAATCACTAGCTTATTGTGGACCATTGTCGACATATTGAAAGTTATAATTTGTGTTTTGTGAGTCTATCAATTTGAAAGAGGGTTGTGATTATGCCTCTTTTTCAAGGCAAGCTTTTAGAAAATTCTCCACATAATCTTGCTGCAAAAAAAAAAATAATTTTTAAATAACAAAGAAATTTACACACAAATTAATGGAATTCTATGAAAATTATCATCATATAAACATTATCATGGATCAAAAAAATATGCACTCGTTACCAATTGTTTTGCATCTTTGATACATTTGTCTTGTGCATCATCACTCCTTAGCCTTAGTGAGTTGTAGTACCTCCATAAATTGTCTTGTTTGTCCAAGACAAGCAAGGTTCACTGATTTCTATCTGTTGACTTCTTATTGCCCCCGGTATTTATTGGAAGGTTCCTCTATGCGGTTTCAATATGCTTGTCAAATAATAAGACTCGAAAAGTTTGATTTTCCGTCATCTTGATAAAGTTCTGCGGTCAGAGAAAATCAAAAAATGATTATGAGAAAGTTGAAATGACAGGAATTTTATAAATATACACACAGGGAAATTTTAAATGTACACAACTAGCCAGAGAAAATTAGACTAGTGACACAATTGGCTTCAAGAAGTATCTTAACAAGAGAAAGTAATAAGTAAATTCCAAAGAAAATCAAATCAAAGAGTAGTAACATACCAAGCTCATGGAATATTGCAGAGAAATATCATTTATAATTGTAATATTGGTTTATAAAGGCTGATGGAATATTGCAAAGAAATTTTGATGAAAGACTTACATTGGTGGCAATTTCTTTTTCCTTTATTAGGTTTCAATATCTTCAAAAGTAATGAGATTCAACTCACTTGTCCAGATTAAAGGCCTACAAGATGACAAAGAAGAGATTTAGTAGTTATTAATGCAATATAAGTTAGTAAATTGTTGTTTGTTATTTTCTATTTTATTTGTTGTACTTACTCGAGTCCAGATACATTTGATATGTGCTGCAAAATATCTTTTACATGTTCTTTTACCAATTTTGCAACTGGTAGAGTTTGTGGAAAAACCCAAGATTTTCTGATACTTGTTGGTTGAGGCAAGACGTACTCATCGGCATCAAGTACTTCTTTGTCTTTGGTGGTTTTCTCTATTTGCTTTGCAGCTTGCTTTGAACTTCTAACCATTTTCACAACTTTGGGATATTGAAAGTCTAGATCTTGTTGCTTTTCTTTCATTTCTTTTGCCTTTAAATTCTTTATCATTGATGTAGGATCTTTTTTCACTGTAGACAGTGAAAATATCAGTAAAAGTTAAATTTCTCTAAAGTAACAGATCATATTTCAATATGTAAATTTATTTAATTCAATATTTTCCAGTTACCATAGACTTTTTTCTTTTGTTTTGGTTGTTGTTTGTGTGCCACTTGTTCTTGTTGGGTTGTTGGTTGTTGTTCCACTTCTATTCTAACTATACACAATGAAAATCAAACAAGCCCCAAAAATCAAATAATCAAATAGACAGAGAAAATCAAATAAGCAGCATAAATCAAACTAGCCAAACTAATGTGGTCAGAAAAATTTAACTTCCAAAGAAAATTACCATTGACAGAGAAAATTGTAATAAATAGAAATTTCTCTGAGTTATGTGGTTCAAGATTTTCACTGACCTTGGGGTTGAACTTGTGTTGGTGGTCGGTAAGGTTGTGTTGCTAGTTGGATGGATAGTTCTTGAATTTGTTCATGCAATCTAGCATTATCAATTTCAAGCTCTGAAATTAAACATCTCAACTGTTGAATTGCTTTTTTATCATCATCTTTTTGAATCTCCAACATCCTTAGTTTCATTTGGTTTGTGCTGTCTATTTCTTGAAATTTCGAGTTAATTGATGTCAAGGTTCTTATTACAATGTTCTTTTCTTGAAGTAATTCATTCCAATTTTTCTCTTCTTCTATTTTGGATTTAGAAAGTGTCTTTAGTCTTTGATACAGATTAGCAATTTGATCATCCTTAGATTCCTTAGATTCTGGAGGCTGATGCATTGTTGAGCCACAAATGTTATCATGATGTTGATCCATCGACTCATTATGTCCTTCTTCATCCCTTTCCTCATTGTTTTCTTCTTTCTCTTTAGATTCAGTGCCTTCATCTTCTTCTTCATTGTCTTCTTCTTCTTTCTGTTCATTTTCTTCTTTGTCTTTTACTTCTTCATTTTCTTCTCTAGCTTCCACTTCTGCACTGCTTGTTTGATCTTCTTCTCCATTGCTTGCTTCTTATTCTTCTGTGTTGTATTCTCCTTCTTCATTCCCTGCTTCTTCTTTAGATGAATCTTCTAATGTCTCCTTGAATTTGACCAATGCCTTTTTTATTCTTTCTGCTTCTTTTTACCAAGACAAAACTCCTCTAATGGGTTTTTAACTAGCTCATTGTTATCTATCTGTAACAAGAGGCTCTTTTATTAGAGAAATATTAAAATTTCACTGAGAGAAAAATTCAAATAAGATCAACCAAATGCCAATGGTCAGAGAAAACCAATTAAGGAGAAATAATTTTATGGGTCAGAGAAAATTATTAAACAAGCAACATAATTTAGATATCAGATAAAATCAATCAAGGAATATAAGTTAATGTTACTATAATTGTGGTCAGAGAAATTTGGATTTCAGAGAGAATTCATTACAAGGGCAGAAATAAACCAATGGTAATCAAACAAGCAACATAAATTGAAATTTCAGAGAAAATTGATCTCAATTAGTCACGGCACATAAGTTATTCTATATAAGATATTGCATCGCAGAGAAAATTGATCAAATCAAGCAAGGCACAAGGATGGAAACAAACCAGTGGTCAGAGAAATTTTGGAATTTCACTGAGATTTCAATGGCGATAGGAATCTAACATGTCGAGGTGCAAGAGAGTGGACTGGTGTCTTCTGCAGTTGTTTGGTCAAGCTTTATAGGTTCCACTTGGTACATCTTGGGAATTCAGTTGTGTTATTGTCTTCCCAATCGATGATATTCGCATGTTCACATAGCCAATACTGTGATGGAAATTGAAGTAATTAATTTTTCTAAACATACAAATTTGTAAGTATCATAACTGTAAATTTGAATAGAAATTCTACTTACCAGCAATGCAATGACACACCCCGTAACTTTTTTCGAAGTTTTGTGCAATGTTGTGATAAAATCGATCAATGTTGTTGTGATAGCTCCTGGCCAATCATACTGCTTCATTGATTCAAGAGGTTCGACGTACTTGATAAAAATCCACCATATTGAATTCCCACTTGTTGCAAAAAAATAGGGTGAGACACAAGTACAAGGTAACAATGATTGCTACATCTTTGAAGTCAGTTGGTTACTTGCCTTTCATTGCTTTGACCAAAGCATTCTTAAGAACAGGATCAGTAAGCCTTGTGTCCTTTGGGAATCTTCGCCTTAGGAATGCAGTGTTTGGCTTTTTTGAGTATTTTAGTGACATAGCTCCTTTACCACCTTGCAAACCAAAAATCAAGGTCATGTCATTGGTTGTAAAGGTCAAGTTCTTTTTATCAACTGTGAATGCTTTCGTTTTTTCATTGTAACATTGGATTATTGCAACTACATCATCATCAGATTTCCTACACTTCCTTGGATCCATCCTTCCAGTGGCTAGAGCTTGGATCAAATACCAGAATAAAATCTTTTGAAGCTCTTCAAGGTGGTTTGAATTGAATTTAAATGTTTCAAAAAATGAGACAACAGATGAGAGGTTGGATTGATATTGAATGCTTTAATGAGCTCTCTTTCTTTGGAGTTTAACAGGTTTTTTCCTCCTTGAGCTTGAGTCTTTTTAAGTTGGGGTACTCATCTTGATGCTTGTTACTTCATCACCTTGGACTTATGTTTTTTGGCGAGGAGTTTGTGGTGTTTTGTTGTTTTTTGATCTAAGATCATAAGAAGACTCAGAGAGTTTCTGTTTCTTTCTTGATGTTTCTGGTGTTTTGCTGGTTTTACGTTTTGCCATTTCTAGACAACGTAAACATAAAAATGTCAACATTAAATCCCAGAGAAAATTGAACATACTAGAGAAAATTGAACATGTCAAAGAAAATTACACATAAGGAGAAAACTAAGGTAGCCAGAGAAAATTATAAATGTCAGAAAAAATTAGACACTAAAAATTAAAAACATGGCAGACAAACACAAGAGAGAAAAGTAATATGGAATACATGCAGCCACAGTTCATTTCCATTCCCGGAGAAACTTACACATAAGGGAGAAAACTAAGGCGGCCAGAGAAAACTAGACACTGAAAATTAAAAACATGGCAAACAGACACAAGGGAGAAAGGTAATGTGGAATACATGCAGCCACAGTTCGTTTTCATTCCCAGAGAAAATTACACGTAAGGGATAAAACTAAGGTGGCCAGAGAAAATTAGACACTGAAAATTAAAAACATGGCAAATAGACACAAGGGAGAAAAGTAATGTGAAATACATGCAACCACAGTTCATTTCCATTCCTATAGAAAATTACACATAAGGGAGAAAACTAAGGTGGCCAAAAAAAATTATAAATGTCAGAGAAAATTAGACACTGAAAATTAAAAACATGGCAAACAGACACAAGGGAGAAAAGTAATATGGAATACATGCAGCCACAATTCATTACCATTTCCAGAGAAAATAAACAAAGCAACATAAGATAGAGAAATTTTGAATAATTGCTAAAAATTGCATATAGATGTAAAATATAGCCAGAGAAAATTCAAGAAAGAAATATAAATTTAGCAAGCACAAAAAATGAAAATGACAGAGAAATTAGACATTCCAGAGAAAATTAAACATGGCAAGCCAGAGAAAATTTCCATTCCATAATATGAAAATGACAGAGAAATTTACAGACACAATCAGAGAAAATTAAACACGACAGACACATACAAGGGAGAAAAGTGATGTGGCTAGAGAAAATTATAAATGCCATAGAAATATAGACACGGACAAGAGAGTAAAATTACATATAGATGTAAAATATAGCCAGAGAAAATTCAAAAAAGAAACATAAATTTAGCAAGCATAGAAAATGAAAATGCTTAAGAAAATTACACATTCCAGAGAAAATTAAAATGCCAGAGAAAATTCAAAGAAGAAACATAGATCAAGCAAATGCCAGAGAAATTCTGAAACTAGAGAAATTTACAAACAAAATCACACAACAATGTTCAAGAATAAGTTCAAAATGAGAGATATAACATTTTTTAAATTCATGTAGCTTTTATTACGAAATTGAAACCCTAATTAATGAAAGGCTAATATAAAATGCAATTAACTGTGTTTCTAGAGAAAAACTCATTGGATTGTAGAAAAACTTACCAGAGTGAGTATGAAATCGTAATTACGAACTGATATACCCTGAGATGAAGATACACTATGATGAAGATGAACTGTGATGACAATGAACAGTGAAAACAGGTCAGAGAAATTTGTGAGGAAGGAATGGAAAAGATTTTCGCAGAAGATAATGAAACTCTAATGTTGATAGTAAAGATGATTCGGAAACCCTAATTCTGCTCTTCTCTTGCTCGTGAAGATGGTTAGATGTGAAGTGTGGAACTGATCAATCGTCGGAATGTAGTTTAAGTTCCCCGTTGATCGGAATGTATTTTGGTCCAAGAAGTAAATAAAAAGCGCGCATTATTAGTTGAAGGACTTGAGACATCATTTTTTTTTATGGTGTCCTTTATCCTCTAAATTACTATTATTAGGGACCTTAAAAAAAATTCCCCCTTTTTTTTTTTGGAAATTACAAAAAAAATAAGAAAAAAAAAAATTCAACATTTGACCTCTATAACTAAATAAACTCTGAATTTTTAATTTTCTCAATTTAAACCTTACTATTTTGATTTGTTTTTAATCTAAATCATTTGCCTACTTTTCTCAAGTAAAATCAACGGCAAACTGATATTTTAACTATTAAACTCAATATAAGTGTACACAAAATGTCTAAAATACCTTTTTTTTGGTTGAGTTTAATGACTAAACTATCTTTTTCTTTTATTTGTTTTACTTAAGAAAAATAGACAAATTGTTTAGATTGAAAAAAAAAATAAAAGATTATGATTTAAATTGACAAATTAAAATTTTAGCGATTATTTTGTTATAGAGGCCAAATCTTGGGCGGTTTTTTTGTAATTTATTTTTTTAAATAAAAAAAAGTGTGAATATTGATGTATGATTGAACTTAATTAGAATAATTCATGCATAAATGAACAAATTTTAACCATATTGCATTTTGAAGACAATTAACTCTTGAGGTAGATGAGATTGTTACATTTAGACAATTATGTTTGAAATTATCTAATATAATTAGGATGAGAGATTATATTTGTGTGTAAATTAGTTAGGTGTTCTAGGTGGCCTGTTTGGTTTTATTTTATTTTATTTTATTTTATCTTTTGGGCTTTTCAAAAGCATAAATGGAAAGTACAAAAACAACATCATTTTTATTTTGTGAGAAAACAATTTTCAATTTCTTTTAAAAAGATTTGATTTTTTTAAAAGTTGAGTTGTTTTTAAAATGATAAATTATAAATATATCTCCTAAGATTTGTTTAAAACGTGAATTGCTCCTTATGTTTTAGAAAATTAAAAATACCGCCTCATTAAAAAGTTGTATTTAACAGAATCAACTACAAAAAAATGAAATTTCTAATTACTTTCTTATACATTAATAAAATTATTTAAATTATTAATTAAAATAAAATTTTGACATTATTAAAAATTATTAATTAACTTGATGATTTCTTAATAAAAGATGTGATTTGTTATGAAATTAGAAAGTTTAAGGGGTAAGATGTAATTTCTAAAACTATGAAGAACAATTAATATTTAAATAAATTTTAAGGGATGTATTTTTAATTTACACTTTTCACAAAACAATTTATTGAAAAAGTTTTTTATATGCTTTTTTTGAAAAGAAAAAAAAAATGAAAGCATAAAACTAATTGGTCAATTGTTTCCTTTAAAAAAAAAAAAAAAAGGCACATGACATCATTGCATACCTAGGCAATGAAAATAATCAATCAAGACAAACTAGAAAACGAGTTGAAAAAAAAAAAAAAACTAGAAAATGGATGAATGCCAAATCAAATAAAAGAATAAAGATCTATGATGGTCCCATTCCTTTATGTTTTATGGGATTGTCATCCTCTTCTTCGCATATTTAGAATGAAGAGGTTTTATTATATTATTAAATTTTAAATGTAATAATCCTTTTTATTTAAAATAATTATAAGTTTACATTTCTATTTTATAATTTTTAATTATGTAATGAAAATCCTTTATTACATACATAAAATGGAGAGAATCAAATCCTATTCTATATATAGTAATAACGAGAGATACATGTTAATCCTGTTGGCAATTTGTCTCTCTTTTTTTATTTTTTGGATATATTTTCTCCGTAGCTGAATTTTTATTATTTTTTATATAAAATTGACTAAAGTGATTTAATATTTTAGATTTGACTAAATAATTTTAAAATATAGATTTTTTTGTAAGAAGTTCAAAATAAAAAACAATTTCTGTTAGTTTTTTTACACACACACATATATATAATTTGACTTATTTTTGTCTTGAGTGAATTTTTTAAAATTAATTCAATTTGTTTTAACTTTTAAAATTGCCTTAGAATTTTTAAAAAGACAAAAAAAAAAATTTAATTTTAATTTTATCAAATCAACATGCTCCAAAAGTTCAGTAAAAAAACACAAAATGGCGTCAAATTTTTTTTTTTTTTAAATGCTGTCCAATAGATGTTTGACAACAAAATGTTTCAGTCAAATTATTGAATAGTGAGAGAGAGAGAGTTGTATTTGTCCATGGTGTATTGCTTCCCATTTCAAATGTTTTACTAAAACTTTTAATAAATACTCATGTGGATGTATGATTTACATGAGTGTAAGATTTATACCCATATGAATGATTTAGTAAAAATTTTAATAAATTTTTTTGGACATCTAAGTATTTTTGTTGTCCAAAAGAAGGGATGACAGAAAAGAAAAGCTCCATCTAATTAAGAAATCGACTAATAATTCACTATAGACATAGTTTTAAGTAATGTGAAATTCTTTTGATCCCAAATAAAAAAAAAAAATTTAAAAAATAATGGTAAATTACATTGACACCCCCTGAGGTTTATGTTTATTACAATTTCTCCCCTCACCTTTTGAAAATTACATCTCCCTCCCTGAAGTTTAAAGTTTCATTACAGATTGTCCCCTGAGATTTAAAGTTTCATAACAGTTCCCCCCTTACCGTAATGATCATCATACATAAAATTAAATTAATAAGGGGGTCAGTGTAATTTTCCAAATGTGAGGGGGAGAATTGTAATAAACATAAACCTCAGGAGGTATCAGTGTAATTTACCCAAAAAATAAGCGTAAATTACATTGACACCCCCTGAGATTTATGTTTATTACAATTCCCCCCTTACATTTTAGAAATTACATCCGCCTCCCTAAGGTTTAAAGTTTCATTACAGATTGCCTCATGAAATTTAAAGTTTCATAGCAGTTTCCCCCCTCACTGTAATGATCATCATACATAAAATTAAATTAACAGGGGGGTCAATGTATTGTGAGGAAGGAACTGTAATAAACATAAATCTCAGGGGGTGTCAGTGTAATTTACCCAAAAAATAAAAAACTAAATTGAGGTCATAAAAGTAAATACACTATGATTTTCTTGTGACCTACCAACCATAACCAAGTAAACTCGAATTAATTCACATTGAAACTGAAACTGCGATTTTGATGTAATTTAAATTTATTAATATTCATAATATGTTTTAAATTTATATATATTTATAATATGTTGTCTGTTGACTCTAATTTATAGAAACCAGTTTCACTTGCAAATAAAGAAAAAGAAAGGATGCTAGAGATTTGGAGCTGCAATTTTCAGTCGAGCTAATTTGTTGTAGGGTGGGTAGAGTTAATGTTCTTGTCTCTTGTTGATGACTGAGCTAACTTTAACTCTCCCAAATTCGTTACCTGTGAATGTAAACGCATTGTCGAATCACATAAAACTCGTTTCTCTTGTGTGCGCGCACATTAGTATTTGATTTTTGGTCCTAGGCACAACATAACAAACAAAGTTTCAGAAAAATTAGTGCAACAAAGTGCACTCTAATAAGTAGTTTTGTAAAATATGTATACACGGCTGGCTGGGGTTGGGAGTTTTTGACCCAAAATTTTAAATATCGAAAAATCCCTTTCAAAATTTGATCCGACCCGACAGATGGGTTGGTTCGGTTCGCATGTGTTTTTCAAAATTTTCACCGACCTTGGGGTTGAACTTGTGTTGGTGGTCGGTAAGGTTGTGTTGCTAGTTGGATGGATAGTTCTTGAATTTGTTCATGCAATCTAGCATTTTCAATTTCAAGCTCTGAAATTAAACATCTCAACTGTTGAATTGTTTTTTTATCATCATCTTTTTGAATCTCCAACATCCTTAGTTTCATTTGGTTTGTGCTGTCTATTTCTTGAAATTTCGAGTTAATTGATATCAAGGTTCTTATTACAATGTTCTTTTCTTGAAGTAATTCATTCCAATTTTTCTCTTCTTCTATTTTGAATTTAGAAAGTGTCTTTAGTCTTTGATACAGATTAGCAATTTGATCATCCTTAGATTCCTTAGATTCTTGAGGCTGATGCATTGTTGAGCCACAAATGTTATCATAATGTTGATCCATCGACTCATTATGTCCGTCTTCATCCCTTTCCTCATTGTTTTCTTCTTTCTCTTTAGATTCAGTGCCTTCATCTTCTTCTTCATTGTCTTCTTCTTCTTTCTGTTCATTTTCTTCTTTGTCTTTTACTTCTTCATTTTCTTCTCTAGCTTCCACTTCTGCACTGCTTGTTTGATCTTCTTCTCCATTGCTTGCTTCTTATTCTTCTGTGCTGCCTTCTCCTTCTTCATTCCCTGCTTCTTCTTTAGATGAATTTTCTAATGTCTCCTTGAATTTGACCAATGCCTTTTTTATTCTTTCTGCTTCTTTTTACTAAGACAAAACTCCTCTAATGGGTTTTTAACTAGCTCATTGTTATCTATCTGTAACAGGAGACTCTTTTATTAGAGAAATATTAAAATTTCACTGAGAGAAAAATTCAAATAAGATTAACCAAATGCCAATGGTCAGAGAAAACCAATTAAGGAGAAATAATTTTATGGGTCAGAGAAAATTATTAAACAAGCAACATAATTTAGATATCAGATAAAATCAATCAAGGAATATAAGTTAATGTTACTATAATTGTGGTCAGAGAAATTTGGATTTCAAAGAGAATTCATTACAAGGGCAGAAATAAACCAATGGTAATCAAACAAGCAACATAAATTGAAATTTCATAGAAAATTGATCTCAATTAGTCAAGGCACATAAGTTATTCCATATAAGATATTGCATCGCAGAGAAAATTGATCAAATCAAGCAAGGCACAAGGATGGAAAAAAACCAGTGGTTAGAGAAATTTTGGAATTTCACTGAGATTTCAATAGCGATAGGAATCTAACATGTCGAGGTGCAAGAGAGTGGACTGGTGTCTTCTGCAGTTGTTTGGTCAAGCTTTATAGGTTCCACTTAGTACATCTTGGGAATTCAGTTGTGTTATTGTCTTCTCAATCGATGACATTCGCATGTTCACATAGCCAATACTGTGATGGAAATTGAAGTAATTAATTTTTCTAAACACACAAATTTGTAAGTATCATAACTGTAAATTTGAATAGAAATTCTACTTACCAACAATGCAATGACACACCCCGTAACTTTTTTCGAAGTTTTGTGCAATATTGTGATAAAATCGATCAATGTTGTTGTGATAGCTCCTGGCCAATCATACTGCTTCATTGATTCAAGAGGTTCGACGTACTTGATAAAAATCCACCCTATTGAATTCTCACTTGTTGCAAAAAATAGGGTGAGACACAAGTACAAGGTAACAATAATTGCTACATCTTTGAAGTCAGTTGGTTACTTGCCTTTCATTGCTTTGACCAAAGCATTCTTAAGAACATGATCAGTGAGCCTTGTGTCCTTTGGGAATCTTCGCCTTAGGAATGCAGTATTTGGCTTTTTTGAGTATTTTAGTGACATATCTCCTTTACCACCTTGCAAACCAAAAATCAAGGTCATGTCATTGGTTGTAAAGGTCAAGTTCTTTTTATCAACTGTGAATGCTTTCGTTTTTTCATTGTAACGTTGGATTATTGCAACTACATCATCATCAGATTTCCTACACTTCCTTGGATCCATCCTTCCAGTGGCTAGAGCTTGGATCAAATACCAGAATAGAGTCTTTTGAAGCTCTTCAAAGTGGTTTGAATTGAATTTAAATGTTTCAAAAAAGGAGACAACAGATGAGAGGTTGGATCGATATTGAATGCTTTAATGAGCTCTCTTTCTTTGGAGTTTAACAGGTTTTTTTCCCCTTGAGCTTGAGTCTTTTTAAGTTGGGGTACTCATCTTGATGCTTGTTACTTCACCACCTTGGACTTATGTTTTTTGGCGAGGAGTTTGTGGTGTTTTGTTGTTTTTTGATCTAAGATCATAAGAAGACTCAGAGAGTTTATGTTTCTTTCTTGATGTTTCTGGTGTTTTGCTGGTTTTACGTTTTGCCATTTCTAGACAATGTAAACATAAAGATGTCAACATTAAATCCCAGAGAAAATTGAACATGCTAAAGAAAATTGAACATGTCAAAGAAAATTACACATAAGAAGAAAACTAAGGTGGCCAGAAAAAATTAGACACTAAAAATTAAAAACATGACAGACAAACACAAGAGAGAAAAGTAATGTGGAATACATGCAGCCACAGTTCATTTCCATTCCCGGAGAAACTTACACATAAGGGAGAAAACTAAGGTAGCCAGAGAAAACTAAACATTGAAAATTAAAAACATGGCAAACAGACACAAGGGAGAAAAGTAATGTGGAATACATGCAGCCACAGTTCGTTTCTATTCCCAGAGAAAATTACACATAAGGGATAAAACTAAAGTGGCCAGAGAAAATTAGACACTGAAAATTAAAAACATGGCAAATAGACACAAGGGAGAAAAGTAATGTGAAATACATGCAGCCACAGTTCATTTCCATTCCTACAGAAAATTACACATAAGGGAGGAAACTAAGATGGCCAAAAAAAATTATAAATGCCAGAGAAAATTAGACACTGAAAATTAAAAACATGGCAAATAGACACAAGGGAGAAAAGTAATGTGGAATACATGCAGCCACAATTCATTACCATTTCCGGAGAAAATAAACAAAGCAACATAAGATAGAGAAATTTTGAATAATTGCTAAAAATTACATATAGATGTAAAATATAGCCAGAGAAAATTCAAGAAAGAAACATAAATTTAGCAAGCACAAAAAATGAAAATGACAGAGAAAATTACACATTCCAGAGAAAATTAAACATGGCAAGTCAGAGAAAATTTCCATTCCATAATATGAAAATGGCAGAGAAATTTACAGACACAATCAGAGAAAATTAAACACGACAGACACATACCAGGGAGAAAAGTGATGTGGCCAGAGAAAATTATAAATGCCATAGAAACATAGACACGGACAAGAGAGTAAAATTACATATAGATGTAAAATATAGCCAGAGAAAATTCAAAAAAGAAACATAAATTTAGCAAGCATAGAAAATGAAAATGCTTAAGAAAATTACACATTCCAGAGAAAATTAAAATGCCAGAGAAAATTCAAAGAAGAAACATAGATCAAGCAAATGCCAGAGAAATTCTGAAACCAAAGAAATTTATAAACAAAATCACACAACAATGTTCAAGAATAAGTTCAAAATGAGAGATATAACATTTTTTAAATTCATGTAGCTTTTATTACGAAATTGAAACCCTAATTAATGAAAGGCTAATATAAAATGCAATTAACTGTGTTTCTAGAGAAAAACTCATTGGATTGTAGAAAAACTTACCAGAGTGAGTATGAAACCATAATTACGAACTGATATACCCTGAGATGAAGATACACTATGATGAAGATGAACTGTGATGACAATGAACAATGAAAACAGGTCAGAGAAATTTGTGAGGAAGGAATGGAAAAGATTTTCGCAGAAGATAATGAAACCCTAATGTCGACAGTAAAGATGATTCGGAAACCCTAATTCTGCTCTTCTCTTGCTCGTAAAGATGGTTAGATGTGAAGTGTGGAACTGATCAATCGTCGGAATGTAGTTTAAGTTCCCTGTTGATCGGAATGTGTTTTGGTCCAAAAAGTAAATAAAAAGCGCGCATTATTAGTTGAAGGACTTGAGACATCATTCTTTTTATGGTGTCCTTTATCCTCTAAATTACTATTATTAGGGACCTTAAAAAAAAATCCCCCTTTTTTTTTAGGAAATTACAAAAAAAATAAGAAAAAAAAATTTCAACGTTTGACCTCTATAACGAAATAAACTCTGAATTTTTAATTTTCTCAATTTAAACCTTACTATTTTGATTTGTTTTTAATCTAAATTATTTGTCTACTTTTCTCAAGTAAAATCAGCGGAAAACTGATATTTTAACTATTAAACTCAATATAAGTGTACACAAAATGTCTAAAATACCTTTTTTTTGTTGAGTTTAATGACTAAACTATCTTTTTCTTTTATTAGTTTTACTTAAGAAAAATAGACAAATTGTTTAGATTTAAAAAAAAAAAAAAAGATTATGATTTAAATTGACAAATTAAAATTTTAGCGATTATTTTGTTATAGAGGCCAAATCTTGGGCGGTTTTTTTTGTAATTTATTTTTTTAAATAAAAAAAAAGTGTTAATATTGATGTATGATTGAACTTAATTAGAATAATTCATGCATAAATGAACAAATTTTAACCATATTGCATTTTGAAGACAATTAACTCTTGAGGTAGATGAGATTGTTACATTTAGACAATTATGTTTGAAATTATCTAATATAATTAGGATGAGAGATTATATTTGTCTGTAAATTAGTTAGGTGTGGCCTGTTTGGTTTTATTTTATTTTATTTTATCTTTTGGGTTTTTCAAAAGCATAAATGGAAAGTACAAAAACAACATCATTTTTATTTTGTGAGAAAACAATTTTCAATTTCTTTTAAAAAGATTTGATTTTTTTAAAAGTGAGTTGTTTTTAAAAGAATAAATTATAAATATATCTCCTGAGATTTGTTTAGAATATGAATTGCTCCTTATGTTTTAGAAAATTAAAAATACCCCCTCGTTAAAAAGTTGTGTTTAACATAATCAACTACAAAAAATGAAATTTCTAATTACTTTCTTATACATTAATAAAATTATTTAAATTATTAATTAAAATAAAATTTTAACATTATTAAAAATTATTAATTGACTTGATGATTTCTTAATAAGAGAGGTGATTTGTTATGAAATTAGAAAGTTTAAGGGGTAAGATGTAATTTTTAAAACTATGAAGAGCAGTTAATATTTAAATAAATTTTAAGGGATGTATTTTTAATTTACCCTTTTCACAAAACAATTTATTGAAAAAGTTTTTTTATATGCTTTTTTTGAAAAGAAAAAAAAAATGAAAGCAATTGGTCAATTGTTTCCTTCAAACAAAAAAAAAAAAGGCACATGACATCACTGCATACCTAGGCAATGAAAATAATCAATCAAGACAAACTAGAAAACGAGTTCAAAAAAAAAAACTAGAAAATGGATGAATGCCAAATCAAATAAGACCATCTCCAACGCTTAACCAAATCTGATATCAAATTTGAATTTTGATAAAAACGACACTGTTCATGGCTCCAACCGTGCACCAAATCTGATATTAAATTGAGTTTTCATCAAACATTTCATCAAATCGCGGAGGAAGTAATGAATTCATCAAAACACTGTTCTGGACCGTTGGAGGGGGACCCGGGACGACCAACCGGTTGCCCACCCGGTTGACCAATCGGTCAACCAGTAAAGGGTTCAAACGGTTCAGAAAAAAGGTTCAGAAAGTTTAAAAAAAAAAAAAAAACTTGCCTAACCGGTCGACCGGCCGGTCGACCACCCGGTCGTCCCGAAAAAAAGGTTCAGAAAGTTCAAAAAAAGTTCAAAAAATTCAAAAAAAAAAAAAAAAAATGGCAAACCGGTCAACCGGCGGGTCGACCCACCGGTTGACCAACCGGTTGTCCCACTAAATTTGATGCAAATTTGATGCAGCGTTGGAGTGGTTGATTTCAGATTTGGTGAAATAGGTTAATTTTGACTCAGATTTGATGAAAAATTAGGTTAAGGGTTGGAAATGCTCTAAAAGAATAAAGATCTATGATGGTCCCATTCCTTTATGTTTTATGGGATTGTCATCCTCTTCTTCGCATATTTAGAATGAAGAGGTTTTATTATATTATTAAATTTTAAATGTAATAATCCTTTTTATTTAAAATAATTATAAGTTTACATTTCTATTTTATAATTTTTAATTATGTAATGAAAATCCTTTATTAAATACATAAAATGGAGAGAATCAAATCCTATTTTATATATAGTAATAACGAGAGACACATGTTAATTCTGTTGACAATTTGTCTCTCTCTCTTTTTTTTTGGGATATATTTTCTCCGTAGTTGAATTTTTATTTATTTTTATATAAAATTGACTAAAGTGATTTAATATTTTAGATTTGACTAAATAATTTTAAAATATAGATTTTTTTGTAAGAAGTTCAAAATAAAAAACAATTTCTGTTAGTTTTTTTACACACACACATATATATAATTTGACTTATTTTTTCCTTGAGTGAATTTTTTAAAATTAATTCAATTTTTTTGAACTTTAAAATTGCCTTAGAATTTTTAAAAAGACAAAAAAAAAATTAATTTTAATTTTAATTTTATCAAATCAACATGCTCCAAAAGTTCAGTAAAAAAACACAAAATGGCGTCAATTTTATTTTTATTTTTTAAATGCTGTCCAATAGATGTTTGACAACAAAATGTTTCAGTCAAATTATTGAAGAGAGAGAGAGAGAGAGAGAGAGAGAGAGAGTTGTATTTGTCCATGGTGTAATGCTTCCCATTTCAAATGTTTTACTAAAACTTTTAATAAATACTCATGTGGATGTATGATCGTGTAAGATTTATACCCATATGAAAAGATTTAGTAAAAATTTTAATAAATTTTTTTGGACATCTAAGTATTTTTGTTGTCCAAAAGAAGAGATGACAGAAAAGAAAAGCTCCATCTAATTAAGAAATCGACTAATAATTCACTATAGACATAGTTTTAAGTAATGTGAAATTCTTTTGATCCCAAATAAATAAATAAATAAATAAAGGGTAAATTACATTGACACCTCCTAAGATTTATATTTATTACAGTTTCTCCCATCACCTTTTGAAAATTACATCTCCTCCCTAAAGTTTAAAGTTCTATTACAAATTGTCCCGGGAGATTTAAAGTTTCGTAACAGTTCCTCCCTCACTGTAACGATCATCATACATAAAAGTAAATTAACAAGGGGGTCAGTGTAATTTTCCAAATGTGAGAGGGAAACTGAAATAAACATAAACCTCAGGGGGTGTTAGTGTAATTTACCCAAAAAATAAGGATAAATTACATTGATACCCCCTGAGATTAATGTTTATTACAGTTCCTTCCTTACCTTTTAGAAATTACATCTCCCTCCCTGAGGTTTAAAGTTTCATTACAGATTGTCCCCTGAAATTTAAAGTTTCATAATAGTTCACTCCCTCATCGTAATGATCATTATACATAAAATTGAATTAACAGGGGGGTCAGTGTAATTTCCCAAATGTGAGGAAAGAACTGTAATAAACATAAATCTCAGGGGGGTGTCAGTGTAATTTACCCAAAAAATAAAAAACTAAATTGAGGTCATAAAAGTAAATACACTATGATTTTCTTGTGACCTATCAACCATAACCAAGTAAAATCGAATTAATTCGCATTGAAACTGAAAGTGCGATTTTGATGTAATTTAAATTTATTAATATTCATAATATGTTTTGAATTTATAATATGTTGTCTGTTGACTTTGTTTTATAGAAACCAGTTTCATATGCAAATAAAGAAAAAGAAAGGATGCTAGAGATTTGGAGCTGCAATTTTCAGTCGAGCTAATTTGTTGTAGGGTGGCTAGAGTTCATGTTCTTGTCTCTTGTTGATGACTGAGCTAACTTTAACTCTCCCAAATTTGTTACCTGTGAATGTAAACACATTGTCGAATCACATAAAACTTGTTTTTCTGGTGTGTGCGCGCATTAATATTTGTTTTTTGGTCCTAGGCACAACATAACAAACGAAGTTTTAGAAAAATTAGTGCAACAAAGTGCACTCTAATAAGTAGTTTTGTAAAATATGTATTCACGGCTGGCTGGGGTTGGGAGTTTTTTACCCAAAATTTTAAATATCGAAAAATCCCTTTCAAAATTTGATTCCGACCCGACAGATGGGTTGGTTCGGTTCGCATGTGTTTTTCAGTCAATGGTCCACTACTACTTAATAACTTGAAATTTAGGCCCAACATCAGACCCAAAAAGAAGGGCCCAGACTAACACTAACACACTGGGTTGATGAGTTACAGGTATTGTTATCTCAGGTATTAAGGTCTTGTGTTTGACTCTTTTGAAGGTGGACAATATTGTGATTGTTGTGTTTGTCCTACATTTATCTGTCTATGTATTATTAAAAAAAATTATATGGTTTAATAACAATTTAATTTTTTTTTATTATTTTGCACAATGGAAGACAAACTTTAGGGAATTTTCCCACACTATGATGAGTTTGTGCATGGGTTGGTTTGACTTGGGTTGGCATTAAGCCCATAATAAACGAATCAACTATAATCTGTTCCATGTTTTCGGACTTAGGCCTGAACCAATTCTCTAATGGGTGCATCTCTCCATCTGACCTTAGTTGGAATTGGAATAGACTATAAAGCAACAAGAGATTAGGGTTGTGACAAACTCTTGGACATCAATTAATGTTATGCTTGTTAAAAAATTGTGAGATTAAGGCATCGTTTGGGAACAGGCTAATTTAGTAATTTTTTGGCTATTTGACTAAAATATGAGCTAAAAAAAATTAGTATGTTTGGGATATTTTTTGGCTTTTTACGAAAAGATGTGTAAAAAGTAGAGAGAAAATAGAATCTTTGACTTTTTTGTATGAGTTGTTGGCTTTTTGACTAATTTAATAATTTTTTAACTTTTTAACTAAAAAAGATGGTTCTCAAACGAGGCCTAAGTTGTTGTGTGAATAAGTTTACCGCTTACCAAATTTTTTTATTATTTTTACTGATTCATCAAATTTTTTCTTGTTGATAGGAATGATGGCGTCAATAGGTCAGGACCCTCAACCTTCCTTTTTACAACTCAAATAAAAATGAAAAAGTATGTGGTCCAGACTTCATCATCTAAAATTTTATGAGTGGGAGTTTGTGCGGTGAAAATTAAATTTGTATAATGTAGAGTCTATGTGTAAAATAAATTTAAACCATAAGATAATAATTATGAATGGTTAAGTCTGAATTTATAGTATTGCTAATTACAAAATAAATAAACTATTACCCCAAATTAAAAAATAAATAAAATAGAAGACTCAAGCAATAGGTTTATTTTTAAAGTTTTGGAGTCAATAGATTCAGTTTAAATTATTTTTAATTAAAAGGACACTTATTTATTCCAAACTTGTCTATATGTCTAAATATCAGGCATGTATATATATGTCATCTATATATAAGTTATATGTATATGTGTCATATATCTATTTACTTATTTAAACAATATCATTTATCTGTTCATCTCACCATCATCAATTACTTCCACCAATAACTTTTTCAACAATTTTTCTAATTAATTTTACTACGACTTTCCTTATCACCAACCATAAGCCAAACATATGCCCTATTATTCTTAACTTTTACCAATTAATCCAATAAAATAGTTAAAAAGTTATTTTATTAGACAGCATGTAAAATTGGATATATCTGTCAAATTACAAAGCTTTATTAGACTCTCATATGGATAATGGAGCTTCAGGCCTCGTTTGGCAAGTGACTTTTTTAGTTAAAAAGTCAAAAAGTTATTAAAAAAATCAAAAAACTAATAATTCATATAAAAAAGTCAAAGATTTTCTTTTCTCTCTATTTTTTACACATCTTTTCGTACAAAGTTAAAAAGTCATCCCAAACATACTAATTTTTTTTTAACTCATATTTTAACTAAATAATCAAAAAATTATTAAATTAGCCTGTTCCGAAACGAGGCCTCAGTTTGCCTTTTAGTGGAATTGAGAGTTTCAATCTGGTTATGAGAGATGTGGAACCCACAACACAACTTGACCCATTTTGTTGGTAAGTGGATTATGCCGTCTGGTCCACTTGGGACAAGTTAATAATCCTGAACTTCAAAATTTTTAATACAAAATAGGTAACTAATACTTGCACGTCGGTGTTTTGTTTTGTTTCGTTTCTGATCTAGGATTCTTCTACAATATAAATTTTACACAACATACAAATCATATATATATATATATATATACAATGATAGTGTATTTCGTTACAAAAAAATTATTAAAAAAAATAATTAATTAGCGACAATACATTATAATTGCAAGACAAATTAAAAAATGTCATAGTTTAACTTAAAAATAACACATTTTGTAATTATACAGTTACATTTGTAATAAATATAAAATGATGTCCTTCTGGATTGTTTGCTCCTACCCTATCCATAGGCTTTCCCACACTCTGTTTAGAAAGTGAAATTTTAGCATTTTTTGAGTTAAATTTTACAAAAATATAAAATATGTTAAAATAATTAATAAGAAAAAATATTACATTAAATTTATAATTTTTTTTTTCTCACAAATATCACATTCAATTACAAAAATATCCAATTATTTTTTAACTTACTAAAATAATTAAAAATTAAAATAACCTGATAAAATAACAACTTCCCAAACACGGCCTTGATTGGTTTGGTTTTTGAGAGATAAATTTTCAAAAAAAATTTTGAAAAAAGAGTTTAGAAATATTTTTTGTATATTTTTTTAAATAGTTTTAGAGTATGGGAGTTTGGAATGATTTGATATTTTGTTATAATTAAGTAAATGTGTATACGAGAAAAAATAATTAAGAATGTGAGATGAGAAAAAAAAAAATTAATTGAGAGGTAGAAAATAAAAAGTAATTTTAAAATTTTTTTTTTCAAAATTACTAAACCAAACAAAATTTTAAAAAAATTTCTTCAAAATTTATTTTTCAAAATCAAACCAAGGCCCCCCCTCTCTATCTCTGCCATCATTCACTTGCCCTTAGGTCACTCATTCTGTCATCATCACCGACAACAAATTAGTTTTTTTTTTTTTTTTTTTTTTGAGAAATGTCAATTCAATGGATGTTTAGAAAAATATTTGCAAATGTATGTTCATTATAGGGGTGTTTTAGGAAGTTGATAAAAAGTTAACTTTTGACTTTTTATCAAGTTTTTTAGTTTTTTGGAAAGTGATTTGAGAAGTTAGTAAAAAACTAACTTTTTGCTTTTTAGTTTAATATTTATTTATGGTGTCAAATCAAATTAAAATGACCAAAATACTCTTACTCAATATAAAAAAAAAAAAATTTTTTTTTCATAGACCCTAATTTGTAATTTTACACCTACATTTTTAGCACTTGTCAAACCAATTTTTTGACATTTTTGACACTTACATTTTTAAATATTTTGTCCAAAAACATAACTTTTTTGCTATGTTCCTGAAATGGCAAATAACCATTGATATGCAAAGTCGTACAAATTTTCATAATTTTATAATTAATTTTTGAAAACAACACTGACTAGTGTTCTAATAATTTTAATATGTATGAAAAATCAATATGATGTGATGCTTTCTTTCTTTTTCTTTTTTTTTTTAACTTTTCACTTCATTAAAACTCAGTTAAAATTTTAATTTTAAAAGTTCGTATCATTGTTTTTTTTTTTTTTTTTTATGGTTTGAGACTGAAGTTATGTTTGGTATCTCCTAAAAAAATTAAAAAGTCAAAAAATTATTATTTTATTTAAGTTACATCATCTTATTTAAATCACATCATTTCTTTACTACATTACTTCAAACTCAACTCATATTTCATAAAAAATCAAAAAATACACTTAATTAAATTATTCCAAATAACCGCTCAGTCACTGCTACTTGACCAAACAAAAAAATTACAGAAAATGATATAACGGCAATATGGTACAATGCGCAAATATAAATCACTTTTCAAATTATAGTCTTGCTATAAACATCTTTAATTCTATTTGTTATAATATTATTATTATTGTTATAATTTAGCAATAAATAATATTAATTTGTTAAACTATAATAATGGTGTTCCAATGATATGTATGCTATTTTGACAAATCTTAACCAATTTTTTTTTTAAGTTTGTAAGTGTTGTTTGAATATAGGTTTTTTATTTTATTCTTTTATTTTTTTTATTTTTTTGTCTTTTGTGAACTTTTGTTATCTGTTTGTAAAAAAATATATATATTTATATTATACCTGATTAGACAAATATAAAAATTGAAAAAAATAAATTTAAATACTGAAAATTATATTAGAACATAAAAATTACATTGCAAATAAAGACTAAAAGTTACATTAAAAAAGAGCATAATTGGATTAAAAAATCCAATAGTCCAGATTAACCCTATGGAATCTTCACTTTCCCTTACTCTCTTTCCAAGTCAGCTCTCTTCCTCTCTTTCACTCTCACCTCTCTGTTTCTCCTTCTCTTCAACTTTCTCTTACTCATCACCGACCACCGATCACCGACTCTTACCTCTTTGTTTCTCTTTCTCTTCGGGTTTTTCTCATTCTTTCTCTTACTCATCACTGATCTGATAATGAACTTTTCTTTCTTTCTCTCTCTCTCTCTCGGCCTTCAAACTCTCGAAAGCCTAACACTCTCTACCCATCTCTATTTCTTTACCCATCTTCTTCTATCTCCATCGTCCTCATTAATTTGTCCTCAGTGAAGAAACCCTATTCGTCCTCAGTGATCGAAACCCTAATGAAGAATAGGAATGGCAACGGGGCGAGGCCGGGGATCACCCTCCCCATCCCCGACGGGAAACTTATCACCGTTCCCATCCCTGGCCCTAACGGGGATCGGGTTTCTCCGACCCCGAAAATTTCCCGGCTCTTAATCTGTTTCAACAACACCATCAACAAACCCAGAAAATTGAAATACAAATGAATGATTAAGGCACCAGAGAGAGATTCAAACAAACCCAGAAAATGAAATTCAAGAGAGAGATTCAAACAAACCCAGAAAATGATTGAGGCACCAGAATGGCAAAAAAATATATATAAATACAAATGAATTTAGGAATCAAATAATACCCTTATATTAAATCATTACCTTTTCTTATTCTATACCTAATAATTATTAATTTAAAAAGCAGAAAGTCTCCAGGCAGTTTTAAATTTGTACACTACAAAGAACCAAAAAAATCGTAAAAACAATAATTCCATAAATTTTTTAACACCATGTTCTTCTGTATCCAGTGACTTTCCCCTACCTTTCTTGCTCTTAGTCTAGCTTTCAAGAGCCTTCAGTCCACTGTACAAGGAATCCATTACCAAGGTAGACGTGACTTCCTTTTCTATGAAGAAGTTCTTTACAACAACTCTCAAAATTGCATCTGTTTTTTCCCTGGACATCCGATGACGGTGGTAGCGGCATTGGTGGTGTGCGACGAAGGTGGTAGCGATAGAAAGAGAGAGAGACGCTGAGAGAGGAGATTAGTGGCAAGTGAAGAAGATCGGCGGTGGAGGGGAGAGAGAGAGTGAGAGATAGAGAAATTAGGGATTCAGTGTATGTGAGTGGGAGCCTATCAGATTTAGAAATATATTAGATGTATGGGATGTTCGGGGATCGTTCGAGCCGAGGCCGGGGTTGGGAAATTTGTCCCCGTCCCCGCCTCGAAAATTATCGGGGATTTAATTTTCAATACCATCTCCGCCCCTATGGGGGTAATTTTCGGGGAAACCCCATTCTAATCGGGGTCAGGAGGTCGGGTCCCCGTCGGGCCGGGTTTAAATTGCCATCTCTAATAAAGAACACGAAGAAGATCATCCAAAGAACACGAAGAAGATCAACCCTACAAAATACCATTTCTATTAGTTTTTTTTTTTTTTTTTTACTTCACTGTGTTTATTTTCTTTTTTTTTCTTTTTTTTGCTTGAAATTGCTGAAATTGAAATTTTCTAGCTTGTTTCTGTTTGAAATTGTTCAATTTTACATGTATGCTTGAAATTGCTTTTGTTTGAAATTTTGTTTGTTTGTTTGAAATTGTTCGATTTTTTTTTTCCTAGAAATTCTTTTTTTTTTTTTTTGTGATTTTTGGGTGAAAATTGCTTATGTGTTTGGAAAGGCTGATAAGGGAGAGAGGGAGGAAACGGTTGGTTGAAACTGAATTGACAACTTTAGTTGTGTCATATTTGACACAAATTTTG
The DNA here is from genome assembly GCA_030407325.1 of Camellia japonica. Classification (NCBI taxonomy): domain Eukaryota; kingdom Viridiplantae; phylum Streptophyta; class Magnoliopsida; order Ericales; family Theaceae; genus Camellia; species Camellia japonica. Next base: position 59,427,673 of record JAPPVO010000036.1, read on the forward strand.
CCATTTGCCAAGGATACTAAACTTTAACATTGGAAGTGACTTTTTAGCTTTTTGGGAAATGGGTTGACTTTTTGACTTTTTGGTTTTTTTGTTCTATTTTAGCCTGGGTTAAAAAGCTTGGTTTGGGAAGAGTTTTTTGACTTTTTTGACTTTTTTTGTGAGAGAAGAATGTAATGATTATGGGTTGGATGTGATGTTTTGTTTGTTGTGGCTAAAATAACCTATTTTGTCTTTTGTGGCTAAAATTGCCAAAAAAAGCCCGTAACTCAACTTGCCAAACGGAGGGTATGAACTGCTGCCATAATTTGGCAATAACAAGTCATTGGAGATGCTTTGCTAATAAGGAATATAAATATTAAAATATTTATAATTTTAATATATTATATATATATATTTCAAAATATTTGTATATATGTTTATAAATCTTTTTATATAATTTTTAACATTAACAATTGTCTTAAAAATTATATTTAGGTCTTATTTGTCATAACTTTAAAAAATTAAAAAATTAAAAAGTCACTATCCTATTTAAATACATCATCTTATTTGAGTCACATCACCTTTCTACCACATCATTTCAAGTCCAACCCACACACAATCCATATTTCATAAAAAGTTAAAAAATATACTTATTTAAATCATCTCAAATCACCCCTTAATATATAATTTTTTTTCAAATTAAACACTAATTCTTCAATCAATTTAAAAATAATTTCATTCATTAATTAATTAGCCAATTGTGAATTTGCAAGAATATTGTGTGGGCCAGGGGGCATAGGTGGGTGGGGCATAGTAGAGTCAGATAGAGTCCAACTGAATCACATCATGTCTATATCCCCTCTCTCTCTCTCTCTCTCTCTCTTTCTGAATGTCACGCTTTTCAAGGACCGTCCTCTCACTTTTCTAGCAGCCGCCCCTATTTTTGTCGAAAAATTTATTGGTTGGTAAAGGATATGACGTGAATATCCTTCACTAATCCTAATTTAGGCTTGCTTTGGCAAGCTAGCAAGAAGTTGATTTTTAACTTCTTTTTTTTTTTTTTAGTTAATTTTTCTGATTAAAAAGGTGAAAAGTTAATTTTTTATTAATTTCTCAAAATATCATTTATTATATTTTTATATATTTTTTAATCCTTTAATATATATTAAGGGGGATGCATCAATAAATTCTAAATTAATAACTTATACATTGTTTAGTCTTAAAAGTTTTCTTATAAACTGAAATGTCTCATTACAATGTTTCAAATATCAGATTAATGTTTCGAACATTAGATTTCAAACATCTAATGTTCATCAGATTTCAATAATGTTTGAAATTATAGGATGAATGTTTCAAACATTAGATTTCACACATCTAATGTTCATCATATTTCAATAAATTTTGAAATTATAGAATGAAACATCAGATTCATTTACATCATGAACATCATGATGATGTATAAATGGGACTAAATAGAGCATAAGAAAATTTTTAGGACTAAATGGTTCAACTTTTCAGAAACTAGGATTTATGGGTAAATTTTCCATAAATTTATAGATTTTATCTTTTTCATTTATCATAATATTTTTGAAATAAATAATATTAAAGATACTAAATTTTTTATTAAATAAATAATTAAATATCACATCTATGTCAAATTCACAAAATTATAAATTTTACACCTATATAAAACATTTAATTATTTAGTGCCGTTTTCGCAACACACTAAAAACGCAGCTTTTTATGTGTGTTGCCAAAAACGCCGTGTTGCCCAAAACGCCCCAAATCCCATTTGGGAAGACCAAAAACGCAACACCCAAATTTACCAAACTACCCTCTGGAATATTTTAATTAATTAATTTAAAAATCAAAAAGTAAGGATATTTTGGTCATTTTGGAGTGATGTGACACTTTTAAAAAATATTAAACCAAAAATAAAAAAAATCAATTTTTTACCAACTTCCCAACATCACTTTCAAAAAAGCCAAAAAGCTTGGTAAAAAGCCAAAAGCCAGCTTTTTACCAATTTCCCAAAACACCCCTCAGACCATCTCCAACGCTTAATCAAATGCAGTATCAAATTTGAATTTTGATGAAAAAATCACTTTTTGGTGCTCCAACGGTTGCACCAAATCGATATCAAATCGAGAATTCAGCAAACGTTTTACCAAAATTAGAACAGGCTCCGCATTTCACCAAAACACTGTGTATGACCGTTGGGGGAGACCAACCGGTCGACCACCAAAAGGTTCAAACAGTTCCAAAAAAAGGTTCAAACAATTAAAATATATATATATACTTTTTTTTTGCCTTACTGGTCAACTAGCCGGTTGACCACTAAAAGGTTCAAAAAGTTCAAAAAAAAAAAATAATTTTTTGGCTTAACCGGTCGACCGGCCGGTCAACCAATCGGTTGTTCCGGCGCAGGTTTAATAAAAATTTGATGAAAATCAATCGTTGGAGCACTCAGTATCAGATTTGATAAAATTGATCATTTTTTACTCAGATTTGATGAAAAAAGAAATGCACCGTTGAAGATGCACTTATTTAATAAAAATTTAAGACTTTTAACATTTTTTTTTGGGTGCCACGTGACGCGCGCAAGATGAACCAATAACCTTTCGTTCTTTTCTCTTGTCTCATATCTACCTCTACGTGTCACACATTTATTGGCCATACGATTTTGCTCCCACACCGGCTTTGCTTGCCTGGGGACGTGTGTGTGGAAAAATTATTTGGTGTTCTTCAGACTCCATGTGACAATACTTTTCATTAATCATATAATAAATTATAAATACGTCTCTTGATATTTATCTAAAATATGAATTATCCTTTATGGTTTAGAAAATTACAAATATCTTTCTATTAGAATTTTTTGTTTAACAGAATTGATTGAAAAAGTGAAATTTCTAACTATTCACCTATATAATAATAAAATTATCTAAATTATTAATTAAAATGAAATTTTAAAATTATTAAAAACTGTCAATTAACTTGATGATTTACTAATAAAAGGATCTGTTTGTTATAAAATTAGAAACCTTAGAGGGCAAAATATAATTTCTAAAACCATAGAGAATAATTTGTAATTTAAGTAAATCTCAGAGAATATGTTTATAATTTACCCTTAATCATAATAATATATTATATCTCTTCTTATTATTTAATTATTCAACACAAAATCATATATTCTACTTCCTTTATTAATCGTAATACTTTTGGTACTATGTAACAGTACCCAAGACAGCAAGAATCCTCTATCTTTAAAAATTCTTATCTCTTTGTCCCGAATTATTCATAACCATTAGATCATATGAGAATTTTAAAATTCACCAATTCAATGATTATCAGTGATTTAAGACAGATGAATAAAAAATTTTGAGAATATTGGACGTACCCAAGACTAACTAATAATTTCTCCTATGTGTGGTCCCCAAACTTCCTAGGAAGAAGAAAGCTGGTCAAAAAAAAATAAAATTAGGCAAATGTTTAAATCCCACCAAAAAAAATAAAAAATAAAAAACTCTTATAATTTGATTTATAATTATGTGATAGGATAATTTTTAATTTATCATATTTTCAATTGTGTAGGATATCATTAGGGGTGTAAAAATGGTCCGCGGCCCGATATGAGCCTGGCCCGTTTAGGCTCACTTGGGCCTAGGCCCAAGCCCAGCCTAAGTCCCCTGGGCTAAGGCCTGAGCCATTATTTTGAAGTCCGGTTCGGCCCATGGGCCCACTTAGGGCTTGACCCGAAGCCCGGTCCGCGCCAAGGCCCATTGTATTTTTTAATTGAAAATAATAAAAATTTGGTAGAAAAAAAATTTTAAAAACAAAAAAAATGGTTAGACCCACCAAAGCCAAGCCCAAGCCCATTAGGCCGCCCCAAGGCCCCGGCCCAAATACTCCTGGGCTTGGGCTTAGGTTTGGCTTAATTTTTTTGCCCGTGGGCCAGTCCGGTCTGAATTTTGGCCGGAGCTTGCAAGGCTTGACATGGGCTGGGTCTAGCCCGAGCTTGGGTGGACTAGGTTGGGCTGGGCCAGATTTACACCCCTAGATACCATATCATTGTAAATAAATTTAGAGGTCCAAATTATAAGTTTCTAACATTACTAAGGCCTTGTTTGACAATTATATGTTTTAGCTAAAAAGTCATTAAAAGTTGTCACATCATTCTCTTTACTTTTTTACACATCTTTTCATAAAAATTAAAAAAATTATTAAAATAGTTCATCCCTAAATGAAGCATTAATAGCAAATATCAAACAAAATAATAATAATAATATAATAGTAGGCATGTGAATTAAAGAAATATAAAATTGTGTTACGAAGTAAATGATTTGGTTTGTTGGCAAGTTTGGAAATTAAAGCCTTGTATGGTTTAATTTTGGGAGATAAGTTTTTAAAAAGAAATTTAGGAAGAGAGTTTAGAAATTTTTGTAGTTTGTTTGTTTATATATTTTGAAAATGGTTTTGAAATTTGGGAGGTTGGGATGATTTGGTATTTTGTTGTAATTGAGTAGATGTATGTGAGAGAAAAACGATTAAAAAGGAGAGAGGAGAGAAAAAAAAGTGATTGATTGATATGTAGGAGAGAGAAAGTGATTTTGAAAATTTTTTAAAAAAAATTACGAACCAAACAAGATTTCCAAAAATTTTCTCCAAAATCTTTTTCCCAAAGCCAAACCAAACAAGGCCTAATTCTTTTAATAGTTTTTTGACATTTCATGAAAAAATATATAAAAATTTGAGATAATAATTTAATAATTTATAATAATTTTTCAGTAAAAATCAATTTTTCCAAACAATACCATATAATTATTGTTTATTCCCTTGAGAAGGTTCAATTAGTGTTACAATTCTAAGATTTATCTCAATTTGCATGAAACATGCCTTGTTTAAAAAGATGAGTTTCGCAAAAAAATTTAAAATTATTTTTAAAAAAATTATACAAAAATTGTTAAATATCTTTTTTATACATTTTTTTTTGTAAGAATTAAAATTTTGTTTTCAAACACTTATTAATTTTTTATTTCGTATTTTAATAAAAAATTACTAAAAAAACACTTTCCAAACAAAACCTCAGGATATGGTAGTGTTCATGTAAAAAAAAAAATGAACAAATTTTTTTTTTCATATTTTTTAAACATATTCTCCTATTTCAAAAATAGCTTTTTCTTTAAACCGAATTTGATCTGCTTCTAGAAAGTTTAATTGATAAAATTAAGTTCCAAAAGATTATAGAAGGTTCTAACACCTTTTCTCTTTGTAATAATAAACCCCCAAACTTATTTCTTATTTCAAAGTCCAAAACGAAAATCATAAATTTTGAGCAAGTATGCTCACAGAAAGGTTAAGAAATTGAAACTTTTCTCCAAAAAGTCATTTCACATGAATTTCGATGGTTGCCGTGACATACTCAAACTCTTAGTAAAGGCTGATTTGGGATGTTCTAAATAAGTATAGTTTTTGATTTTTTATAAAAAGTTGTGTAGAAAAATAGAGAGGAGATGTTAATTGATGTGACCCAAAAAAGATAAAAAGATGGACTAAAATAGTGTATGCCAAACAACTCCTAAGTAGCTACTCTAAATTTTTTCAAATATATTAAGGGGTTGTTTGGAATGATATAAATAAATGTATTTTTTGACTTTTTATATAAAAAAAAATATGTACATAAAAGTAGAGAAATGATATGACAAAAAAAAATAAAAAGTTTGCTATTGTAATTCACCCCAAACAAATCTGTTGAATCCCAATTTATAAATTGATTGATAGTAATTAACTCATCATATGAAGTCAAGATTATATACAGTATACATGTCTTCATGAGGTTAGAAAAAATACGAGGATAAGATCCTAAAACATTAATTGAAAATGTAACACTATTAAATATTCCATGTCCTTGTATACCTAGAAATTTTAACTTGGATTGATATCCTAAAACCTTTGAAAGGTAAAATTTATGACAAAATAATATCTAAACTAGATGACACAATTTTTTTGTGGGAAACCCAAAAATTTTTATTAAAAAATAAATAAAAAATACTGTCCTAAATCCTAAAGACATGCTATTATAATCACAACAACAGTATTGCATTTATTATATTTTTATACTATAATATAATATAATCATAAAAATTAATACAATAAATCCCATTTAAGTTTTGTTTTTAGTCATTTATGCAATTCCATACAAATTTTGGCAACTTGGTTTTTTAAGCTTATTTTGGGTATGATTTAATTTTTTGACATTTTGACTTATTATGAAAAGACATACATAAAAGTAAAAAAAATAATCACTGTGTTTGGTTGTGGGTTTTTGAATATGATTTTTTGAAAATTTTATACAACTTGTTTGGTTATTCTAAAAAATGAGTTATGTTTTCAAAAAAATAAATGAGATAGGTAGGCTTTAGTAGAATAAGTATATATAGGTAGGCTTTGAAAATGAGATAGGTAGGCTTTAGTAGAATAGATACATATAGGTACATATATGTATGTATATATATATATATATATATTTAAAAAATCTGAGAGAATGTTTTGATGTGATTTTTTTTGTATTTTTTTAATTGTTTCAATCATTAATTTGGAGGAAAATTTGAAATTGTAATGATATATTTTTTGGAAAACCAAACGACCATTTTTTTTCAAAAAACAGTTTTCAAATCAATTTTTCAAAATTTTTTTCAAAAAACCACAACAAAGCATGCTGAATATAACCTAAATAATAAATCAATAAGCTGTTTATTTTTTTTATACCCAAAACTAGGCTAATAGTTTTTTTTTTTTTAAGTTAAAAAGGTTAGTTTGTTTGGCATGATATTTTTTAATTGAACAGATAATTGTGAAAGAAAAATAATTATTTAATGTATATAAATGATATTATAATTATTTTTTCATTTTTTACGATTTTTTAAGCTAAAAAAAAACTATAATAAAAAAAAAAAAAACAAACGGGCCCTTAAACAGATGACAAGTGAAATATTACTGTAATCATAAATCACAAAATACTAATAAACAAATGAGAAAGAAAACAAAAGATTTGGACTACGTTTGGAAAATTATTCAATAATCTCATAATATTATATGATCATATTTTAAGTTAATTATCAATTATTTAGTCTCATATTATTCTTCTATTCTTAATATAAATCGTGATTCTCTACCTCTCTCTATCAATCAAAATTTTATAATATTAATTAAAATCTTATAAAGGGGTGTTTTGGATTTTTAGATTTTTTATCTCCTCTTCTCTCACAGAAAAGCTGATTATAATCTGCTTATAATCAACTTTTCACCAAAAATCAGATTATAACCATCTTCCCAAAACACCCCAAAATATCACGTATTCATATTTTAAAAATACTGAATACTCATAGGTTAGACCTGTGCTGTATTCATTCACTACCCATCCGAGTACAAACACACATTGCACTCCTCGTCAGCCTCTCCTTTTTTCCCTCCTCTTTCTGGCACGTACCAAATGCTCTGTTTCTAGGTACTCTGCTGTCAACCCAAGAGAAGGAGAGATAGAGAAAATCTGTACATATCATCCTCTACTCACCTTCACTCATCTTCTCAAGTCAGTCGATCCATCAAAAGTTCCAACAAATCAATACATACATACTATATACACACATCAGTCTTTATCATCGTGGTAACTTTCGATTTATTCCCTTTCAATTCGATGCATTTGATTATCTTTATCCACTTTTTTTTTTTTTTTTGGTTTTTCATTTTCGAAAAGATTGTCACAGTTTGTATGTTTTATCGATGTTTCGATTTTCCCCCTTACAAAATGGGTTAATTTCTTTTTTTTTTCTTTCCTTTTCGATTTCAATTTTTATTTGTTTATTTTTTCGACAATTGATTTTGGGTTTGTTTTGCAAGTACTGATCAGTTTTTTTGGGTTTGTTTTGATTTTGAATTTTGTTTCAAGTTCTATAGCTCTGTAGAATTAGTGTATATCAACTTTAGAACTCTGTGGTATGGTAGATCGCACAAATCTCAAAATTTTAAGGAGATTTGCACGCTGTTCATCCAACAGGTATGCTCTTTTCATCACTTGATATACTCGTCTATGTATATATATATGACTGAATCTATATTATGTTTGTGTTTATAATCAAGAAATTTTTGAATTTTAATGTTTGGATACATTTATTGTTTGATGTTTTCTTTGCCTGCAATTGGGGTATTCTGATTTGGTTTTTGTGGGAGCTTAACTGATTTTTGTTCAGTTATTGATTGCCTCACTTAGTACATATCGTTAAAGTTGCTCTGCAATCTCTGGGGATTTGTTTTGTATTAGTATTTGTTCAATTAAATGGTTGGAAGGTGCACAGTTGGGACCTCCTCGGATCCAGCTTTTTCCTTATGTTTCCAGATTTTATAGTATTTTAAAGAGAATAGTTATTTAATACAGCTGCTTCTACTATTTAAAATAAGGGTATATATACAGCTGCTTCTACTATTTAAAATAAGGGTAAATTACACTGAACTCGAGGCTTAGAGAAAATACAGTAAGCCTTACAAGATTGGCATAATTACAATGGACTTCTTTTACGCTGTGTTTGGTTGGAGAATTTGGAGAGGGATTTGGAAAGGGAAAGGGAAAAGTTAGGTGAAATGTGAATAAAATATACTTACATTTCACCTAATTTCACACACCTTTTCCCTTTCATTTTTCAAATTCCTCCCCAAATCCCCCAACCAAACACAACATTAAGGTTTTAATTCATATAAACACTTTGTTCCTTTTTCATTAGAAATTCATTAGTCGTATGAATGAAAAATTGACATTGTCATCTCTTTTACATTGTGTATCATTGTGTTTCATACCATCTGCATTAGTTTTGGTGTTTTTTAACTTTACTAAAGGGGAGATATGTATAATTATATTGAAACTACGAGGCTTGTTGAATTTTCTTCAAACCTCAAGGAGGTCGGTGTAATTTACCCTTAAAATATTTTTTAAGGCTAAGATATGATTTTTTCCTGTGCTGCACTAACAAATAATTTTTAATTTTATTTTAGTAGGTCCCATTTCAAGTAACAAAGTATTATTATTTCATGACACATCCACTAGTAAGAAAAGTTTGTAAATATTATTAGTTTCTATTTAATTTTCCTTTTAGTTAACCGACTAATTACTTTTGCTTACAACTTTTGCTTACATGTTACCACATCATGTATTTGGTAAAGATATAACTTTTATATGCTTTGACTTTAAGGTAAATCCATTCATCTCTGTTCAGATTCTTGAAACTAGTGAGTTTAGATTTTGTCTACACAACTGTAGTTAGTTATTCCCCAACTATTGTTATTCTTTTAGCAATGATGAAAGATGGATTTGGGGCCTTGTGGGTGTTCCTCTTTCTTTGATGGGTTAAAAACTTAAAAAAACTAAGACTTGATTCCATGGACATGAAAGAAATTCAAAGAAATTCCTGACTTCAAAGTAAGGGATTTTAGAGTTAGGCCTGCAAGCCAACTTTAGCCGATGGTCCAGTCCTTGAATAATTGAGAAGGAATTCTGTTATTGATTCTTTTCCTAATTGATTCAAATATACCTGTGAAGATTCCTTTTGGGAAGAAGTTCTAACCTTTTTGACATTCAAATATTGTCTTGGCAGTCTATCTAAATTAGAGTCTAACACATACAAATTAATTAGCAATAGCATAGTGAACTTCCAAACTCACTTTGGATTTGGAAAATTAACAGAAAGTCTCACAATCTTATTTTATTTTCTACGCAGATTTCCAGAAACTTCGAACTTTGTTTTAAGCATACGACTAGTTTATGGCTTCACCAGATCTTGATTCTCCTTGGCTATCCTCAGAAGTTGAGTCCTTTGATGGGTCCTTCTATATACACATAGAGGAAGAGAATTCCACAGATGGTTTATCTTTTCTCGAAGTTCCCACCACCTCTGTACACCGTGGCAGTCGTATCACCGATCCACCTCCACTCCCTGGCAAAAACTATACGAGAAACAATTTATCCAAAAGGCTTGAAGTGTGTTGTTGTGTCCCAAAGGAAACAAAAGATATGTGGGACAAGCTCTTCAAAGAAGGGTATGGAGCAGATGTCCATATTCTCACCGAGGAGAAGACAATTATTCCTGCTCATTCCAGCGTTCTGGTGAGTAAATTGAAATGGTATTGAGTAAAACCAATTGAGTGTAGACTATTACCTGAAGGGCATAGACATTTTCACTTAAAATGATATTCTGTGCTTGCTTTAAATGTTCTTTTCGCTAAGAATTTGACAAGCTTTGAGGTTCTGCAATAATCTTAAATTTGATTGCCTGTAGTAAAATGTAATTTTAATTTGATAGAATACAAAACCCATTATGCTGAGGTGTATACTTTGTTGGCAAGTTGTGCCCTGCCTGAACATTATGGAATAAGTGAAAATGGTTTTTTGTCAGGGATATGGTAGAAAATGTACCAATAAAGAAAAAAAGAAAAGAAAAAAGGAGAGACTTACGAACTCTTGTTTTTGGTTGTGCAGAGTATTGCATCACCAGTCCTGGGGAATTTCCTTCAGCAATCTAAAGTTAAGAGTGGTATCAGGTACATTAAAATTCCTGGGGTACCTCATCAAGCCGCCTGTGCTTTCATACGTTTCCTTTACTCATCCTGGTATGTTGGAAATTTCTCTTTTGAATTCTTCAATTAGTTAAGTATATCCTTGGTGCCAAATAGATCATTGTTTGGACATTCATTTGTTTTTTCCTCAATTAACTTAGTAAATAATTATATATGGTAAAAAGGAGGCTACGATTGGCTTAGCTTTTGATGATGTAAGGACTTTCGAGAAGTCCTTTGGAAAATAATTTAAAGTGAAGTCGATGTTTGTTGAGGATACGACAAGGCTAGAACCAAAAAATTAAATATGGCTAGGAAAAAAAAAATGACAAAGACACGTGAGGAAGAGGTGATTTATCTAACATTTATCTCTAGCTCTTTTCTTGCTGTATTGTCCTCAACCAAGCCAAATATACAGTTCTTTCTCTCTCTAATCTCTTCGTTATTTGACTTTAAATTTGATCATTATCCAAGTGCAGAAACAAATATTCAGACAGCAAAAATTGGATGCCTATAAAGTTTCACCTGCCCTCAGAACCACAGAAAAAACATCTTTAAATAAAAATTAAGAAAAAAAAGATGGTAACATCAATTTCTTTGAGAACATATCATAATGATTGACAAGTGAAATTTTATTTGGAAAAATATGGAATAACAAAATAAAACTAAAGTCTTCATTGGGTAGTGTGATGCCCGCAAACCTGGTTTTGGGCTTTTGTATATCTAACCAGTAGATATGGCATGATCGCCACTAAGTGTGGTTGTCTTTGGTATGAATATAAACCATTTTTGTGCATTTTTCATTGTATCCGTGTTTGTAACTTGCATAGATCCTCAAGTGAAGATATAAATAAAATTGGGTGCTTAGAGTTTGTGTCTCTGGCATATATGTAACTTTCTAACTTGTGATTCCTTCGATATCCTAATGCAGTTATGAAGAGGAAGAGATGAAGAAGTTTGTTCTCCATTTATTGGTTTTGTCACAGTCCTACACAGTATCATCACTTAAAAGAGTTTGTGTACATTTTTTGGAGCAGGGTTGGACGACCACAGAAAATGTGATTGATGTGCTTCAATTAGCAAGATGTTGCGATGCACCACGCCTTTCCTTGACTTGTGTTCGTATGATTGTGAGGGACTTTAAAACCATATCTTCTACCGAAGGATGGAAGGTTATGAGGCGTGCTAATCCAGCCCTTGAACAAGAGCTTCTGGGGGCAGTTGTGGAAACAGATTCTGTAAGTCAACTACTGTACTTTCTTTCATTGTTTAGATGCCATGCTTAAGTTGAGTCTAATCTATTGAGAAGGGATATTATGTGTGTGTAATGAGTCGCAAACATTACATAAAGTGGTAAAAACCATTTATAGTGAAATGAAATGTCTACACTATGAAAATTTGTCCGCTCCCTAATGCTATGTTTGGTTCATTGGAAATGAATGATCATTCCATCAGAATGTCCATTCACACATTTGGTTCACTAAAAAAATTATGAAAAGTGCACTGCAAATACAATTATTCCTTTTTTTTCTTCCTTTCCTTGGTGACAGAAGGGGGCCTAAGCCCAGCAAATACAATTATTCATCATTGCAAGGGAATGCCCATTTCATCATTTCAAGATTTTAGTTCAATATTTTTACCGTACGGATATCAACTTTTATTGTCAGAGAAAACAAGAGAGGCTGAAGAAACTTGAAGAGAAAAAGATTTACTTGCAACTGTATGAGGCGATGGAAGCGCTGCTTCACATATGCAGGGATGGGTGTAGGACAATTGGACCCCGGGACAAGTTGCTGAAGGGAAGCCAGGTTGCTTGCAGTTTCCCAGCTTGCAAAGTGCTCGAGACTCTAGTCCGTCATTTCTCCGGTTGTAAGAGCCGGGTTCCTGGTGGATGTGTGCACTGCAAGCGCATGTGGCAGCTTCTTGAACTGCATTCCCGCATGTGCAATGACCCTGATTATTGCAAGGTCCCTCTTTGTAGGTAAGCGCAAAATTTTATTAATAATTGAATGGTTCACTACAAAGCTAGCATTTCAAAATTGTTTTATTCCTTTAATTTATAAGTTTTCTATAATGTATAGGCAAAATGGGCCCTTAAATTTTTTAAAATTCTTTTGTTGGCCCTAAATATTTCTATAATATATATGGAATAGCATCAATTCTATCAGTTTGATGTGAATGTCATTTGTTTTTCCGATTATAAAAATCATAGAGGTAATTGAATTATATTTATCAATAAAATGTCTTAAAATGATAGTCCAATAAATTATATAAACTTATGCAAGTAAAAATCATTTTCTAAAAATAACTAATTTTTTTTGTAACACTTACCTCGGCCCCTTTTAAGCCAAATTTCTAGCTTCATCCCTGCTGCAAACCATTCTAGATTGCTTTCATTTATACCCAGTCTAGAAAATAATAGCTTACCAAAAAAAAAAGAAAAGGAAAATAATAAAGATTACTGTATTTGTATCCTTGTCAATGATGGAATCTCCATTTTTTGTTCTGGAGGGAGCAATTCAACGGCACATATTGCAATCCTCCAGTTAGAAGGCAAGCCGGGAAGTATTGTTGATTAAGAGAAAAGGTAGATTTTAGATTGCTTCCATTTATACCCAGTCTAGAAAATAATAGCTTACCAGAAAAAAATAAAAATAAAGATTACTGTATTTGTATCCTTGTCAATGATGGAATCTCCATTTTTTGTTCTGGAGGGAGCAATTCAACGGCACATATTGCAATCCTCCAGTTAGAAGGCAAGCGGGGAAGTATTGTTGATTAAGAGAAAAGGTAGATTTTAGAATGTGGTGAATGTGATGGTGGGTGATGATAGTAACAATTTCTTACATTGTTTTTTAGGCATTTCAAGGAGAAAATGCAGCAGCAGAGCAAGAAAGACGAGACAAAGTGGAAACTTTTGGTGAGCAAAGTGTTGGCGGCGAAGAATGCTATGGGCCCATTCTCATCTCGGCGGTCAGGTTTTTTATGACCTTAATTATACTTTGTTGTATTCTAATAAAAGAATTCAGGCTAATATTTAGCTGGCCTGTGTCATGAATAATGTAAAGCTTGTGACAAAAAAAAGAGGAAAACAATTAACTTAAGAATACCAATCTGGTGTATGTTAAATTAAAATTTTCTTTTGATTTGTTTTGTTTTTGGGTTTTACATTGGAGGCCTTAGCTTGATGAAAAATATATTTTGCATGTTGTAAGACTTAAAACTCTTAATCTCTTAATAAAGCGCAAGACTTTTAACCAACTAGTATTCATGATGTGTTCAATATTATAAGCATCTTGTATTTGGTAATAGTATTAGTTGAATTGAGTTGAATAGTAAATTGTTTTAATTTGGTGTATTTAACAAATTAGTTGAATTGAGTTGAATAGTAAATTGTTTCAAGCCAATTTCAAATGAACCGAGTTTAAGTAGTTTTGTTTTCATAGTGCATGTAATTTGTGAAGTTAAGGTCTCGTTTGGCAAGTGGCTTTTTTAGTCAAAAAGTTACTAAAAAAACTAAAAAGCCAACAACCCATACCAAAAAGTCAAAAATTTTCTTTTCTCTCTACTTTTTGTACATCTTTTCGTAAAAAGTTAAAAAGTCATCTCAAACATATTAGTTTTTTTTAGCATATATTTTAGCTAAATAGTCAAAAAGTTACTAAATTAGCCTGTTTCTAAACGAAACCTAAATTAAAAAAATTAATGAATTTGAAAATGTAACTTTGACTTGTTTATAGAATGAGCTAATTTTGAATGAGTTTCTTTCGAGTCGAAATGAGTTCTCAGTTTGAAATGAAAGAAGAATTGGAACATGGGACTGAAAACCAGGGCCTTGGTAGGCAATTTCAGGAACCTGTATGGGCTGCCAGCTTAAGCACATTTGAAGTTTTTGTTTGGGCCATTTGAGCTAGAAAAGGCTAAAATCTTTTTTAAAGCTGGTTTTGTGGGCCTTTAGAGAATAATATTCAGCATAAAGTAGCTTTAATTGCTTGAATTTAGACCAACATTATGGATTGTATATATTTTAAACAAAAGTCACTGAGACCAGTATAACTATAGATTTGAAGTCATATATTTGAATAATCTAACTTATTTATCCAAAGATGACACCAAGTATTACAACCAATGTAACTAAAATATTTGAATTTGAAAATTTTAAGTTGCAAAACAAAAAAGGAATAACATCAAGAAAGAAAACAGTTGAACAATTATTTCTAGAAAACAAAGGCATAGAGAGAAAAAAACAAAGAAACTTAGGAAATGAACTCCTCACATGTTAGTGATTGGTTGAGGCCTTTTTGGGAACATAGTTTTTAGTTAATTTTTTTGATTTGTAGTAAAAGTTAAAAGTTAGCTTTTTTATATATATTTTTTTCATTTGGAAAGTTGGTTTTTAGCCGATGGTGAAATTACAATTCTACCATTTATGGGTCAAAATGTGCTATATAGATAAAGTTGTAAATATTTTAAATTAAATGAGAATAGTTTAATCATTTTATTGTGATTTGACATCATGAACAAATATTAATCAAAAAAATTAAAAGTAACTTTTTATCAACTTTTTAAATTATTTGTCTAAAAAATTAAAAATTTAATTAAAAGTCAAAAAATCAACATATGAACTTCTGGTTATTGGAGATTGATTTTAGCCAATAATTGAAAACTGTCTGCTCAACTAAAATAGTAGGCTATTTTCAATTATGCAGATATCTTCTTTCGACATGGTACACAATGCCTTCCGTTGGAAAGAGTTTTTTTTTAACATGATTTTTTTGTGGGGTGTTTTTTTTTTTTTTTTTTTTGACTATTTTAATCTGATTAAAAAAAATATTTATGATAAATTTTTGACTTTTTTTTGTAATTTTGTGAGAGAAAAAATGAAATGGTTATGATTTGAATATGACATTTCTCTTATTGATTTTTTTAGCTTATTTTATCTTTTAATGAGTTAAGGGATTGTTTGGGATGATCTAAATAAATATATTTTTACTTTTTACGAAAATATATGTAAAAAAATAAAGAGATGATATGACCCAAACAAATACACTTATCTAAATAAGTATACTTATTTAGTTTATGTAAAAAGTGTCTAAATTAATCTCAACTATCTTGCCCAACCAGATCAATAACTAAAAATTTAATTTAATTTTTATATATTTTTTTTTTTTTTTTTCAATATTCTTTTCTTGTAGGTTCAGGTTGTATACTTGTTGTCTTGAATTAAAAATGAATGAAAGATTGTGTGGGCATAGTAGTATAAATTAGAAAATTTGAAAAAAAAAAAAACAAAACAAAACACGTGAAACAGACTTCTCGTGTGCCTTCCGAAACGACCACGTTCCACTGAATGGTTTGCCTGTCATCTTCTTAATATTGTAATGATTGTGCTGAAGTGTTCTCCTGCAGTGAGTAATGTTGGGAATAATAAATTTTTTATCAAATAAATGAATAGATGTTTTATATGAGTGTGAAGACCTACACTTATATGAGATAATTGGTCATTTATTTAATAAAAAATTTAAGATAACATTTTCTTTTTAAAAATGTTTTTTATGGTCTACACATAACAAGAGTAAATTCCCCTCATGAATCTCTTTTTTAAAGATTGTGAGAACATAAATTTGCTAGAAAAAATGATTTTTGGTGACTTTAATTTAATATTAAAGTGTGGTGACTTTAATTTAATATTAAAGTGGGTCCCAACCTTTTATTGTGTTGGGTCCAAGTGAGCCAAAAATTATTGGGTTTTGAATAAGAAATTGCCAAGAAATTGCTTCTTGATGTTAGATTCATGAATAGGATTTTAAAGAGTATTTAAATTCTTTTTTCTTAGCTAAAGGGTGTGAATCCTTTAGGCATTGTAGACAGGCCCGCGGGGGGACCTCGCTACAGCTCGGGCTCGATTTGTTGTCGCGGTTCTTAATCTCAAACCAAAGAGTCCAAATCCGGCAAATCGTTTTTGAAAACAGATTTTTTTGAAAGAAGTGCCAAACATGGACTGCTTTGCCAGATACAGAGTCGCCACCAAAATATTTATTTCGGGAAATTTAGGAAACCCTGACTCGGTGCCAAAGGCCACGTGTCCGTCATCACCAAAGTTGCCTCGGCTCTGGAACTTGGGTACGATTGGGGAAGGTCACTTCGTGAGCACCCCCGCTCGCCCGGTCAAAGACCGGCCTCTACTAACCATGATATCTTATTTTGAAAACATTGTGTGCTCTTATTCCGGTTATTAGCCTAGATTTACTATGTGATGCGCACAACATACAAGTATAGACTGAGTCGCCTGAATTGGAACAAAACATTTCATGTTTGTTTGTTTGAAAATGGTTTGATGGTGCTACCCGCAGGTAGGCTAAGACGTGGATTTGCCACCCTCAGGTGGGCTTAGAAAACATGATTTTGCCACTATCTAGTGGGCTTAAAAAAACATTTGATGAATTGTCCTACTCCAAGTAACCAACCTCCACCCACAGGCATTCAAGCAGTTATATCACATAAGCAAATAGCCTCATGGTAAGCATGCTATTCATGGCAACACTCACACGCATGCAAGGATGCTAAAGCATAAAAAAAAACTCACCGAGTACTCCAAGCCAAAACAAAAGCTCATTAGAAATCCATGCATAATCCTAGATACACAGAATTGCCTAATGCAACACATGCAAAAATGCAAACTATAGCAGGCTCGGCTATTCTAAACATGGCATATGAAATGTTACAGCTAACATGTATTCAACTTGGAATCGAAATACAAATGCAGTTAGTATGATGCGCCCAGCCTGGTGCGTGCAAAACAGATGAATGATGCAAACACGCTGTCATACTGTATGCTAATTGAAATATGCCCTAATCTAACCATCATAAGCAGATAAATAAAAGGGAAGAAAGATGTGGGGTTGGAAGACATACATCACACTCACCCACACTTATTACAATTATGCCCTCGCGCAGAAGGTCCAAAAGAATATACAGTCCCGAATGAATAGAATGGTACAGTCCAAATAATACAGTTCGAATAATACAAATTCCTAATTAATTTACAAAATTAACTAAGAAAGTTGTAAAACTGGCATGCAAGCCAGGGACTGCCTTGATTCTGATGAATGGTGTATGTTTAGGCTGCCTTGCGCGGAAATCCACTGGGATGCCCCAATTAGCCTCTGTTTCGCAATGTTTCTTGAAAAGCGCGCCAAGCCTCGGAAGACTGCTGATTCTTGATTTGCTGTAACAGAGAGCAGGAAAGGGGCATAGCAATGTATTTTCACAAATGTATGTATGCCTCGATCCTCGTGCCACCAATCACGCATCTCGATGCATGATGGCCGAGGAGTCGAATTGCACACTCATATAGAATGAATGCATATGAACACAACAAAACCTAACTCCATCATGGATAATCCGGAGTGTCGGTGACTTGGGAATTGAGACACGTTCCGTTACTCGGAGTACGGAACGCACCTCGTTTCCCGTGCCCGAGCTAACTCCTATCCCGAACACAATGCAATATGCATGGCATGCATGAAATGCAACTAAGATACAATCCTAACATACACAATGTTATGGAATGGCATACACGCTACACGAGGTAATACACAACCGAGCATACACAATGCTATGGATGAAATGGCATACGCAATGCAGTAATGGGCTTATACCAACATGAGAGAGTCTCAGCCACACTCACACAGGAGGCCATCAGATGAAAACGAGACACCTCGAAATGCGTGCATGCGTGCACGCAAACCGAAGACGGACCCTCAGGCACCGAAATGCCACTCTAATGAGACATGGCAAGGACATGGAATATGGTATGCAAACATGCAAAAATCAGTAGCAAAATGAGGGGCAAAACAGCCCCGAAACCCGGTAAAATGAAACCCGATGCATGGAATGACCCCGAAACATGGATTTTGGTGCATGAAATGGCCTATAGCTATACAATGCATACATAATTTGAACATGCAACGAAAAGACAGAAGCAAGGCAGCCCCGAGACAAGCATTTTTACAGTTCAAAGCATGGCCAAACAGTAAGCACAAGTAGGGCTAAGATGGCATGCAAAAATGGCTCCGCAAAGGAGGCAATGAAGCAAGTGGTAGATGCAAAGCCCAAACAGAAAAATACCCTTCTACAATATTGAAGAGGGACAAAAAATATGGCTATTTACAGTAGATGAAAAGCCCCAAATCAGTATACAAACATACTCAAAATGCAATGCAAGATTAAGGCCATAAGGGGGCTATAACATGAAGTACACAAAACATTCATCAAACAGCCAAAGACCCTTAATGAAAAATGACAAGGGGGTCAAAATATGGCCACTCTCAGTTCTGATCATGGCCGAACAACAGAAGCAAGATAAGCTAACAAAACATGCAAAAATAGGGACCAAAAAGGGGTACAATGGCAAGTGATATATGGAGGTCCCCAACAGTGTTGATCCCTTCTTCAATGTTGAATAGGGGCTCAAAATAGGCCTATTTACAGTTTATGACATGCTCCAAAACAGATCACACATAGGCTAAAAATATCATGCAAAATAATGGCATTCAAGAGGTTAATGAAGCAAGTGCCAAAAAGAAGCTTCAAACTGCAATGAGCCCTTAATGAACCATGGAATATAGCTCAAAAAAATGACATTTTCAGTTTTGGTCGGAGCTCAAAACAGCAGAAAATAGGGCTAAGCAATGGTACCAATAAGGCCCAAAAAGAGGGGAAATGAACTTACCCTTGAAGACTACTCCTTGGCTGCCTTTTGGAACTGAGAAATGGTGCCTCCAAGCCTCTGAGAAGAGCTCCAAGCTGCTGGAAATGGAGTGGTGGTGGTGGTGCTTGGTGTGATATGAAAAAGGGGTAGAACTTGGAGGTTTTTTTGAAGGAAATGAGAGAGATGGAGGAAGGGGTGTATACAAGTATCAAAGGGGTTTTTTTTTTCAACCCTAAACCAGAGCTGGGGTGGTGGTTTATGTAGGCAAAAGAGGGGAGAAATGGAGGGAAAAAAATGGGGGGAAATGAGCCAATGTTCCCCCAAAAAAAAGCCCCCCCGGATACACAATCTGGGGGGAAAACAGATACACATCTGCAGTGTACTCAGTGTAAGGAAGCAGGCCGGCCAGTTATTGAGGTTGAAGAGGTGGCCGGCCGGCCATCCCCATGGCCGGCCGGCCAAGGGTCAAAAAGGTCAAAATGAATTTCTGGCCGGCCACCACAAATTAGTGTCCTCCCAGGTGCCCTCAACACAACCCTGTGGTTCAAAACTGGCAACTGTAAAACAGGAGAGAGAACAAGCCACTTTTCAAAGGGGTTCAAAAGGTTCAAGTAGAATTAATGGCCGGCCATATAATATTTGGTGTCCTCCCAGGTGTCTACAACACAAATATGGGGGTTAGGATTGAAGAAAGTGACCCTAGGGTGGTCAACATTGGCTTGGAAGTGAGAAAAACGGGCGTCGGAGGGCGACGGAGGAATATAACTGGTTGCTGAAACAATTGCTGGCCTCCCACCCTTCTGTGACCTTCCCGTGATGAAACAGAGGTACCTGCCAAAAATGAACGAAAACCGATGCAAAATAAAGGTTCCGGGGCCGAAACGCGCAGTCCGAGGCCCCGAAAACTAACTGTTTAAGCACCGAAAGTGGCGTTCGACCACGAAGTGGGTCTCTCAAACCTCAATGTCCCTCAAAAGGGAGTAAACAAGATGCATGCCAAAAACCGGGGCAATCGAAGATGGTTAGGTAGTCCTGAACCGAGGCACACGGCCTGACGGCTCCGAAAACCGGGAACCGGGCTTCGAAATGGGCAAAATGGCCTACGACCACGAAATGTAGCCCACGGCCACTGAGAGATGATCTACGAGACCTCTCCCTCCCTCTGGGAAGAGAAACAGAGAAAACCGAATCTGGTTCGCAAACCGAGGCAAGCACAGAAGAGGGTTCGGAAGTCCGGAGGCAAGGCTCACGGCTGAGACTCTGAGACTTCTGAACGAGCATAATATGCAACATCACCAAGCGCTCAATCGGTGACATCTGAGTCTTAAAGTCGGTCAAAAATGGGGTGTCTACAGGCATCCAAATTTTCATTTTTTTGGAAAGGGGCCATGGATGCTTGGTGTTTTAATGACCAGCCTTAAAGGCTGGAGGCTCTTCTCTCTCCCCTTTACATATATAAATTGAGACCCTCCTATCAAGTTTCAATATAGAATTTTTTTGCTTCCATTTTACAAGTCAGTTTGCCAGAAAGTTCCTACATTAAGAGAGTGCTGCCACTGTTTTTGTTCGCTAAGCTCGATAGAAAGTGCTTCTGCCGTAGCTGGTTTTGACCGTCGTATCCTAAGAGACAGACGCCGGGATTCCTCAAGCACTCGACCCGTGAGGCGGCGAAATCTGTTTTAAGGAAACTGCTTCTGTGCAGGCTTCGGTTTCGTCTCTTTACCCTTTTATTGTTTTGTGTATTTCTGTTGAAATTTAATTGTAATTATTAGATATGTTCTTGGTATATAATTTGATTTCTTCATAAATCTATTTATTTAATTTCACAATTTGAACAACAAGCTTAAAACAATTTTATATATATTTTCTATGAAATTGATCGAATAGATTTATATAGACTATTAGGTTAGCTTTGTATAATGTTACTAGGAATTGTTGCGGAATTGCTCACTATTTCAATGATTGTAAATTATGCTATGGTACTCTCTAATTGCTTAGTTTAGTTAGAATTCTCTATCATAATTTGCATGAATTTTAAGGTTATAAAATATAATTTATGGATGTTGCAATTTTGACATGCTAATTCTATTCTAGTTTTAATTTGTTACATGCTTATTATTTTCTGGACTAGATTACCTAATTTAATGCATTTTGGAGTTATATTGTTTTTTATGAATTATTTAATTAGGTGCATTAATGTAAATTATTTAATTGGGTGCATTAATCTAAATTATCTAATTGGGTGCATTAATGTGAATTATTTAATTAGGTGCATTAATCTAAATTATCTAATTGGGAGCATTAATCTGAATTATTTAATTGGGTGCATTAACTTTGAATTTAACTTATTTATTTGGAGTTAATAGTTTAAATGTTTATTATGAATTAATTTCATTCATAACCCATGAGTATAGAACTTTATTTTAAAGTTTTAATTTAATTGGCATTTTAATGCATTGGTTACTTTATAATTAAAAGTTGGCTAGATGGTTTCATTTATTTTTATTAAATTTTTTAGATTATTTGTTTGTATTTTGTTGTGGTTTGCTACTAACTTTCTTTGTAGGCATACCAATGCGAAAGGGAAAAAACAAATACAAAACCAAATGAATAGTATTTGGGATGTAAAAACAAAAATGTTTGGACTACTAACTTTTGTGTTGAATAGGAATACCTAAGCGTGGAAAGGCTTTTGGACTAAATAGAATCCTTATGGATTGGCTATTTTATTTAAATGTTTGAAGCATGTTTTGCTTGAGATTTAGTTGGTTTGTTTACCAATTTGTAGTAGCAAGTTTTATTTGTTTGTTTTGTTAGAAGCATTTTACATGCGTGTAATTGTTATAACAATTTTTAAATTGCTTGTAAGTTTGGAACTTGATTTGATTTTCTGTGATAGAAACCAAAGTTTTAGCTTTGGCTAAAGAGTAGTTCTTATTTGTTCAGAAATGACAACTAAGATGGATTTGGTTTCAAACTTTTGGAGTTTGAGGAAGTCTTTGGGTTTAATCATTTTATTCCCAAAGTGTTGGAAAACCAAGTTTGGAGAATGTCTTTGGTTATAATTTGATTATGTCCAAAGTGTTTTGGTTTTGAGAAAGGAAACCAAATTTTAGCATTAGCTAAAATATTTCTGATTTTATTCAGAAATAATGGGCGTAGTTCCGGGAGTACCGGTTAATTTTTATGAGTGGTGTAATTCTGGTAGCAAATTTTATTTGCTTGGGAATCGGTTTGTTATAACCTGGTTTATCCCTGGAAATCTTAATTTTAAATTGTTTCCTATGGACTAGGAGTCAACATGCTCTTGAATGTTTTGTCAAAAGGTTAACTGGGTTTTAAGTGGGACCGATGTGACCCTTCCAGTCTTCTTGGAACATTCCTGACCATGTTCGATTCTAGGTTAAATGGTGAGACTAGTTTTGAATTAAATTTCCATCTGAGGGATTTTCTAAGGGTTAAGTTTAATTTCTGGAATCACAGAAGTAAAATTCAGTTGTGTTGTTTCAGAAATGGCTTCAAAATGTGACAAACAGAAATGTTGTTCCACTTGACAACCTTTGCCTCACGAGATTCTTAAAGGAAGATCTTGAGAGATCAAGTATGATTAAAGGAAATCATAAGATTGCATTAAAATATCTCTGAATTGATCAGAGGCAATTAGTATGGTATCCTTGTGTTATTTATAGCATTTATGATTGCTATGTGACTTTGCTTGAAAGCAAAGTTGAGACAACCTGTTATAGTAGGTGAATATTTTTTGGATTTTTAAATTCCAAATATATTCTTAAATTGGTGGCTCCTAGTGAGTACAAGATCACTGATCACAGAGATAGAAAACTGGTGGTTCCTAGGAGGTGTTAGACCATTGGCTACACAGTTATGAGATTGTGGTTCCTAGTAGTGAACAGATTACTGATCACATGTCAAGACATCATGGTTCCTAGTAGTGGAGAGGCTACTGGTCATATGTCAAGACATGATGATTCCTAGTAATGAAAGAGTCTATTGATCCTATGTCAGGACGTTATGATTCCTAGTAGTAAAGTGACTACTAATCACAGGTTAAGACATTGTGATTCCTAGTAGTAGAAAGTCTACTGACCACATGCTGAGAAATTAGTGATTCCTAGTGATAAGACTACTGGCCATGTTATGACATTTCGAATAGTAGACTATTGAACACTGGATTTGTGTTTCCTAATAGTAAGACTATTGGCTTCAGAATGATAGGTTGGACCTAATATATTTGGGTGCCTAATTCGGTTGATGACATTCTGGGAATGTATTTACTGTGATATGATTTTGAGAGTTTCATAATCATTGTGACACAAGGATTTGTTTAAAAAACTTTGTATAAATTCTACAAAGAAGACTTAATTATCTGACTCCAAAATTAAGGAGGATAATAGAAAGAAAGGAGGGAGTACCTCCTTAGTGAAGGCCAATGTCATTGAGCATGGCAAATTTTCTGGGAATGAGAAGAAGCCTCCCGTGAACAAGGGCTCTATGCTGGGGCCAAGGGGTGGTGTTGCAAAGAAGCTGGCATACAAGCCGCGGGAACCTGGTTATCGGTTCTTTGGGAAGTGCTACAACTGTGGTAGCGAGGGGTTTTATCTTTACTAGGGCTACACGCCACATCTGCTCCGAGAAGGAGCTGTTTACAACTTTCGAACGGTTACAAACGGTGAGAAGTTGTTTATGAGAAACTCTACTACCTCATTTGTTGAGGGAAAGGTGGTCCTGAAGTTAACCTCAGGGAAAGAGCTAACCTTGAACAAAGTCCTGTATGTTTTGGACATTTGTTAGAATCTTGTCTCAAGGTCTCTTCTCAGTAAACATGTTTTCGCATGGTTTTTGAGTCCGACAAGGTCGTTCTGACGAAACACAAGTGTGAAACTTGTGTTGAAGCGAAGTGGACAAGATCCCGTATGAGTTATGGAAAGGCGTTAAGTTTCTTATAAATTCTTACGAATGTGGGGGTGTCTTGCTATTGTGGCGATTCCTACACCCTAACGGGTTAGGATAGGCCCGAAATCCGTGGATTGTATATTCATTGGTTATGCACATAATAGTAGTGCATATCGGTTTCTTGTACATAAGTCTGAAACTTCAGACATTCACAGGAATACCATCATGGAGTTAAGGAATGCATGTTTCTTTGAAGACATTTTTCCTTGCCGAACCTAAGAAGGGGTTCTGAGGTTTTGGAGCAATTTGATGAGCTTGCTAGTGATGATGATCATTTTGATGATCAAGTTGAGAATCAAGGTGATGATCAGCCTAGAAGGAGTAAAAGGGCTAGGATGTCCAAGTATTTTGATCCAGACTTCTTGACTTTTATGGTTGAGAACGAACCTCAAACTTTTTACGAAGCTGTGACTTCTCCTGAGAGTCCTTTATGGAAAGAAGCGATCAAAAGTGAGATTGACTCCATCTTACAGAACCACACCTGGGAGTTGGTAGATTTACCTCCAGGTTGCAAGCCTTTAGGTTGCAAATGGATTTTTAAAAGAAAGATGAAGGCCGATGGGTCAATTGACAAGTATAAGGCGAGGCTCGTTATCAAAGGGTACAGGCAACGAGAAGGCTTGGATTACTTTGATACGTACTCACTTGTAACTAGGATAACATCCATTCGCATAGTGATTGCGTTAGCAGCTTTGCGCAATCTTGAAATACACCAGATGGATGTAAAGACAACTTTCTTAAATGGGGATTTGAATGAAGAAATCTACATGGAGCAACCTGAGGGGTTTTCAGCTTTGGGACAAAGCAAGAAAGTCTGTAAACTTGTCAAATCTTTGTATAGTTTGAAGCAAATGCCTAAACAATGGCATGAGAAGTTTGACAATGTAATGTTGTCAAATGGGTTTAGAATCAACGAATGTGACAAGTGTATTTATGTCAAAGACACTGACAGAGGTTATGTCATTTTGTGTCTATATGTTGATGATATGCTCATTATAGATAGTAACGATGAAATGATCAAAACTACAAAGAAGTTGTTAAACTCTAAGTTTGACATGAAGGATATGGGCATTGCAGATGTTATTCTGGGAATTAAGATTACCAGAATCTCTGGCAGAATTGCACTTTCTCAGTCTCATTATGTTGATAAGATACTTGAGAAGTTTAGTGGATCAGATACGAGTGTGTCATCGACACCTGTAGACTTAAGTCTACATTTTACCAAGAATAATAATGAAAGTGTCTCACAGTTAGAATATTCTGGGTAATTGGAAGTTTAATGTATCTGATGAGTTGTACTAGGCCGGATATAGCTTACTCGGTTAGCAGGCTTAGTAGATACACAAGTAATCCCGATGCTTCTCATTGGAAGGGCATTGTGCGGGTGTTAAGGTATTTACGCTACACTCGGGATTATGGGCTGCATTATACTCGATATCCAGCGGTGCTTGAAGGATATAGTGACGCGAATTGGATATCAGATATAAAGGACTCAAAGTCCACTAGTGGATATGTGTTCACTCTTGGTGGGGCAGCCGTGTCTTGGAAATCTTCCAAGCAAACGTGTATATCTAGATCAACGATGGAATCAGAGTTTATTGCTTTGGATAAAGCAACGGAAGAAGCAGAATGGCTTCGCCATTTCATTGAAGATATTCCACGTTGGTCTAAACCTGTGCCAGCTATTTGTATTCATTGTGATTGTCAATCTGCAATTGGTAGGGCACAGAGTAATATGTATAATGGAAAGTCTAGACATATCCGTCGTAGACATAATTCCATACGACAACTACTCTCGAATGGAGTTGTCTCTTTAGACTATGTAAAGTCTAAGGACAACATTGCGGATCCGCTAACCAAAGGGTTAAGTCGAGTGTTAGTCGAAACGTCGTCAAAAGGAATGGGGTTGAGGCCTTTGGAAGTTACCGGAATGGAAACCCAACCTAGTTGACTGGAGATCCCAAGATCTAGGTTCAATGGGACAACCTAATTGCGTGTAACGGTGGTATGTCACTGAGGAGGTTAAACCTCCAGCTATTCCTTCTATCAGTGATACCTGCAAGTGTAGAGGATAAACTGAGCTTTTAATGACTCTTGTGTGTTAAGCTGTTGAGCTAAGTATAGCAGGATACTCAAGTAGAGTTACATATGTGAGTGTGAAGTGGGGCCGCTTCTAGAAGAATTGGATAGGCCAAGATTCTTTGAAACCACTCGCTGAACCAGGCTAGTGTCCAGGGCCACACAGGGCACACCAGTGAGAACAGAATGGTATTAGGAGTAATTCTCGTGTGAGATCTATTATTTCAGTTTACATAAACGGCAGAGCAGTTCAAGATGTCTTATTCACTGATCAGCCAGTAAACTCGATAGGTTTTCACTAGGAGAGGTTCAAAGCCAAAAGCTACTTTCTCTGATGTCGGGGTTAGTTCGTTGTACTCTCTCTTCGAGTCATTATTGTTGAACGATGTCCGTTTGTTGAGTCTTTCGGTCAATTTTTATTCATGTGGGGGATTGTTGAAAAAAATGTTTTTGGTGACTTTAATTTAATATTAAAGTGTGGTGACTTTAATTAAATATTAAAGTGGGTCCCAACCTTTTATTGTGTTGGGTCCAAGTGAGCCAAAAACCATTGGGTTTTGAATAAGAAATTGCTTCATGATATTAGATTCATGAATAGGATTTTAAAGAGTATTTAAATCTTTTTTCTTGGCTAAAGGGTGTGAATCCTTTAGGCATCCAAACTTTCATTTTTTTTGGAAAGGGGCTATGGATGCTTGGTGTTTTAATGACCAGCCTTAAAGGCTGGAGGCTCTTCTTCTCTCCCCTTTACATGTATAAATTGAGACCCTCCTATCAAGTTTCAATATAGAAATTTTTTTGCTTCCATTTTACAAGTCAGTTTGCTAGAAAGTTCCTACATTGAGAGAGTGGTGCCACTGTTTTTGTTCGCTAAGCTAGACAGAAAGTGCTTCTGCCGTAGCTGGTTTTGACCGTCGTATCCTGGGAGACAGACGCCGGGATTCCTCAAGCACTCGACCTGTGAGGCGGCGAAATTTGTTTTAAGGAAACTGCTTCCGTGCAGGCTTCGGTTTCATCTCTTTACCCTTTTATTGTTTTGTGTATTTCTGTTGAAATTAGTTCAAATTGTGAAATTAAATAAATAGATTTATGAAGAAATCAAATTATATACCAAGAACATATGCTAATAATTACAATTAAATTTCAACAGAAATACACAAAACAATAAAAGGGTAAAGAGACGAAACCGAAGCCTGCACGGAAGCAGTTTCCTTAAAACAGATTTCGCCGCCTCACGGGTCGAGTGCTTGAGGAATCCCGGCGTCTGTCTCCCAGGATACGACGGTCAAAACCAGCTACGGCAGAAGCACTTTCTGTCTAGATTAGCGAACAAAAACAGTGGCAGCACTCTCTCAATGTAGGAACTTTCTGGCAAACTGACTTGTAAATGGAAGCAAAATTTTTTTATATTGAAACTTGATAGGAGGGTCTCAATTTATACATGTAAAGGGAAGAGAAGAAGAGCTTTCAGCCTTTAAGGCTGGTCATTAAAACACCAAGCATCCATAGCCCCTTTCCAAAAATATGAAAGGTTGGATGCCCAAAGGATTCACACCCTTTAGCCAAGAAAAAGGATTTAAATACTCTTTAAAATCCTATTCATGAATCTAACATCATGAAGCAATTTCTTGGCAATTTCTTATTCAAAACCCAATGGTTTTTGGCTCACTTGGACCCAACACAATAAAAGGTTGGGACCCACTTTAATATTTAATTAAAGTCACCACACTTTAATATTAAATTAAAGTCACCAAAAATATTTTTTCCAACAATCCCCCACATGAATAAAAATTGACCGAAAGACTCAACAAACGGACATTGTTCAACAACAATGACTCGAAGAGAGAGTACAACGAACTAACCCCGATATCAAAGAAGGTAGCTTTTGGCTTTGAACCTCCCCCACATGAATAAAAATTGACCGAAAGACTCAACAAACGGACATTGTTCAACAACAATGACTCGAAGAGAGAGTACAACGAACTAACCCCGATATCAAAGAAGGTAGCTTTTGGCTTTGAACCTCTCCCAGTGAAAACGTATCGAGTTTACTGGCTGATCAGTGAATAAGACATCTTGAACTGCTCTGCCGTTTATGTACACTGAAACAATAGATCTCACACGGGAATTACTCCTAACACCATTCTGTTCTCACTGGTGTGCCCTGTGTGGCCCTGGACACTAGCCTGGTTCAGCGAGTGGTTTTAAAGAATCTTGGCCTATCCAATTCTTCTAGAAGCGGCCCCACTTCAAACTCACATAGGTGACTCTACTTTAGTATTCTGCAATACTTAGCTCAACAGCTTAACACACAAGAGTCATTTAAAGCTCAGCTTATCCTCTACACTTGCAGGTATCACTGATAGAAGGAATGGCTGGAGGTTTAACCTCCTCAGTAACATACCACCGTTACACGCAATTAGGTTGTCCCATTGAACCTAGATCTTGGGATCTCCAGTCAACTAGGTTGGGTTTCCATTCCGGTAACTTCCAAAGGCCTCAACCTCATTCCTTTTGACGACGTTTCGACTAACACTCGACTTAATCCTTTGGTTAGCGGATTCGCAATGTTGTCCTTAGACTTTACATAGTCTAAAGAGACAACTCCATTCGAGAGTAGTTGTCGTATGGAATTATGTCTACGACGGATATGTCTAGACTTTCCATTATACATATTACTCTGTGCCCTACCAATTGCAGATTGACAATCACAATGAATACAAATAGCTGGCACAGGTTTAGACCAACGTGGAATATCTTCAATGAAATGCCGAAGCCATTCTGCTTCTTCCGTTGCTTTATCCAAAGCAATAAACTCTGATTCCATCGTTGATCTAGATATACACATTTGCTTGGAAAATTTCCAAGACACGGCTGCCCCACCAAGAGTGAACACATATCCACTAGTGGACTTTGAGTCCTTTATATCTGATATCCAATTCACGTCACTATATCCTTCAAGCACCGCT
Organism: Camellia japonica; assembly: GCA_030407325.1. Lineage (NCBI taxonomy): Eukaryota > Viridiplantae > Streptophyta > Magnoliopsida > Ericales > Theaceae > Camellia > Camellia japonica. Next base: position 59,456,983 of record JAPPVO010000036.1, read on the forward strand.
GGATATCGAGTATAATGCAGCCCATAATCCCGAGTGTAGCGTAAATACCTTAACACCCGCACAATGCCCTTCCAATGAGAAGCATCGAGATTACTTGTGTATCTACTAAGCCTGCTAACCGAGTAAGCTATATCCGGCCTAGTACAACTCATCAGATACATTAAACTTCCAATTACCCGAGAATATTCTAACTGTGAGACACTTTCATTATTATTCTTGGTAAAATGTAGACTTAAGTCTACAGGTGTCGATGACACACTCGTATCATCCATAGCCCCTTTCCAAAAATATGAAAGGTTGGATGCCCAAAGGATTCACACCCTTTAGCCAAGAAAAAGGATTTAAATACCCTTAAAATCCCATTCATGAATCTAACATCATGAGGCAATTTCTTGGCAATTTCTTATTCAAAACTCAATGGTTTTTGGCTCACTTGGACCCAACACAATAAAAGGTTAGGACCCACTTTAATATTAAATTAAAGTCACCACACTTTAATATTAAATTAAAGTCACCAAAAAACATTTTTTCCAACAATCCCCCACATAAATAAAAATTGACCGAAAGACTCAACAAACGGACATCGTTCAACAATAATGACTCGAAGAGAGAGTACAACGAACTAACCCCGACATCAGAAGCTTTTGGCTTTGAACCTTTCCTAGTGAAAACCTATCGAGTTTACTGGCTGATCAGTGAATAAGACATCTTGAACTGCTCTACCGTTTATGTAAACTGAAACAATAGATCTCACACGGGAATTACTCCTAACACCATTCTGTTCTCACTGGTGTGCCCTATGTGGCCCTGGACACTAGCCTGGTTCAGCGAGTGGTTTCAAAGAATCTTGGGCTATCCAATTCTTCTAGAAGCGACCCCACCTCAAACTCACATAGGTGACTCTACTTTAGTATCCTGTAATACTTAGCTCAACAGCTTAACACACAAGAGTCATTAAAAGCTCAGCTTATCCTCTACACTTGCAGGTATCACTGATAGAAGGAATGGCTGGAGGTTTAACCTCCTCAGTGACATAACACCGTTACACGTAATTAGGTTGTCCCATTGAACCTAGATCTTGGGATCTCCAGTCAACTAGGTTGGGTTTCCATTCCGGTAACTTCCAAAGGCCTCAACCCCATTCCTTTTGACGACGTTTCGACTAACACTCGACTTAACCCTTTGGTTAGCGGATCCGCAATGTTGTCCTTAGACTTACATAGTCTAAAGAGACAACTCCATTCGAGAGTAGTTGTCGTATGGAATTATGTCTACGACGGATATGTCTAGACTTTCCATTATACATATTACTCTGTGCCCTACCAATTGCAAATTGACAATCATAATGAATACAAATAGCTGGCACAGGTTTAGACCAACGTGGAATATCTTCAATGAAATGGCGAAGCCATTCTGCTTCGTCCGTTGCTTTATCCAAAGCAATAAACTCTGATTCCATTGTTGATCTAGATATACACGTTTGCTTGGAAGATTTCCAAGACACGACTGCCCCACCAAGAGTGAACACATATCCACTAGTGGACTTTGAGTCCTTTATATCTGATATCCAATTCGCGTCACTATATCCTTCAAGCACCGCTGGATATCGAGTATAATCCAGCCCATAATCCCGAGTGTAGCGTAAATACCTTAACACCCGCACAATGCCCTTCCAATGAGAAGCATCGGGATTACTTGTGTATCTATTAAGCCTGCTAACCGAGTAAGCTATATCCGGCCTAGTACAACTCATCAGATACATTAAACTTCCATTTACCTGAGAATATTCTAACAGAGAGACACTCTCTTTAATTGGATAGGCCAAGATTCTTTGAAACCACTCGCTGAACCAGGCTAGTGTCCAGGGCCACATAAGGCAGACTAGTGAGAACAGAATGGTGGTAGGAGTAATTCCCGTGTGAAATCTATTGTTTCAGTTTACATAAACGATAGAGCAGTTTAAGATGTCTTATTCACTGATCAGCCAGTAAACTCGATAGGTTTTCACTAGGAGAGGTTCAAAGCCAAAAGCTACCTTCTCTGATGTCGGGGTTAGTTCGTTATACTCTCTCTTCGGGTCATTATTGTTGAACAATGTCCGTTTGTTGAGTCTTTCGGTCAATTTTTATTCATGTGGGGGATTGTTGGAAAAAATATTTTTTTGTGACTTTAATTTAATATTAAAGTGGGTCCCAACCTTTTATTGTGTTGGGTCCAAGTGAGCCAAAAATCATTGGGTTTTGAATAAAAAATTGTCAAGAAATTGCTTCATGATGTTAGATTCATGAATAAGATTTTAAAGAGTATTTAAATTCTTTTTTCTTGGCTAAAGGGTGTGAATCCTTTGGGTATCCATACTTTCATATTTTGGAAAGGGGCTATGGATGCTTGGTGTTTTAATAACCAGCCTTAAAGGCTGGAGACTCTTCTTCTCTCCCCTTTACATGTATAAATTGAGACCCTCCTATCAAGTTTCAATATAGAAATTTTTTGCTTCAATTTTACAAGTCAGTTTGCCAGAAAGTTTCTACATTGAGAGAGTGCTGCCACTGTTTTTGTTCGCTAAGCTAGACAGAAAAGGCTTTTGCTGTAGCTGGTTTTGACCATCGTATCCTGGGAGACAGACGCCGGGATTCCTCAAGCACTCGACCCGTGAGGGGGCGAAATCTGTTTTAAGGAAACTGCTTTCGTGCAGGTTTCGGTTTCGTCTCTTTACCCTTTTATTGTTTTGTGTATTTCTGTTGAAATTTAATTGTATTTATTAGCATATGTTCTTTGTATATAATTTGATTTCTTCATAAATCTATTTATTTAATTTCACAATTTAAACAACAAAATTAATATTCAAGTATTTACCAACAAGTGGTTGGTTCAGTGGATAAAACTTTCGAATCCCTTACTCAAGGTTTGGGTTAGAATCTCTATAGTTTCTTGTTTGGGTTAAACATATTCTTTAGTGCCTGGAGCATACGGGGGCTTAAGTTTCGACCCTGACGTAAGTGCGGTGAGATTCTCTGCAGATATGTTGTAATTGCTAAGGGGCAATATTCCATGGCAAATATGTTGGAGTAGCCTATTTGTATATCCATTTTACTGAATAAAAAAAAATCAATATTCGAGTATTTAATAAAATATTTAAATTTTGTTTGATTTATTATTTTAAAAATAATTTTTTAAAAAGGGTTTTAAAAAGTTAGAAATTTATTTGGTTATATATTTTAAAAATAGTTTTAGAGTTTTGAATGATTTTGTATATTTTTGAGTAATGCTAGAGACTCCAAATATTTTAGCAAATGTCTCACATGGGTACGGGGACCCATGGTGTGGGTCTCATATCTATGTGAGACATTTGGTAGAATATTTGATAAAACATTTGAGATCCCTAGCATTTTTCTATATTATTTTTAATTCAATAGATGAATGTGAGAGAAAAAATGATTAAGAAAGAGGGAGAAGAGAGAAAAAATTATTGATTGAGATGTAGTAGAGAGAAAAGTAATTTTAAATTTTTTTAAAATTTTTTTTCAACCAAACATGTTTTTAAAAATTTTCTCTAAAAATATATTTTGAGAAACAAATCAAACATCAAACATAAATTTTAAATATTTTTTATTATAAATAGACTGTAAAAATATTTTAAAAAATACCAGGTAGACAGAGAGTTCATGGAGAAGGCCTGACTTACAAAAATAAATTCAAAAATAAAATACCAAGTTTTTTTTTTTTATTTTAAAATTGGGAAATAAATAGAAATTATTGAAAGTCAATTTTGATGTTTGTGGACAACTCAGATCTTGAATCCGCCATGCATGCCCAAAATTCCGAGTGATGAATCCGCGAAAGATCCTGTTTTATTCAACCAACCCCAACAACACTCTTCCAGGCTCGCTCTCTCTCTCTCTCTCTCTCTCTCAAACAGAACTCTGAAAACAAACCAGACCTTGATCAATTTCAACTAACAAATCATCATGAAACCACCAAGAACACCAGTTTTAATTCCCCACCACTTCTTCAAATCAGCCTCGGTTATCACTCTCTTCCCCCCAAAATTCTACCTCAACTCATCACTTCACACATTTGTTCCTTACTTTCTCATTCTTGATTCATCCCCAACACAAACCCCATCAAAACTGAGCCCCCAAAACTATGGATCTTTCAATACCCACTTCTCCAATTCAACATTTTCTGATCTATCAATAAACCCTTCTTCAAATCCCCAAAACAATGACTTTGGCAACACCCACTTGAAAACCCACTTCAAATCTCCAAATCACCATTCCAATGAACCCAATAATCCCTACTTGCTTGGTTTATCTAAGAAATCAAAACCCATCATCAAAACCTCCTTATATGACCCAAAATCACTCAATTTCACTCAAACAAGGTTGTTTTCATGTAAGCCATCAGACCCATTGGACTCCATGGAACCTAACTCCACTGTTTCTATTCCAATTTCGGTTGTTTCGACCGTGAATTCACCAATTGAAAGCTCTCCACCGATCGATGCAGGCTCTTCGATTCGAAAGCCAATTAGTTTGGGGCCTGGAATGTACCATTCACCTGTGACAAATGCTTTGTGGGAAGCAAGGTCAAGCATTTTCGAAAGACTGTCCAATGTTCCAGAGGATGCTCCACAGAGTGAATTGATCACGAAGACTCCATCGCAGAGTAGGACTAGTGTTGTCTATAAATTCTCAAGTGATTATATACTTAGAGAGCAGTATAGGAACCCTTGGAATGAGATCAGGATGGGGAAATTAATTGAAGACCTTGATGCTCTTGCTGGAACCATATCATATAAGGTACTAATAACTATGGCTTTTCAAATTCTTGTTCTTGATTGAAAATTGGATTTCTTTTTTAATGCATTGTGCTGTTTTTTTTATAAAGTTTGTTGGGTTTGGATTGGTGGACAGTTCTAGAATAGTCTTATGTGAATTTGATTTTGGTTTGGGACTGGATGATCCTTTAATTTGCTTGAGCCTTGAATTGATTATTATTATGCACTGATATACATACTGTTTTTTGTGCTTTTTTCACAAGTATCTTCTATTTGTAAGCATTGTTCTGTTCCCCATGCCACCATTATGTAGAATTTGCTAAGGCTTAGGCTTTGGATGGAATCTCCTAAATAAGCAACTTTTTGGTTAATTTTTAAAAAAAGCAAATAAACTTGTTTGGGATTTTTATTTTATTTTATAATATAAATATAAAATAGTAGTTTTTTAAAGCAAATTTGTAAAAAAAAAATAATAATAAAAACAATTTTACCCTCAATTCTTTCAGAATTTTGACTGTGTCCCTACATGGGATCCACAATACTATAGGGCTAATATGATAATTTCTCACCGGAAAGCAAGTTTGAAAAGGCTCAAAATGTAACTTTTTTAACAATTACCAAAAGATTAAAAGCAAAAAAAGCTACTAAAAAAGCAATTGTCGATTCCCATCTAAGTAGGAATACGATTGTTACAGTAGTAAAGAATTATGTAACTCTCTCTCTCTCTCTCTCTCTCTCTCTCTCTCTCTCTCTCTCTCCCCTAGAGATGATAAAACTGAGCTGCTGTAGTGTAGTAGAACATTTCCTACTTTACTGCTTTTTAAATTTAATCTTTTATATCTCTGCTGTCTGCTCTGATTTTAATTGCTTGATGTAATTGTATATGTCCTCATGTTTTTAACAAAAATAAAAGCCTTGTTTGATTTATACCTTTGTGAATCAGCACTGTTGTGACAACGAGGGCACAACAAGGCCCGTATTATTAGTCACTGCTTCTGTGGACAAGATGGTTCTCAAGAAGCCAATCCGTGTTGATATTGATCTAAAAATAGCCGGTGCCGTTACATGGGTTGGGAGGTCTTCGATGGAAATCCAACTAGAAGTGACTCAGTCTAGGGAAGGTACTCCTGAAGAAATCATTCTCTCTCTTGTTTTCCTGTCCCTTGTTAATTTTATGAGCATTGACATGAAATCTTTTGAACATTGCTATTTCCCAATATTCCTTACTTTATCCTAAGATGTTTAACTTTTCGACCCTCAATAGCATTTGGAGAGTTTGACGGTGGGTATAGCAGATATGATGTAGCAATTCGTTTAAAAATAAGATATTACTAAGTTTGTGATGTGCACTATCGCAAGTAAGTTAAGTGAGTTGTGCTAGGACCTAAAAGTATGTCCTCTTGAAACTGAGTTTGTTATTTATCAGAATATTTTACTCATGTTGTGGACATTTGCCTATGCTCGAAGCATGACAAGATCTTGGTTGATTTCATTTTTGCTGAATCTCAGGATATTTGATTGATTAGTGTCTGTTTTTGTATCTATTTTGATAAGTTCTATCAATTTTTTTTTATCGGTGATGCTATGCAAAAAAAAAATTTTGTTCAAAATTTCATATAGAATGACAGGGCGTTTTGTAATCCTTTCATTTCAAACAAAAACATCTACCATTGTGGCTCATAATTTCAAATCACATCATTCTTGATAGATTTTCTTAATGAAAATTATATTTGTAAATCATTTTCACATTTTTACTGCATACAGTTTCCAAAAAATTGTGCCATTGTTCTTCAATACGCTATTAAATTGCTGCTGCTATTTGTTATTTGTTGGCTGTGCTTTATTAGAGATCACTCGTTTGCAGAAACATCTAATCCTTTAGACTCGGTAGCTCTTATAGCAAACTTCACATTTGTTGCTCGCGACTCAAAGACTGGAAAATCAGCACTCGTTAACCAAATATTACCTGAAACTAAACAAGAAAAAAAGCTCTGGGAAGAAGCAGAAGAGAGGAACAAAATGAGAAAACAAAAAAGAGGACAACATAAAAAGGAGATCGATGATGGTGAAGAAGAGAGGCTGAAAGAGTTACTGGCCGAAGGGCGGGTATTCTGTGACATGCCGGCTTTGGCAGACAGAGATAGCATTCTCATAAAGGATACTTGCCATCAGAACTCTTTGATTTGCCAGCCACAGCAAAGAAACATCCATGGTCGCATTTTTGGTGGATTTTTAATGCGGAGAGCATTTGAACTAGGTTTTGCAACAGCTTATGCTTTCGCTGGCAGTGCACCGTGCTTCCTAGAAGTTGATCATGTGGATTTCCTAAGACCTGTGAGTAGAAACCCTATTACTTTTCTTGAATCAATCATACTAATTGTAGTTACTACCAGGAACAGTTTTTAATTCAGAGGATTCAGAACCTCATCATTCCCTGGATCATGCAAAGGGTAGCTCTGAGGCCAAATTGAATTTCAAAAGTTATGGCTGAACCTTTTGTACAAGGCACATGATATTCTTTTAGTTCATCGGAGATCAGAAACAGAAAAATCCACAAAATTGTCAATAGTATGCTGGCAATCAACCCACTCAAGGGAATTTTTCAACAAAACTCGTGGTGATTGTTGTATTTTTAAAGGCATAAATGAATTTTGCTATCCGAAGATTGCATTGAGCATTGCATGCTTTTAACAATTTAACCAAAGCCAAGTGCATGTTAACGGAAATATAATGTTTTATTTTCTTATGCAGGTGGATGTTGGAAATTTCCTTCGTTTCAAGTCTTGTGTTTTGTACACAGAACTTCACAACCCAGCTCAACCTCTTATAAATGTGGAAGTTGTAGCGCATGTTACACGGCCTGAATACAGGTCCAGTGAGGTAAGCACCCGATAGTCCCTATATATATATATATATATTTGAAGTTGTGCAGCGATTTTCAATGTGTGAACGAGCATATGTACTGCGATTTGAACAGGTGTCTAACAAGTTCTATTTCACGTTCTCTATTCGTAAAGAGGCTGTGAAATATGGATTGAGGATTCGAAATGTTGTTCCTGCTACAGAGGAGGAAGCAAGGCGGGTCATTGAACGAATGGATGCTGAGGGTTTGTTGTAGTTTGCTAATCCATGAATGTTTTTGTATACCAGTTAAGGAAAATATGAGCACGAAATAAGTTCAAGCCTCTGGTTTGAAACAACACAGAGCGGAATATTCTGTAAATATAGATTGGAAACTTATTCCTTATGATGTTGGTTATTGATTTTTGAAATAAAATGCAATTTACATGACTCTATTTTCATCTTGATACTAAACTATGCTCATATGATCTGGTTCCAACTGAGGTGGGTAGATGTGGTTGACTCCATATGTGCAAAAGGATTTTCACCAATTTCTGTGAATGAGTAATGCTCATCCATGCCTGTAATTCTTGTCAATTATGTACTTATCCATTAAGGCTATGTTGAATTTTGAATTTGAGTAGAAATATGTAAAAGGAACAGACAAAATGAAATAGAAGCTCTTTTTTTTTTCTTTTTTTTTTTAGATTTTTCTGAACAAATTTAAGATCCAAACACAATCCTAGTTCTTAGAGGATATTCTTGTGTTAGTGCGACATGATCAACTTTCTGTTGTGCATGTGGAGCAGTTGACGAATCAGGTCCCCTTGCAAATAGTGTCCTATTGAAGGGGCAGGTCTAAACGAGTTCAAATGTCAAGATATAGTTGTAGAGGCTTTGATGTCATGGAAAATTACCCAATCCATCACTATACCTGAAAAAAGAGTAGTGTTGTTTTTTGGTTTGTGTTCTGGTTATTTTTCTATCAGTCGTTGTTTCTATCCAACCAAAAAAAACCCAAGATTCGACCATCTTATGATCAATGAGTTTCTAGAGAGAACAAACAAAAGCTATGCTACAGCCAACAGATGAACAAAAGAGAATGATGAAAATTGTTCATAATCCTTAATAGCAACAATCATCAAATCCAGTTTTTCAGAGATTTACAATCTAACCCAACTCCGACCATTCTGGCAATACCATTCCCATTATTTTCTAATCTGATTCTGTTCCCTGTATATTACACGAGCATGAAAGTATTCCAAATCTTCTACACAAATTTTACCAACAGTGATCGCCAGATTTGGATAGGTATTGCAATCAGACAAATTGGCAAATCACAAAAAAACCAACTCCTATTAACATTTTTAAGGCGAAGATGAGCTATCATCATCAGAGGAGCTGTACTGCCGAATTATATTGAATCCAGGAAAAACTGGTGGAAGGTTTGAATTTACTGGCAACGGAAACTGACGCACAGAACTGACTATGCTTCTCTCGTTTATCTTCCCGACATCCTTGCATACCTGATCAAGAATCGAAAGAAAGTCCCTCACTACCATGAAAATCCGGAACGGATGAGCTTCCTCCTTTGCCGTGTTTCCATGGAAATACTCTGTTATTTCCTTCACCAAAGACAGAGCAACCCTCCCTTGTTCTTGTACCTTCACAATCTCTGCCTCTGCCTTCTTCAAGAACTCGTTCATTGACTCTGAAAATTTCTGGGTACTCTCTTTCAATGCAACTTCTTCAGTTAATTTCAACACTTCCTTGACCTTAGTGATTCCCAAGGCTAGTTTTGTCACTTCACTACTAAGCACTTCTGAATCCATGGCAGCAGCTTTCTTTACATTGGTCAGCTCACCGCTCAAGCCAGAAACGACTTGTAGACCGAGCTTCCTGAATTCAATGTCATTCTGAAAAGCAGATTGCTGGTTTTTATCGGCTGTTGGACTCTGATTGACACCGGTAAGGCGAGAACCTTCGGCTCTGCTGATTTCCTGTACAACAAAATGCAAGAGAGTGGTTTTCCCATCAGCACTCTTAATGTCCACAATCTTCAGAAGGGTGTCGAGCTTGAAGGCATGGGCATCGCCACGGTTGGTTCCAACATTCATGCGGTTCCCAGCTTTGAGTACAGCTTCTAGAAGCTTTAGGAACATTCGGCTTTGCCTTAGCTCTCCACAAGAAGCCTGTGAGAAGGAAAACTATGATGACTAGTGGATAAAAATGGTCAGGAATTGCACCTACAGGAAGCAGTAACAAATTTATTTCCCTTTCTTCTATATCACTAACCTAAGAAACGCGGACACGGACATGGACATGCGACACGGCAATTTGAAATGGCAAGGTTCACAAGGTAGGCCCCTCCCCAATTACTCAGATTAGAAATTTTCAGTTTAAATAGAACAACAATGCCACGCTTGAAAAAGTTCCCGGAAAAGTTGTCAAAAAATGAGGTGTGGACCAGATTCATACATCACACTATGTTTGAACGTACACCCATTTCACTTTTTGGCAACAGTTTGGGTTACTTTTTCAGGCGCTCTCTAACCTTTTCCTAAATAGAATTGTGACAAGTCCTCTACTTGGCCTATACAAATTTTGTACATTGCCTTGTTGCGCAACTGTTAACGGAGCAAAAGTACCCATCTCTCTCCCACGATGGCAGGATCCATGGATTCACTCTCTCTCTCTCTCTCTCTCTCTCATGTGTGCGCGTGTGCGCACACAGCATGTAATTTTCTTTCTTCAATTTTGGAGCAATCTCTGCAAATTCATAACCAACAAGCCAGCATCTTATGGGAAGTCAAAAACAAAGTCTCAGAGATGGTTCAGTTGTTTATTTGAAGCCAGTTCTTAATTCAATACTTTTGCTGATGTTATAGGAGCCTGGAAGCTTTAGAAAAATGGGTGATTTAAGTTCTCAAACTTTGTGGTCCATTGAACATTGTTTTTGTGGTTCAATATATAAAATATAGAAAATGACCTCACACTATGTTGATATATTAAATTATAGAAAAATGCTCCAGACCCCCAATGGGGGTGACTCCCAGGACCCCCAGTGGGCTGTGATTGGCCAGGATTTTTTTTTCTTCTTCTTCTCCTCCAATCACTAACCCTCACGTGTGTGTGGGGTAGTGGGGGTTGGGTGGGTGGGAGTGGGGTCTCTATCATGTTTGTAAATTATAAATGTATATGTAAGCATAAATAAACCACTTTGGCTGAAGGACCAGGTTTTAATAACGCAATGCATGTTAATGGAGTAATATAGGATTCAATCAATCATGAATCTACAACATCAATAAGTGACAATGATGAATGATGATGGTGATGGTGACGGTGACGGTGACGGTGACGTGACGGTGATGGTGATAAAAATGAAGCTTGCACAGCACATCCAATTTAAAACGATGAGAATTAAACCATACCTCCAATGTTTCAAAAGATCTCTTTAGATACTCAACCTCTGAGTCAAAATTGGCTATGTAAAGCATCGCATCCACCCTCTGAAATGCAAACGGTATATCAAGCACTGCCTTGAGAAACTTCTCAGCAGGGCCTAGCTTAAATGGTGATTCATCATTGAACTCTTTCAGTTTACATTCTTCGACCTTGGTTGGAGCCATCTTTAATAAACTTTCAAGAAGCTCTGACCCCAGTGTATCGGCACTCCCTGCAACAAGCACAGTTCAAAGAAGGAAAAGCAAAATCATTTCAATTACATAATCAACCTTTTTCATTAAGACTACAATTGTAATTTTTCTTTCTTTTTTTTTTTTCATTAAGCACATTAGGCATTGTTTCCAAAATTTAACCAAATAAAACTTAACAGATAAAAGGCCATAAGATGAAATTGCTCTTCATGCAAGCGTGAGGAAGCATCAATATCGGGAACTTACATTTAGACCTCTATCTAAGTTTAAATAGAGAGAATTCATTGAATAGTAATTATGGTAACTTTCAGTTGCAATGTCAACCAAACGCATAGAAGTGTCAAATAACATAGGGGCTGATTGATAAACTAAAAACTTGTACTGGATTTATAGTATTGATACTATTCCAATTAAAAATGGTAGATATGATATATATTACAATATGATGTGGTTTGAATTGGGCTTTTCATGTTAAAATAGAACACCCTTGCAAATGGTTCTTTAATTAAAAAATACCACATGGCACATCATTTTCTCATAAAGTTTTTGCAAGTTAAAATTTCCCAAATAAAAATTACTTTCCATTGTGTGTATTCAGCCTAAAGTGTTAAGTCAAAGTCTCACCGACTTGAGACTCAATTTCAGTGAATTTTAAGAATTAAGTGTTTACGCTATTAAATGCATTCACTTAGTTGTGTTATCAAGCCATAGTCTAGGAAAGCATTGAGGGAAACTTTCAAAACAGTTATGAGTCAAAACTAACTTGTACAAAGACTGTATTAACCCTAATTCATCAAAGAGTAGAACTAACTTGAAACATGCACAATCTTTATTTAACCGTAGAAATATATCCATCAACATTGAAAATTCACCAATTTTAGAAATAGGAGCTTTGAACAAACTCATAAAGACAACTAGTTACCTTCTAAAAGGGCTTCACAAACTTCATCTATGGTCACATTAAGTGCTCTCAACAAAATTGCAATGTTCTGAGACTTCTTCGGATCAAGTACCCGATTCTCTTGATTTTGCATCTGTGGAACTGGTCGCCACGAGTTATCTTTCGAACCCAAACTCGAAGCATGCACCATAAACAATGTCTCAATCATCTCCTCATTTAACCTGCAACAACATAATCCACATTCTACAAACTTACAAGACCTATAAAACTTGCTAAATAATCCAAAATGTTACCATTCATTCCATACAATATATAACACATTGATGAACTTCAAAAAAGAAAAAAAAAATCTTACTGGAACGAGCTAGATTTCAGCTGATCCCACGCCATTGCACGGTCCGAGCTGGCTCTAACCTTATCCCAATGCAATGCTTTCAGTTTAGGCTTCAAAACTTCCTCACTTCTCTCCACAGAGTCCAAATTCTGTGCTTGTTCAACAGGCAAAACCGATACCAGTTCCGGATTTTGAAACACAACTGGTCTAGACGGCGCTACAAGAACCGGTGGCCCTGTCATTGCCTCTCGATTGGATTGCGGTGGTGCAAACGGAGTTTCCCAAAACCGCAGTGGCGGCAGAGGTGGCGGTGGCGGTGGCAATTTCACGGCAACAAACTGCCCTGAAACGCCCTGTTTTCTAGCTTGAGGTTGCTCAATCTGTCCAGTAAGATCAGAATTTCTTTCAGGGGAGTTCTGGGTATGCCCTGAATTTCTCTTTTGTGGTGTAGATGGTGGAGATGGAGACAAAATCTTTCCCTTCGGAGGCGGTATCGCCGGCGGTGGCCGAGACGGAGCTGGGAAATCGGTGGTTGAGTCTCTAGACTTGGACCTTAAGCTTCTGGGGCTTAAATTTAGGAGTATATACGGACTGCTAGACATGGAATTACTAGTTGGGGAAGCAGAATTCGAAGATGGGTACGAAACATTCCTCGAATTCGAGCTTCGACTTCCAAAATTCTCAGCTTCCACACTCAAAAACCCTCTCTGATCGCTCGAACCAGGACGAGTATGATCAGTATTAGGACTCCCTTTACCTCCCGAAGATCCTCTGGGTGAGAAAAACTCCTCTTCTTCTTCATCTTCTTCACCGTTTCCATTAGAACCCAACTCAGAATTCGAAAAAATTTGCGGGAAATTCTGTTTTGGCAGCGGTGGAAGAGGGTGGAGCTCCGGCGAACCCAGTTTCTCATAGCTTGTCATAGACGAAGCACCACCGGCATTGCTTGAATTTGCAGCTTTGTGATCGTCCTCATCGACTCCTCTCAATGTACCCAAGTAAAGAAACTCAGAGCTGGTGCTAGAGACGGTACGAGAAGTCTTGAGGACGCCGTCGGAGGTGGTGGTGTTGGGCGGGAACAAGCGGAGGCTGTCTGTTCTTGAGGCCTTCTCGTCGGTCAGAGAGCGGTGGCGGCGGTGGTAGAGGAGGAAGGCGGCGACGGCGGTGACGAGGGCGGCGGAGAGGAGGGAGAGAGAGACGGCGACGGCGACGAGCTTTCGGGAGATGGGTTTGGAAGGGGAGGAGTTGGGGAGGATAAGGGAGGAGATGTTGGCCGGAAAAGTGGCTAGGGAGGCGGAGGGAGGAGGAGGTGGTGGAGAAGGGTATAATGGGAAAAATGGGTTTGCTTTGTTGGGAGGAGAGAGGAGAGAGAATGGGTATTTGGGTTGTTGTTGGGATTGGGATTGGGATTGGGGTTGAGGTTGAGGAGATGGAAATGGTGGTTGGGTGGTCGGAGGGAGGGAATCAAGTGGAGGGAAGAAGGGTTGATGGAGGATCCGACGGTTGTGGTGGATTGTGGTGGAGGATGAGAGAAGTGGTGTGGATGTTAAGAAGAAGAGAAAGAAGAAGAAGAAGAAGAAGGCGGCAATGGTTGGCATTTTGGTTTTTGTATGACCTCTCACTCTCTCTTTCTCTCTCTAGAACCAGAGGGAAGATGGAAGAATGTATTTTGTTAGTGTTGGTTGTGGGGACTATTTTGACTGTAGGGAGAGAGAGATTGATTTTGATGGATACATAATTAGAGAGAGGTTGAAGACAGAGTACTGTCGTTTTGATGGATACTTGAGTTTCAAAATTCAAACAGATCAAAGAGAGATAAGCTTGAATTTTAGCTGGATAAGGAGCTCAGATGGGTTGTTGAAGAATGTCTAAAACCACACATCAGTGAGGGAAAGAGAGTAGGAGGAGCAAAAAGAATGGTAGTTCAGAGACATGAAAGAGAGAAAGAGAGAAACAAAGAAACCCTACTGTAGAGCACTTGGGTTTTGCTTTTTAATTGAACCACTGAAAATTGTGAAAAAGATAAACTTTGAGAGTTTGAAAAGTAAAAGGAAGAAGGTGGAGGTGAATATGCAGAGCAAAGCAAATGTCGTTGAATATCCATTACTAAAAAGTATAAGCTTGATGAGAGAGAAAGAGTATGGAGGAAGATGGGTGGTGGGTGGGAGAAGAGATTAGAAGAGGTAAAAAATCTCTGACAGATGAAGATGATAATGTGAAAGTGTGAAAGTGAAATTTGTCCATTTGGGATTTTGAATTTTTGCAACTTTCCTTTCCTTTTCTTCTTTTACAATCATGATGATATCACCCCATACTTATTACTATTATAGTAAATACTGTACAGTAAATACATACATAGATACATATATACAGGTGAAGATGAGCTGTAAAACTGTGAGCGCAAAGATGTAAATGGGACGATGATGATGGGTGACGATTTGAGAGGAATCATATCATGAGACACCCCTTTCTCTTTCAACATTTATATTCTCACATACATTCAACGACAACCTCCTTTTTCCTTTATTTTTTGTTTTTATTTTTGTGTTTTGTAAAGAAAAAGAAAGAAAGTGATTTTGGCATTGTCTGTGTCTGTAACAAAAGCCATGAAAATTTTGTTTGGTGCTGACACGGCCCTGCTCAGTGTGTGTGAGCTGTTCTTTTTTCTTTTTTATATTTTAAGAAAAAAAAAAAGTTTAGAAAGCACGTACAGTGTTTAGTACCTTAATTCAAACTTTTATACTGTATATTCTCGTGATTATTATCTAATCTTGAATTTGAAGAAAAAAAAAAGGTTGATTTACATGAGAAAAGTAAGTATTTGTCAGAAAACTGGTGTCGGAAAGGTATTCGTACTAATTTGGTAGCTCCATCCATGACCTCGTCGGCAAACAGAGAAGTTATTTGGTGAGTGTATCACGGCCACATGGTGTGTTATAATTAACTTTCGTAAGAGCATCTCTAATAGTGAATCAAAATTTTCATCAAATTTAAATAAAAAAATTTAATTTTTTCAATCTGATATGGTTTGTTCTAACCGTGCATCAAAAGGGAAGGGTCGACTAGCCGGTCGACCGGTAAGGGCAAATTTTTTATTTTATTTTATTTTTTACTTGTTTGAACTTTTTTTGACCAGTTTGAACCTACTTATTTGAAAGGGAACCGGTCGACCGGTGGGTCAACCGGCCGGACAACCGGCTGGTTGACCGGTTGGCCCACTCCAACGGTAACACACAGTGAAATGGTGAAATCTGGAGCCTGTTCTCAGTTTGATGAATTTTTTGTTTCATTCTCATTTTGATACAAATTTGGTAAAACCATTGGAGCTCCAAAAAGTGACTTTTTCACCAAATTTCAAATCTGATGCCAAGTTTGATGAACCGTTGGAGATAGTCTAAGGCCATCTCCAACCGTTCACCAAATTTAACATTAAATTCAAATTTGATGAAAAAAAGTTACTTTTTGTGCTACAACGGTTGCACCAAAACAGTATCAAATTCAGAAAATATCAAACGTTTCACCAAACTGAGGACGGCTTGCTCTTTTCACCAAATCACTGTGCATAGCCGTTAAGTTGGATCCACCTGACGTAAGGCCGGATGTCCCACCGAATGACCGCTTTAAAGCAAAAATTTGTGAAAATTTTACACTGCGGGGTCGACCACCCGGGGGTCGACCATCTTAACATTTTTTTGAAGCAACAGAAATGAAGGCAAAAACTGGAAATTTGCTCTTACCGGTCGACCTCCCGGACAACTCTCTTTGTTTGATGCATGTTATAGTGAACGGTTGGAGCTGTTGGTATCAGAATCAAAAAATTGGCTTTTTTTTACTCAAATTTGGTGAAAAAATTGTTCAACCGTTGAAGATGCTCTAAGGGATGTATATTGATTTTTTAATTTTTTAATTTGGAAATAAAAAGTTTTGTTGGAGATAATTTTTTTAAATTTTTTTGACTTATATAAGAAAAAAATAAAATAATTATGATTTAGATGTGATATTTTATCTTATTAAGCTTCGTTTGACAACTCGGGTTTGGTTAGGTTGGGTTGGGTTGGGTTGGGGTTGGGACTATTTTAACCAAAAAAAAAAACAAAATAAACTTTTTAGCATAATAAGACAAATGTTACATCTAACCCATAATCATTATATGTTTTTTCTCACAAAAAGTCAAAAACTCTATCCTAAACGAGGCTTTTTTAACCCCAGGTTATAAAAACCAAAAAGCCAACCCACTTTTCAAACTTTTTAGCCTATTTTATATTTTTATGACTATTTTAATCCAAAATTAACATTCCAAACATAGCCTTAGTGGAGAAAGTGAGAGAAAGGTGATTGAAAAATAATAAGAGATATAATGATTTATGATTGATTAAGTCTTGTTTGAGAATATGTTATTTTAGTAATTTTTTATCTCTTTATGAAATAATGTGTAAAAAAATAGAAAAAATGATGTGATAACTTATAATAACTTTTTAATTAAAATTGAAGGTTGCCAAATAAAACCATAATTAAGTGATAATTCTGAACCAAACCAAACTAAACCTTAAGTCCCATCAAATTTGATCGGCTACATGAATCCTTCTTCTCCAAGCGGCCCTATCAAAAGTCATTTCATTAGTCAAATTAAATAGATCCATATCTCTATTTACAACGCTAGCTAACGTTAATCTAGGCCTACCTCGTCCCCTAACACTTCCATCTACCGTTATAGTATCGCATCTCTTCACTACTGCCTCTGTTGGTCTCCATTGAATATGACCAAACCATCTCAATCGATTCTCTTTCAACTTATCTTCTATTGGTGCTACTCCTAACCATTCACGATTACACTCATTCCTAATTTTGTCTTGTCTAGTCTAGTCTTGCCACACATCAACCTTAGCATCCTCATCTAAGCTATACTTATCTTATATATATGTTGTTTCTTGGTTGCCCAACACTCCGTCCTATACAACATCACCGGTCTAATAGCCATTTTATAGAACTCACCTTTTAGTCTAGTAAGTATTCGTTTATCGCACAGTACCCCAGCTGCACTTCAATACTTACACCATCCAGCCTTAATCTTATGGGCTATATTTGCATCAATCTCCCTCGCTATTGTGATAATCGACCCTAGATAACGAAAATGTTCAGTCTTAGGCAGTTCTTGGTTCTCAATCTTCACTTCTTCTCTGCTTTCATTGTTACTGTTACTAAATTTACACTCCATGTACTCTGTTTTAGTTCTGTTTATCCGGAATCCTTTAGATTTAAGAGCTTTTCTCCAAATCTACAACTTTGTGTTAACTCATTTTTCTAGTCTCATCCACTAGCACGATATCGTCTGTAAAAAGCATATACCATGGCACGTCATCCTGAATATTTCTCGTCAACTCATCCACAACTAAAGCAAAAAGATAAGGACTTAAGATAGATCATTGGTGTAACCCTACAGTGATAGGAAATTCATTTGTCTCTCCAGCAGGCGATTTAATAGTGGTCACCACCCCTTCAGACATGTCCCTAATCACATCAATGTAACCTTTTGTCACACATTTCTTCTTTAACACCTACCATATTATATCCCGGGACACTCTATCATATGCTTTCTCAAGGTCGATAAACACCATATGAATGTCTCTTTTCTTTTCTCTATACTTTTCTATTACTCTTTTCAAAAGATAGATCGCTTCCATTGTTAACCTGCCAAGCATAAACCCAAATTGATTCTTTAACACATTTGTTATATCTCGCAATCGACGTTTCATCACCCTCTCCCACACTTTCATTAAATGATACATTAGCTTGATTCCTCTATAGTTGTTGCAATTCTGGATATCTCCTTTATTCTTATAGATTGGCACTAAAATACTCTTCCTCCACTCATCTGACATGTTCCTAGTCAATAAAAATTTGCTAAACAACCTAGTCAACCAAGCAACCTCCTTTTTACCCAAACACTTCCAAGTTTCAATAAGGATATCATCGGGTCCTAAAGCCTTATTTGATTTCATCTTCTTAAGTGCAATCTCCATTTCAAAGTTCCTAATCCTGCAATAGAACCTATAGTCTTGGTTTATCGTATTACTGGTTATTTCTTCCCCTATTGTCGCACCTCCACGTTGCTCATTTAATAGTCTCTCAAAATAATTCTTCCATCTTTCCTTGATCTCTTCATTTTTCACCAATACCTTAGAATCCTCACTTTTGATACATTTAAGTTGATTAAAATCTCTTGTTTTCTTCTCTTGTATCCTAGCAAGTTTGTATACCTTCTTCTCTCCCTCCTTACTATTTAGTCTAGTGTATAGGTCATCATAAGCTTTCAACTTAGCCTCTCTCACGACTTTCTTGACCTCCTTATTAGCCAATCTATAGCTCTTAAGGTTTTTCTTAGTTCTATCATTCTGCCACTTTTTAAAGCACTCTTTTTTTGTCTTAACTATCGCTTGAACCTCTTCTCTTCACCACCAAGTTTCCCTAAAGCTAGCTCCCGTTCCTTTCGACTCTCCAAGCACTTCTTTTGAGATTCTCTTCATATAATTGGCCATCGAGTTCCATTAGTGTTAGCATCATCTTCCAAGTCCTAAATATCTTTCTTGTCCATTCTATGCTTAAATATTTCTAGTTTATCCCCTTTTAGGTCCCAGCATCTCGTCCTACAACGCCCACCATCCTTCCTAGCTTGGTATTGCCTTCTAAAACATAAATCTAGTACCAAAATCCTATGTTGAGACGTTAGGCTCTCTCCAGGAATCACCTTATAATCATTGCATTTTAGGCAATCCACTTTTCTCACTAAGAAGTAATCTATTTGGCTCTTAACTGACCCACTCTTAAAGGTTATCAAATACTCATCGCTTTTCTTATACAAAGTATTGGTCACCACCAGGTCAGAAGCCAACACAAAATCTAAGATACTCTCTCCAGCCTCATTTCTATTGTCACGCCCTGAAAAGTTCTTCTCATATAATTACACTACCAAATATTATCAACACACAAGACCCAGGAAAATAGAACAATAGAACCAGCTACACATATCTTTCTTTTTTTTTGAACTATTCCCAAAACGGAGTTTACATAAGTGTTCCATTACACTCCTCAAAAAACATAATAATAATAAATAAATAAATAAAAATTCAAAAGAAAAAAAGATAGAAGTTACATTACAGATCCATAAGGACATCTTCCTTATTACCATGCTCTACCCTACGTTAAGTTATAAACATCCATTTCCAAAAAATACAATCATCACACCACGTCCCCAAGAAAACTTCAACAAAACATGCTAGCTCTATAGGTATCATCGCTTGAGAGGTATCTTATCCTCATGTCTCGAAAAATTGTTAGCTTTAGGTGTGAGCATAAGATTAGTAAGTGATGCATTTAACCAATTATATAATCATTTGAAAAGCTTATGCTCATGCAATGCCGTTCATGGGAATATATATATATATAAATGTAAAACAATATAAGAGTATGCTATTGATATGATGCAATACATTTAACATGTCTTATCCATCCCACATTCTCAACCAGCAATAACGCAGCCATGACATCCACAGATAAGAGCCTAAAAATCAAACATACATCGATTACTCTCATATTTGCCAGCTCCATAAACGGCGGGGCGATAGGCACCCAAAACATCACGACCATCCATATTTGTTGGCTCCGTAAACGGCAGAGATGTGGACTCCCAAAACTATCAATTTTCCACATTTGTCGACTCTAGAAACAGCGGGCTCGTGGACATCCAAAAACCTTTTCCCACATTCGTCCAGCAATATGCGCAGACAGGGTGTTACCCAAAAGACAACCCAAGAAGGGGGGTGAATTAGGTTTTTACAAATAAAAATAATAATTTCCTAATAAAAATTATTATTAGCACAATAGATAAATGTCACAACCCAAACTCGCCCCTATGGGTTTAGAATTGTAATCGGCCAATAATCCTTGGATTACCGAAGGCCTCTGAACAGAATAATATATATAATAGGGACTGCGGAAGCAAATATACAAACTTACATGGTTCTTAGAGCTGTACAGACATATATGGGACAGGAAATTAAAACTTTTCATATACATATGTTCATACATACAGATAAGGCATTGAAATACAGTAGCCTTACATCACCCAAGTCACTTATACAAGATTACAACATGTTCAGGCCAGACATAAACATTTAGTGAGTACAAAAGTCCAAAAGACACAAAACTCGGGTAGATCTCAAAGGGAACCTCCACGGGAGGCGTGATGGCTGGCTGACACCAAAACTCACCAGGCAGCATCTCAGGCCTGGTCACGCGCTTGCTCACCTACATACATACAAATAATACAGTGAGCTAGAGCCTAGTGAATAATAACTAGGTAAAGGGGTTTTAATGAATGATGTCCAGCACAGAGTTAGAATTCAGAGTTCATATCAAAAACGTATTCTTATCGAAAACAGAGTCATAAGCATATTTCAATTGCAATCAGAATTGAATTCAGATACACGCTCATATTCATATTCAAATTTTATATAAGATCATACGTGGTACACCCATTAGCTATCATATCAACTTGGTCCAGAGACCCACATGCATAGTTGGTACCAACGACCATAAAGGTCCATATCTTGTGTGCAAGTAGCCATGGTATTGTTACCCCCAGGCAAGGGCCACGTGAATATAGGCCTCGGTATTGTTACCCCCGGGCAAGGGCCACGTGAATATAAGCCACAGTATTGTTACCCCTAGGCGAGGGCCACGTGCATATTAGCCACGGTATTGTTACCCCGGGTGAGGGCCACGTAAACTATGGGTGCCACAAATATATTTCAGAAAATTGGACATTCATTCATAATTCGCAAATAGCATTTCAGAAAACAGATCGTATCATATCAGTCAGAAAATACTTGTAATTGAACATAACTTTACAGAGTTATTACTCACAATTAATAGATGGTTCCAAGTAGGCGAGTACAGGAGGAAATACACTTAGCTCGAGTCGCGTGACCTACATAGTTACAGAATGAACGTATATTGAATTACACACCCGAAGATGATAACTTAGACCTTTCTTGTTTTGGTGTGTTTCTACCTCATTATCTTCATCATGGTGTCTTAATCTTGGCCTAGGAATGCCTAGGATGGAATGAGGATGCAAAAATGCACTTGAAAATATTTTCCAAAACTTGCTGAAAATAGGGTCCACGCTCGAACGTGGCTTTCCTCGCTCTAACGGGCATACAAGAAGTGAAGGTTCGCTTGAGCATGACTTACCTCGCTCGAGCGAACTGTAAATTTTAGTAAAAGTATTGGATGTATGATTTTCACGCCCCGACGGACGCTCAACCTCCGCTCGAGCGTGAGACTCAGACTATCGTTCGAGCGTGAATTTCATCGCTCGAGCGGACTGTAAAACATATGAACTTATGGGTACATACATTTCACACTCGAACGTGACTCACGTCGCTCGCTCGAGCGGACTGTAAATTTTAGTAAAAGTACTGGATGTATGATTTTCACACCCCGACGGACACTCGACCTCCGCTCGAGCGTGAGACTTAGACCTTCGTTCGAGCGTGAATTTCATCGCTCGAGCGGACTGTAAAACATATGAAATTCTGGGTACATACATTTCACACTCGAGCGTGACTCACGTCGCTCGAGCGGAAGTGCACGTACTCAGAGTGCTCGCTCGAGCGTGGATCAAATTTCTGGAATTTCCAGATTTGATCTTCAAGTTCAAACTTAAACCCAATGCATCAAACTCAATTTTTCTGGGCCAAAACTTGAGGAAACACTTAGGAACCCACAAAATAACATGTTTAAAGGATCATTTCAATAAATCATGGCCCCAAAGCATGCCAAATGTACACAAATTCAACTTAAAATGTAGAAACATGTTCCAAATACGACATGCATGAAATCACTTGAATTCTTAGCCCCCAAAACATGATCAAATGCAATATTCAACTTAAAAACATGGTGAATTCTTAGGTTACAACCAAGATATGTACATGCATGTAAGATTCCCTATAAAACAAATTTCAAAACTTCATGATATGGACATGCATACATGGAATAACTTACAATTGCCAAGTTCTAACTCAATTCTTGCATGAATTCATCACATTCACTTGAATCCTAGTAAAATCAAATTCAATTACACCATTAAAAGCTTGGTCCCTTACCTAGAGTCCACAATTCCCTTAAATTTTAGCTAAGCTCAACAATCTACCACCAATCCTTCCCAACTCTTGATCCCTCTTAGCAATTCTCTCTTTTCCTCTTAGAATTGAGCTCAAGTTTCCTCTTCTCTCTCTCTCTCTCTCTCTCTCTCTCTCTCTCTCTTTCACGTTTGGGGCTTAAAGGTGAGGAAAAATGAGGTACCAAATTAAACTAATGGGGTCAAATGGCTCATTTGGTGGTGGTTGATTAAATTGAATCAAATGGGCATTAAATTAATCTAATTTAATCGTTCCGAGTCGAATTTCAATTAAACCTACCATAAAATTCTATAAATCCTAATTAGCACATAGAACAAGTCAATTTCTGAATTGGTTGCCGATAAGGCTTTCAATTCGCAAGTCGAAATTAAAACATGAACAGATCTTTCTACGCTAAACAGATATAAACACAAATAATGCAACACACCCATGAAATTTAATTCAGAATTTCACCTTAATTACCAATTAGGCATAATTAATCATGGGTTAACGTTAATTAGGGATCGGGGTTGTTACAATAAATATAGTTAATGAAATAAAAATAATTAAAACAAGTGTTCTAATAACTATGTCAATTAATGATTTTAGCATAGTGAAAATGTGAAATATAGCTATGGCAATTTAAATAAAATAAAGAGATAAGGGAGAGAGAGGCAAACAAATTTATAGTTGTTCGGTTTCAACTCGGCTTACGTCTACTCCTCAAGCTTCACTTGAGATTTTTCACTATATTCTAACTTCACAGGGTGCAAGCAACCTTTTCACAGATGGAGCAATCCTCTACAGATTTTACACAGACTTTCTAAGTCAAGAACACTGAGTGTATTACACTCTTACAAGGTTGAAAAGAATGTGTTTTTGCTTTCACAGAAAGCTACAAGAATTATCTCTCAAAGATAGATATAAAAATGAAACTCTGATTTTTCTATAAACCTCACACAGAAAAGATGAGCTTAAAGCTATACGTCTCAGTATATAATTTCTGAAAGAGGATGTAAACAAAAATTGAAGAACACTTTGCAGAGAATTTTTTTAGAGAATAGATGTGAGTGATTATAGATTAAAGAATACTTTCTGATTTTTTTTGTAACTTGTTTACATTAGAGGCTTTGGTATATATAATGAAACTTATAGCCGTTTATAGCCATTGTATTCATTTGAATATCTTCCATTCCATCATTACTAATTTGAATATCTTCTACTCCATTATTACAAATTTGAATATCTTTCACTTGAACCTTTTGAACTGCTGCTGTGCTGGGTTGTTTGAACCTTTGTTTTTGGGCTATTTGAATCTCTGTTTTGGGCTGTTTGAACTCCTTATTTAATCAAATATTAAATACATTCTAACAATATTTAGGATAAAGGTTTAGGTGACAAATAATGGGACAAAATAAATTTTGATTCTATTTTTCTCTTTCAAATAAATTAAAACATAATTAAATAAATTATCAAAAAAAATGTTGATTCTATTTTTCTCTTTCAAATAAATCATCAAAATAAATTTTGATTCTATTTTTCTCTGCCAAATAAATTAAAATATAATTAAATAAATCATGAACATAAATTTTAGATTCTATTTTTCTCTTTTAAATAAATTAAAATATAATTAAATAAATCATCAAAATAAATTCATCTAACACAGGGCAATTGGGCACCTTAACTCTCTGCACAGGTACTAATTATAATACACAATCCAAAATCAATTCGACTCACTACCCAGACTCATAGACCATTTATCCCTTTCTCATTTGTTAATCGATTATATCGAGATAGAATTTAAAAGAAATAAATGATGCAATAATGCATGAATTTATAAACAATACATTATTTTCCTAAGATGATATAAATTTATAATAGTACAACTCTTCCCATTTCATAAATCAAGGCATTCCCATAATCATTCATCATCTCATCTCAAGTTCAACATCAAAAGGGAACCTCCAAACTTGCATTTCAAACCCAAAACCAAGTAATTACACTTAATTTCATATTTTAGAAATTAATTGAGTAAAACCCTTTTTTATAAATTATGTTTGAAAATTAGGGTTTGAGAAAAATAAGAAAATTTGGGGTTTTTCTCTCTTATATGAAATTAAGGCTATCACCAATCATAAACAATGATTTTGCATCACAATAAGTGTAATTCCTTCAACAATCACATGATTTCACCCTTATTATTCTTAATCTTTAGTCAACAAGCTCAAATCAATACATATATATACATACACACACACATATATATGTATATATATATACATATATATCAATAACTAAGAAAATTACCACATAGGCTATTCAAGTTGAAGATATAATGAGTTAAAAACACCCTACCTCGAATTAGTATGCTAGGGTTGCGATACACACTCATACTTCGAAGATCAAGCGAAACAATCGGTGAAAGTGACGATCTAGCTCTTCTTCCAACTAATCTTGGAGAATCTTGGGTGAATCTCGAAGCAAGATCGGAGAAATCTATGGTTTTGTGAGCTAGGGTTTTTGAGAAAATGTGAGTTGGAGAGTGAGAGAAAGGACGAGTGTAAAGAAAATAACTTAGAGTCTCTATTTAAAATCTACTGTCCCTGACAGATCATTCGAGCATAGGTTCTGTCGCTCGAGCGTAAGGCACAAATAACTGATCTCGCTCGAGTGCATCTTCTTTTGCTTGAGCGGAAAAGAACATGTTCCAGAAATTCTACAGAGTTACAGTGAAACTACTGGGAGCATGCAATCTACGCTCGAGCGGCAACTCCTTCACTCGAGCGGCCCACCTGCAAAATTGACATTTTCTGGGAGCTAAGGATCTACGCTCGAGTGAGAAAAGCTTCGCTCGAGCGGAGCAAGAAACTCAGGTGTCACATCTGTCACCAAAACCGTATCCACCATGTACCCTTTTATAGCCTAGTTTATCTATGGCTACATGGTCATTAAAATCTCCACCTGTAACCAGGTTCTCTCCTACAGGTATTTCCTATAAGATCTCATCCATTTACTTTCAAAAATCCCTTTTAGTCTGATCAAGTGATAATCCTGAACCACGAAATAATTTTTTTGGCAGACAGTTCAAACTTCCAAACGAGTTGCGGCCTGTTTGGGTAGTTGAAATTTCAATTAAAAAATCACTAAAAATTTTTAAAAGTTAAAAAAATTTAAACTCATACAAAAAAAAAAAATCAAAAACTCATTCCCACTAACTCATTCATTTTTATTTTTTTTTGGGGTACATTCTTCAGCTGGCTTGTTTTGAGTAGGGCTTATTTTTTTATTGAGTAAATTACACTTACATTTCTTAAGATTTAGATTTAACAAATATCATCCTCTAATATTTAGAAAATTACATTAACTCCCCTGTCATTGTAATTATTTAGATGGAACGAAGACATTGAATTTATGCACTTTCTCTTTTTTTTTGCTTTGCTTTACTTCCTCTTATTTTTTTTCGTTTCCTTTGCTTTATTTTATTTTTCAATGTAATTTCTTCTACGTTTTTATTAGGAGTTATTACTTTTTATATAAATAAGGAGTTTATGAAATGAGACTATTAACTACAGGGGTAAGAATGTAATTTTCAGAACGCGAGGGGATGAGATGTAATTAGACCAAACCTCAGGGAGTGTCAGTCTATTTTACCCTTTTTATTTTTTTATTTATTACGAAAAGACATATAAAAAATTAAAGAGATAATATGACTTAAATAAAACCAATAAACTACTTATTTTTTGTGTTGTCGAAAGGGACCTTCATTTCCTATTATTTGTTGGGATGTTTGGGACAAGAAATTCTCGTTGTTTTTATAATACCCATCTAGCTTTCATCAAACCTTACTCAACAGTGGCTAATGCCATTGAATGGCAACATTTTTCAAACTTCCAATAGAGTTGGTATAGGTGCTGATTATTAGAGATCATTTGGAGCATTGGGTTGCAGTCTTCAACAAGAACATTGGATTTTCTTCCCGTATTGAAGCGGAATTCTAGTTTATAAGAGACGCACTCAATCTTATATTGGAGCAAATCACTTCTACTGTGTGTTTAATTAAGTGATTTGAGAAGCAATTTGAAAGGGAAAAAGAAAGAAAGAAAGATGAAATATGAATAAAATTGACGTTTAACTTTTTGAAGCTCTTCTTTTTTAGGAATACAAATGAATATCATCATCTTAATAATTTTATCTTCTATTGCAGGTAACTCATGCAATGCTTTGGGGTAAGAACAATTAATCTCATGTTTTGAGGAGAAAATGCTTGTACGGATATTCTTGTTAATCAGGGAAACAATTCTATAGAAGGAATTTTTGTTTATTCATTTTTTCCTTCTTGTATTGCAGCACAAATATTTGATGACGCTAGAGGGGTAGTTTCTCCCAGAATATTGTACTCTTTTAAGTTTTTATCTATTTAATATAACTGCTCTTGGTTTATTAGAAAAATAAAAATAGATAAATTAATATGTATATTAAGTAAAAAAAAACAGAGATAATTAAGAGCACACTATAAATGAATGTTTCTATTGTTAATAAATTTTTATTAATTAAATATGTAAATTTACATAAACATCAAACATAAATAAAGAAATTAAATAAATTAGTCAAAATATATTTGATATATTATTAAAAAATATTAATTTATATATAATTGTGTTCACGATCCTATTTGAGTACAACTTAGATCCTATTCAAACTTGACTTAATTTATTAAATGAGTTTAAAAATTTGACTCAAATAAATGAGTTGGGTTTGAAATGTTCATGAAAAACTCCAATTGCTTACAACCCTACCAGCAATTATGTTTTGTCCCTTTGTTTAAAATATTCAAAATCATTAAATTGTGAGAAAATTTAACCAAAGCATTTGACGTAGTGGTTGTATAACACCATTTTTTGTGTGATGTTTCAGGTTCAACTCCTATGAAGAGGAATTTGATACCTTTTACAGTGGTTGTTTTATTTCTCCCCTATTATGAAATTGTGGTGATGGTTTATTTGGTTGTTGAGCTTGGTATATTGGTGAAAAATGCTCCATCCCCTTGATTTTTTCCCCTCTCCAAACTCCCTCAATAATGTGGCAAATAAATCAACTATCTTCAAATTGTTTGCCAAACCATTTTGGGTTGGGGTGGGGTGGGGTGGGGTGGGGTGGGAGAAATTATGTACTCGTATATTGGTTGTGTTTGGCTTTATTAATTTTCTAGTTATTGTAACCTAAGTAGTCTATTTGATAGTGTAAATATTTCTCAAACTTGTAAACTAAATTTAAGATTCAGGAATCTCAAGATATAATTCAATGGTTGCGAGTGTTTTCAAATAAAAGAATAGGAAAGATTTGAGATGCCAGGTTTGAGATGTTCTAAATAAGTGTATTTTTTGACTTTTTATAAAAACAGTGGTGCTAGGGACCCCCAACACCCCCAGTAGGCCAAAATTTTTTTTTTTTTCTCCCTTCCAATCACGCGGTGCCACGTGGAACTGGGGGGTCACTGGAGGTGAGGGTCTTAAGCTTTATTTTTATAAAAAGATGTGTAGAAAAGTAGAAATGAGATATTGATTGATATGATCCAAAATGATAAAAAGATAAAAAGATGGGCTAAAATAGTGTATGCCAAAATTGTATGGTGTAACTTTTCTCATTCCTATTCCACCAATAGAGATTACTTATATTTTGTTATTACAATATACTTTAATGAAGTAGAACAAATTAAAAAATTATAACATAAATTACAATTACAAATGCTTTCAAAGTGAATCGTGTAAAAGCCCCAAACAAATGCCAGAAAAGTAAGACTAAATTAGACCTAAAAATTGAACATAAGGTTTTTTTTTTTTTTTTAAATTGTGATTGAGTTGATCCACAATTTGGACTCAAAGTTTACACGATTTTCTAATTTTATTCAACTTTTTTCTTAATATTGCATTTAAAACTATCCATAAATAAGACTTGGGTCTTCATTATCTGGATATCCACATGGATTAATTGATTAGTCTAATAGTACCTTTGATCGTTAGAGCATCTCTAACGGTTCACTAAAAATTTTATTAAATCTGAGTAAAAAAATGATTTTTTTCTCAATCTGATACTGAGTGCTCCAACGGTTGATTTTCATCAATTTTTTATCAAATCTGCGCCGGGACAACCGGTTGGTCGACCGGCCGATCGACTGGTTAAGCCAAAAAATTTTTTTTTTTTTTTTTTTTGAACTTTTTGAACCTTTTAGTGGTCGACCGGTAAGGCAAAAAAATTTTTTTTTTTAACTGTTTGAACCTTTTTTTAGAACTGTTTGAACCTTTTGGTGGTCGACCGGTTGGGCAACCGGCCGGTCCACCGACTGGTCGACCGGTTGGTCTCCCCCAACGGTCATGTACAGTATTTTGGTGAAATGCGGAGCCTGTTCTCATTTTGGTGAAACGTTTGGTGAATTCTCGATTTGATATCAATTTAATGAAATCGTTGGAGCTTCAAAAAATACTTTTTTTATCAAATTTTAAATTTAATGTTAAATTTGATGGATCATTGGAGATGGTATTAGATTTGTAAATAAATTTCAAACTACTTTCTTTATTGCATTCCATACTTTCATAAGTCTCTCAGTACTGTTAAATTCAACTTTATATGATTGATGAGTCAACCTTTCACTTTTTTGATTCTTTGACAAAATTTAAAAATTAAAAAAAAAATAAAAAAACAATTATTCTTTTCAACTCGTATGTTCAATTATTGAAGTAAAACGTGGGTCCTATTACAATTGTTCTTTTAAGGAAAAATTTTCTACCAAATCCTTTTACATGCATGATTATGCAATAAAACATTTAAATTATTTTTGTACATAAATTAAAATTATTTTTGTAGATAAATTATCTTCTAAAAGAGATGTTTGTGTCACGAGACAGCTTGGTGTTTAGGACTGATGAACTGGTACGCATCATCATTAATGCTAAATTGACTATGAGGGCAGTGGCTTGTCTCCACTTCTCCATCTGAAGTGGAGGATCTAGTCCGATTTATTAAGTTTATTTTTAAATTTTTTTTAAATAATGTAAATCGTTTGTATTTTAAAATTTATTGAGTACATTATTTTTTAAACAATCACATCGATCGAATAACGGATATTATGTATTCGGATATTTTTTTTATGAACCGTTAATTTTCTAACCGTCTATTTTTTTTATACAAAAGTGATCTAAATATAGTATCCGTTATCTGATCGATGTAATTTTTTACAAGAATAATATACCCAACAAATTTTAAAATGTAAACAGTTCAGATTATCGAAAATGGGCCAAAAAATGAGCCTAGTGAGCCGAACTAGATTGGACAGTCCAAATGTGTACCGGAGATAGTCCAGACCCGACTATGAGAATCATATTAAGGTCAAGTTTGACATCTATTAAATAATATAAAAAGTCAAAAAGTCACTATCCTATTTAAGTCACATCATCTTATTTAAATCACATCACCTCTCTAACACATTATATCAAACCCAACCCAAACCCAACCCATATAAGTCAATAAGTCAAAAAGTGTACTTTTTTAGAACATCTCAAACCAACCCTAGTTGTTTTAATGATTTTTTATATTTTTTATTTATGTTTAGTGGTTTTATTTATAAAAAAATATTACACTTTAAAATTTTACTATTAGATGATGAGTAAAGTAAAAAAAAGAAAAAGTCCATTTTAAGAATAACATTTTTTAATTTTAAAAATGAAATTTGTATTCCAAAATATATTAGAGATCAACCATGAGAGTCATCATCAAAAAGTTATTTTGAAAAGTAAAAAAAAAAAAACTTTTATCAATAAATATAATTTTAGGGAAAAAAAAAAATTACTTTTGGAAATAAAAAATTTAGTTCTAAAAAGATAGTAGTTTATCACTAAGGCTTCGTTTTGGAAGTGGGTTGATTTTTTGATTTTTTTACTATTTTAGTCTGGCGCTAAAAGGTCTCGTTTGGGAAGAATTTTTTGATTTTTTTGACTTTTTGTGAGAGAAAAAATGTAATGATTATAAGTTGGATGTAATGTTTTGTCTTATTAGGCTAAAAAAAGTCTATTTTGCTTTTTTGTGACTAAGGAGTTGTTTGGGATGATCTAATAAGTGCATTTTTTGATTTTTTATAAAATATGGGTTGGGTATGGGTTGGATTTGAAATGATGTGATAAAGAGGTAATGTGACTTAAATAAGATAATGTGACTTAAATAAGGTAGTGACTTTTTGACTTTTTTAGGTTATAACAAACAAGGCCTAAAATAGCCCTGAACCTAACCCAACCCTTCTTCCCAAATGAAGCCTAAATGACTTTGTTTAGAAAATTGATTATTTTAATTAACTATTTTAACCTGATTAAAAAAGTTATATTTGTGAAGTTGATTGGTTTTTTTATGTAATTAATTTGATAGTTGTGAAAGAAAAAATAAAATAATTATGAGTTAAATGTGACATTTTTTCTTATTAATTATTTTAGTCTATTTTATTTTTATTGAATTATTTTAACCTAACTCTCTTCTCAAACATTGATTGGATTTTTAATGTGACCCAAAAAAGATAAAATAAAATCCAATCAATGTTTGAGAAGAGTCACATCAATCAACATCTCCTCTCTACTTTTTCTACACATAATACAAGAAAAGTCAAAAAGTGCACTTATTCTAAACTTCCCAAACTTGGCCTTAATGAACATTGTTTGGATTTTTTCAAATTTCTTTTTTTTTTAACAAAAAATTAACACAAATTTCGATAGTCAAAAAATCAAGACAAAAAACATATTTTTTTAAATGTGAATTTTTTTTTTGGTTGATCACAAACTCTTCCTAAGTTTGAACAGTGCCATTTCCAGCAACCCTCATGAATAATGGTAGATAATAACGCTCACTTTTATATTGGTTGCTAGGCAGCCAGCCACCAATCAAACCATAATATTTTATTTAAAATTGTAATACTTAAATATATTCCATATATAAGAAGAGAGCACCGACATGCTTTGGTGGTTACAAAATATTTTGTTCTTCATTTATAATAGATTTAAGTATTAAAAAATATTGCATGATATAATATAATGGATGTCTATTTCTTGGGTGATGCTATGATGCCCATCCTCAAAAAGGCGTGGATTATATATGTAATTTGTGAGTTTAATTATTATAAATGATATAATTTAATATTACAAGCATTACTATAAAATAAAATAAAATAAAAAATTAAGTTATAACTAAACATGACATGAGTTATAATTAAATAACTCTTTGATTATAACCAATATAATATTATAACCATAACAACACAGTAGGTCATAACTAAAGACACAAAAATTATAATTAAAGATGCATGGCTTCATTTGGCATTGACTTTTTGAGTTAAATTAGTCAAAAAAGACAAAATATATTAAAAAATTAATAAGATAAAATATCACATCTAAATAATAATTATTTTATTTTTTCTCTCATAAAAGTTAAAAAAGTTAACCCAAACAAATTTTTTAACTAAAATTAAAATAGTCAAAAAATCAAAAAATTAACTAAAAAAGTCATATGCCATACGGTGGTCCTGTTTGGTGTAGCTGTTAAAACATATTATAGATTATAGCTTATAGCTTAACAGATTATAGATTATGACTTTAATCAGAAACTGTTAATCTGTTTGGTATAACTGTTGGATTATAGATTTAAGTTGCCCAGTAGTATTTATTAAATAAGCTGTGAAGTAACTTTTTCAATTAACTTTTATGTTTTATTATTCACTATTTGTCTACATTTCTCATAAAAAATAATAATAATATTCTATAGTAGATTTATGTCTTTTTCTATTTTTAAAAAAATAAAAAATAAAAAATCTAAGAGTATAACCGTGAATTAACATGTCCACAGCAGAAGCTGATAATCAGAAGTAAGGGATGAACAGCTTCTCAGAATCAGCTTTTTTGATTTAAAACAAATTGTTAGAATCAGAAACTGTTTGAAATAAGTTTAACCAAACAGTCCAAAATAACTTTTTAAAAGCCATAAGCCATAAGTTGGCTCAAAAATACCTACCAAACAGCCCCACTATAATACACATTTCAAAGAGGTGTAACATAGAATTTCCTTTATTTCTTCTCACTAGGCCTCGTTTGGCCTTCAACAGTTTTAGTTTAAAAATTACTAAAAAAATCAAAAAGTTTGTAACTTATACAAAAAAATCTAAAAATTTCTTTTTTTTTTTACTTTTTGCACATTTTTTCGTAAAAAATCAAAAAGTCATTCCAAACATATTAATTTTTTTTTGACCTCATATTTTAACAAAAAAAGTCAAAAAATTACTAAAATAACATGTTCCCAATGAAGGCCTAAGACTATGTTTGGCATAGGTTACTTTGATTATTTTAGGCCTCGTTTAGGAACATGCTATTTTAGTAATTTTTTAATTTTTGGCTAAAACACAAGATAAAAAAAACTAGTATATTTGGAATAATTTTTTAGTTTTTTATGAAAAGATATGTAAAAATAGAGAGAAAATGAAATCTTTAACTTTTTGATATAAGTTATAGGCTTTTTGACTTTTAGACTAAAACCATTACATGCCAAATGAGGTCTAGTGTTTTGGGAAGTTGATAAAAAGTTAACTTTTTATTTTTTTGGCTTTTTAGTGGCTTTTTTGTGTAAAAAAGTTAGTTTTTGTGACTTTTTGTGTAAAAAAGATAAAAAGCCAAAAATTAGATTTTTTAGCAAGTTTCCAAATTGCCTTAAGTCACAAAAAAAATATACTAAAAAATCAATAAGACAAAATATCACATTCAAATCATAATCATTTTATTTTTTCTCTCACAAAAATTTAAAAAAACCAAAAAGTATATCCCAAATAAGGCTTTTTAGTCTCAGACTAAACTAGTGAAAAAAGTCAAAAAATCAACCCACATCTCAAACGAAGGCTAAGCATGTCTTATTTGTATTTAGAGTTATTTTAGAAAGTTAGTTAAAAGTTAATTTTTTTATTTTTTAGATTTTTTTTAAATGTGTAAAAAAATAGAGAGATAAAAATATGTCAAAAAGTCAAAAATTAACTTTTAATTAGGTTTCCAAATTAGGCCTTATACTTTTGTCACTTGGATAATGACTTCCAAAATGTATCATTATTATCATTGGTTAAGAGAGAAATTTTAAAATACATCCCTTTAAAAAATGTATATTATTTTTAGGTATGTCATTTTTTTAATTATGTCTAATTTTTTTCTTTAATTATGATATTATTTTAGTTATGTCTCATGTTATGTTTAGTTATGACATTTATTTTTTAGTTATGATTCAAAAAATTAAAATTATATTATTTTTTTAGTTACAAGGTATACACTGTACACACCTTCAAACGGTGTGGACATAGTATTTTCCTGTTTAAGACTTGGTTTGGCATAAAGAATTTAGGCTAAAATAGTTTTAAAAAAAATCAAATAAATTAAAAAGTTAATAAGATAAAATATCATATTTAAATCATAATTATTATATTTTTTTTCTCATAAAAAATTAAAAATCACAAAATTCATTTAAAACGAGGCTTTTAATTTCAAATTAAAAATAGTTAAGGGCAACTCCCATTTCAAACCAAGGCTAACAGTCATGGAGACAAATCTTCATGGATAACGTCATCAATTAAACTTTATTTAAAATATTCATTACACTAGTTGGTCAAAATACTTTCCAATAACTAGATTTGGCATACATAAAAAGACAACATGAATCATTCGTAATTATAATAATAATTAATTGATTAATAAAGCTTTGTGCATAACGTTTAGGTGAAATGTAGGCATCCCATTGAAATGAAAAATAGAAGCTCTACTAGCTTGGTTTATATGTAGTTTTGCAGTGATATAAACGGGGTAATAATAAACCAATGTATGTTTGGGGAATTTTATTTTTAAATTAAAAGGTAAATTTTATAAACTTTATTATTATGGCCATAAGCTTTTTCATAAATGTGTAATTATTTTGGAAAACTACAACTGATTTGTAATTTACCCATCAACCTTATTAAACTAGAGTTAAGTTGAACTTGAAAATAATATCTGTTTGATTTGTAATTTTTAAAAATATTTTTTTGAGTTTTTAATTCTTATTTTTTGGGTAATTTTTTTAATATTTTAATAGTTTTTTACTTTTTAGATTTAGCTAATTTAGATACACTTTAAAAGTAAAAAATTTGTGAAAAGAATATTATAAAAATTCACTAAATATAAAAAAAAATTATGAAAATTCAGTATATTTCCATTTTTTTTTGTATTTATTATTATTTTTTAAATATTTCTTCACTAAAATTTTATTTTTTAAGTGCAGATTAAGTAGATTTAAAACTATAAAATAAAAAAATAAAGAAAGAAAGAAAGAAAATTTAAAAACTCAAATAGCTATTTTTTGAATTTTTAAAATCAAACAAAATAATTTCAAAATATGTTTATACTTAATTTATCATCACGAATCAAATTCAAATAAATTAATTTGTTTTACCACCTTATTGGCTAGCATCTTGTAGCAACTTTCATACAACTATAAGATGGATTTATGGTATGATATGAAATGAAAAAGATAATAGAATGATTGTACTATAGTGAAGTAATGAAGTTGAGATCTATTAGGCTTCATTTGACTAGGACTTTTTAGATTAAAAGGTACCAAAGATAAAATAAATTAAATAAATTAAAAATATAAAAAATCACATTTAAATTATAATTATTTCACATTTTTCTTACAAAAGTTAAAAAAGTTATAAAAATCACCCAAATAAATTTTCGACAATGATTCATCCCCTTTTTCTCTCACCCCCTTTGACCCCCTCTCTCTCTCATTGGTCCCCTTTTCTTTTTTTTTTCTTTTTTTTTCTGCTCCTCCAATCACCACCCGCCACGTGACAAAGGGGGTGAGGGGGTGACCCCCAAAAGGGGGTCCCAAGCATTATTCATAAATTTTTTAGTTTCAAACTAAAAAATTCTCAACTCAAAAAAAAAATAAAAATACAACTATGTTTTTGTTTTTTGCCAATCGATAACTTAATATCAAATTAAGCTCTTTTTTTTTCCAAACGATAACTTAATATCAAATTAAGCTATTAGGTTAGACATTACTTATCAACAAACATAAACGTGGGTCCTCGAATTCAAATCAAGACTCATCCCTTCAATAATTCACCACAATGTTTTATTACTTGTGTCGTCAAATTTTGAAATAAATCATTTGTTTATTAGGGCTCATTATGAATGAAAAGTGCGCAATCACTAGTGCCGTATGATTGGAAAATTATTATATATATACCACGCATCAATAATAATGATAATCTTTAATAAATAAAAGGGCCTGGCTTTGGTCCAGTACACCGTCGGACTGAATCGTGTTGTTAGGTTTGTGGAGGTCCACCACGGGTCCCGTTTTGAAAATTTGAACCGTTCAATATGTAGAACTCGTCGAGTATTATATATCTATGAAAAATCACGTTGATCGAATATCGATAGCTATTTGATCAAAATAGTTTCTTATCAACCGTTAATTTATTCACCGTCCATTTTTTTTTTATACAAAACTGATTTGATCACATAGCTATCGATATCCGATCAACGTGATTTTTCACAGCCTTATAGTACTCGACGAGTTCTACACATTGAGTGGTTCAGATTTTTAAAACAGGACCCGTGGTGGGCCCCACGAGCCCAACAGCACGGTCCAATCCGATGGTGGATTGGACCAAAGCCTCGTAAAACGTATTAAGTGGGTTATTATTTATTTTTAACTTTAATTAGCATATTTCACTTGTAAATTTTGTATTACATGATTAATTTGAAGTATCATATTGACAATATCAAATGATATTGTAAAATTATTAAATAATTATCCATCACCTTACATGTTCAAATTTGAGAAATTATGATCTGATCAATATATGGATAAAGTTTCGTTAATGTTAAAGAGCTTAAAAGAATAGTACATTCTGCACGAAAGTAAATACAACAAAAATACATATAATTTTAAAGGCACATGTTAATATAGCGATCCCGGTTGTCCATTTACTGTTCAGTTGTATTTCGGACTCGGTTCCGTGAAGTTGTTAGTTGTAATTGTTTTGTTGTCATCCTTTAAATCGATTTGTTTGGGTTTTAGGATGTGTTGGGCTTAGTTGATTCAGGTTGATAGAGTTTTGGCTCCCATTGTTGTTGCACAGTTTTTGGATGGTCCGCTCGAACGGGTCTTCTTGCGCTCGAGCGGGGTTTACACTCTTCCAGTATTTTGTGTCCCTGCAAAACTTCTGCAGGTGTGTTTTCTACGCTCGAGCAGATTTCCTGCGCTCGAGCGGGTTGCGCTCGAGCGGTCTTATTGGCGCTCGAGCGGGTAATACATTTCTAGTGTATGTTCTGGGAGGGGGAAATCCACGCTCGAGCGGATGTACTTTAGTATTGTGTCTTGGCGCTCGAGCGGTACTTCTTGCGCTCGAGCGGACCTAGTTATTTGTTCTTTACGCTCGAGCGTTGTGTTCTTCGCTCGAGCGGGAATGTCGTATAACAGAAGGCAGTTGGGCATTTCTAAATCACTTTTTACATCCTCGCTCTCTCTCCTACTTTTCAAAAACGCCATTTGAGAGCTTCTCTCTCTAAAGTTTTCACTTCTCTCTAAGTGTTTATCTAGCTAGAGTGTTTTCCAAACCTTTGGCCTTTCAAAAAGGTTGTTGATCGTCGTGGGCTATCTTTTGATCCAAGAATCTCGGTATTTGGTGCATCTTCATTTTCGTCATCTTCTTCGTTGGGTTTCATACTTTGAGGTAGGGATTCCTACTCACTATTATGGGTTTTGACATAGATTTTTGGGCATTTTGTTAAATGGTTGAGTTTGGGAGTTAGGGTTTGAAAATGTTGAAAAGGGGTTTGTTATTTTGATTCTAAAAATGTGTATTTTGGATTTCAAGATAATGATATTGTTGTTGGTTGTTGATATATACACCATTGGGTCAATATTTGGAAATGGGGTAGAAAATCCTAATTTGTTGTATAAATTAATTGGTATAATTAATTTGGAATAATTGTGGTTATATGGAATTGAGTTGGAAATAATGAAATTGACTCATTATATTGTAAAATGGTGGAGTTGGATTTATTAATCGCTCACTTTTGAAAACATTGGTATTTTATCTGTTGGAGCTTTTATTATCTGTTTAGAAATAATTGCTTGGGCTACCGGTGGAGGGTAGTTTTGATTGTTGTAGACAATGCATGATGATTAGGCAAACTAAAACTAATCAATTGGATATGTCATAGAGTATGACGGCTGATAGAATACATTAACGTTATGTATTGATTTATTGCGTATATGACCTTTGTGTATATACGTTGTTTGTGTGGGAGGAGATAGGGGATGTACTCCACAGTTTAGAGGAAGATAGGAGATGGACCTCTAAACCGGATGTTGTTTAGGAGGAGATAGGGGATGGACTGCACTGATACAGCTAATATGCTTGTCAGTTAAAGTATTGATATAGCTCATATGCTTATCTATAGAAGTGTTGATACAGCTCATATGCTTATCTATGGAAGTGTTGATACAGCTCATATGCTTATCTTTGGAAGTGTTGATATAGCTAATACGCTTATCTGTTGAAATGTGGATACAGCTTATATGCTTATCTGTTGAGAGGTTGATACAACTAGTATGTTTATCTATTGTAAAACGGGAAGCGTTTAATATGAGTCATTGCCTCATATAAGTGGTTGGCCAGGTTCTGAGCTGTTGATGTAAATTGGGGAAAATGATGAGAAATGGAAAATGAAATTAAAGATGAACATAGTGGTCATGTAATGGAAATGGGTTATGAATTGATTTATGGAAATTGAACATTTATCAATTGCTAATGTCTTAGTTACTGCTCATACTGTGTTTAGCATATCTCTACTGGGCGTTGGCTCACCCTATATGGGACATTATTTTCAGGTACTGGTAGCATGCCACCTCCAAGGACTTAGCTTGGATGGATATGAGAGTTGAAGACTTTTTTTGATTATTTTGTTTGTATTACATGTATATCAAGCCAAGGGCTTATTTTGTATAGAGTTAGTACTCTTTTTTGTGTACCAAGTGTTAACTTGGAAAGCTGTAAGCCTCTAGGGCAATTGCTTTTGTTGTTAACATGTAATACTGTTGTAAGAACTACTCTGATGAATGGAAAGGTGTTGATTTCTTTATACCATTACATGTCTAAAATGATGGGATCTATGTATTATTTGAGGGCGTTACAGTTAACAAAACATTTAATGTAAAAAAAATTAAAGAAACATCCTCTCTAACTTTACGAGAAGTCTAAATTGTTTTTTTTGTTAGCTAAGATTCCTCGATAAAATTTTTTTGTAATCATATTAGAGAAATTTCAAAATTTCTCTACGATCATATCAGAGAAATTTTTCTCTGTATTGGGGCTGAAATTTCTCCTAATCGGTCAAAATTTCTTTATGAAAATGTTGAGAGACCTTAACTATTATAAAAAATATTATATATTATTTACCTTATAAAATTTTAGGGAAAATTATTGATAAATCAAATTTAGAAGTGTTTTAACCTAAGAAGTCCATGAATGAATTTTTTAACTCATTTAGTCTCATGTATGTATAGTTTTATTCCATAAAGTCATCTTTCTTGATTTACACTATTTTCTTGGACACTAATGCCCTTATATTTAATTTTGATACCCTTATAAATATTTTTTGAACGGTTAGCAATTTTATGATGTGAACATTCATATTTTAAAATTCAAATTGGTAGGAATGTAAAATTGGCCCGTGGGCGGCCCGAAAGCCGCCCGCAAGCCGGGGCGGGTCCGGCCCGTTGACAATGTGAATATTCACATTGACATGTTAACATTCACATTAATAGGAGTGTAAAATTGGCCCGCGTCCCGTGGCGGCGCGAAACTCGCCCGCGGCCCATGGGCAGCCCAGGGCGGGCCCGTTGACAATGTGAATATTCACATTGACATGTTAACATTCACATTGATAAGAGTATAAAATTGGCCCGTGGCTCGGGGCAGGCCCGACCCGTTGACAATGTGAATATTCACATTGACATGTTAACATTCACATTGATAGGAGTGTAAAATTAGCCTGCGTCCCGTGGCTGCCCGAAACCCGCCCACGGCCCGTGGGCGGCCCGGGGCGGGCCTCGCCCGGCCTGTTGACAATTTGAATATTCACATTGACATGTTAACATTCACATTGATAGGAGTGTAAAATTAGCCTGCGCCTCGTGGCTGCCCGAAACCCGCCCACGGCCCGTGGGCAGCCCAGGGCGGGCCTGGCCCGGCCTGTTGACAATGTCAATATTCACATTGATATGTTAACATTCACATTGATAAGAGTATAAAATTGGCCAGCGGCCTAGGGCGGGCCCAACCCGGCCCGTTGACAATGTGAATATTCACATTGACATGTTAACATTCACATTGATAAGAGTGTAAAATTGGCCCGCAACCAGTGGGCGGCCCGAAGCCCGACCGCAGCCCGAGCAGGTTTGGCCCGACCTGTGACAATGTGAATATTCACATGGACATGTTAACATTAACATTGATAGGAGTGTAAAATTTGCCCGTTGCCCGAAACTTGCCCGCGGCCCGGTGTTGGCCCGACCCGGCCCGTTGACAATGTGAATATTCACATTGACATGTTAAAATGCACATTGATAGGAATGTAGAATTGGCCCGCGGCCCGTGGGCTGCCCGAAGCCCGCTCACGGCCCGGGGTAGGCTCGTTTGGGTCCGGGCCCAAGCATGTCCGGGACCCTAGGTTAGGGCCTAGGTCATCACTTTGAAGCCCGGCCCGGCCCATCGGCTCGCTTAAGGCCCATTCAAAGCTCGATCCGAGGCCTAGCCCGCCCGAGGCGCAATGTATTTTTTTGTGGAAAATAATAAAATTTTGGTAGAAAAAATTAAAAAGAATTTAAAAAAAATGGCCAGGCCCGCCCAAGCCCGACCTAAGCTCGAGGCTATGCCTAAGCCCACCGGCCCGACCCGAGGCTCGATTGTCACGACCCAAACCCGCCCCTATGGGTTTAGCACCGTAACCGGCCAGTAATCCTAGATCACCGAAGGCCTGCTTGACAGTAATACAGTAAAACAGAGTACAGGGGCTTGGCGGAAGCCAATACAGTAAATAAACAATGCCCAATGAGTTGTGACAGTCTGTATGCAAAAAGACTTTTCATGCATTCACATATATATACGGTACAGAACAGTATGCAAAACATTTATAAACATTCAGAACAGGGATCAAGTCTCTATTAACCAGTACAGTGTAGTCTATACAGTCTATACAGTAAACAAAACGGTACGGGAGGGGGAAAACTAAAACACCCCTAAGCCTTAGCTCGGCAGGCTTGGAACTTCGCGGTGAGGCATATTGGTTGGCTTGACAAAACTGGAGTACCCTGACGCTTCTAGCATTGATCCGGTGTCTGTACACCTACATATATATATGAGCAGTGAGCTAAAGCCCAGTGAATAACACAATGCGTAAAGAGGTTTAGAATGAATGTCCTTACAGTACAGTAATGAAAACAGTTCATTAAATCAGTATTTCAGTCTTTCAGTCAATCAGTCATATGTGGTACATCCATTAGCATAACAGTAACAGTAGGTCTTGAAAGACCGAACAATAATGATGGCCATCAATCAGTAAACAGTAGTGGTTCCACGAGGGAACCGACAGAGATCTCTGTAACAGTAACAGTAAACAGTAGGTGCTAAGGACGCCACAGTACAGTTCAGAAATAAAGGACATACATTCATTCAGTAATCAATATCAGTTCAGTAAACAGTTCAGTTCAGTATTTAAAAGATAATCATTTTGAACATATCTTTACACAATTGTTACTCACAGAGTTCTGGGCTACATTGAATTAGAGCGTCTCATCGGAATGCCAACCCTATACAGTTAACAGATTGAACACACACTAAGTTTCACAGTTGGGGAAGATAATTACTTAATCCCTAATTTGCCTCGGTGTGGTTCTACATCTATATCCTCTTTAAGATGCCTTAAATATGCCCTAGGAATGCCTAGGATGGAAAGAGGATACAAAGATGCACTTTTGAACACTTTACAAAATTTGCTGAAAACAGGGGTCTCGCTCGAGCGAGGATTCCTTCGCTCGAGCGGACATGCAGACAAAAGAACTCCGCTCGAGCGTGGATTCCGTCGCTCGAGCGGACTGTGTGCTACAGTAAAAATACTAGATGCTCAGAATTTACGCTCGATGCTCGCTCGAGCGTGAGACACAGCTCTTCGCTCGAGCGTAGGTCCCTTCGCTCGATCGTACGCCTGCGCGCACCAAGATTCTGAGAGCTTGCAATTTACGCTTGAGCCACCATTCCTTCGCTCGAGCGTAGCTCATAGTAAATGGTGGTCGCTCGAGCGTAGAAGCCAAATTCTGGAATTTCCAAATTTGCCTCCTAAGCTCAAACCAAGCATTCCAAAGCTCAAAACTCAACCTCTTGGGCCCAAATTCTGGAAAACACAACTGAACTCAATATACAACAA
Organism: Camellia japonica; assembly: GCA_030407325.1. Taxonomy (NCBI): domain Eukaryota; kingdom Viridiplantae; phylum Streptophyta; class Magnoliopsida; order Ericales; family Theaceae; genus Camellia; species Camellia japonica. The sequence continues at coordinate 59,499,214 of JAPPVO010000036.1, forward strand.
GTTTCAAAGCTCAATTTGTGAATTTAAAGCCCAAGGGTGAGTCAAATAAATCCAAATTCAAACCCATTTTCATGAACATGAAGAACATGCAAACATGCATGAATACAAATCATTTCAAAGCTTCAATGCTAGCTCAAATGAGCTCAAATCTTTCAAAAACATGATGACAACATGAATTACAACAACATTATGAACATGCATGTGAGGAATGGTGAATTACAACCTCAAAACTTGCCAATATGCACATGCATGCAACAATTGAGCTTCTAATGCAACACTATCAACCATTCCTAGGCTCAATTCTTCAAATTAGCATGAATCATGGAAGAATCAACTCAAAGGCACAAAGAAGAAGATGAATTTCCTTACCTAAGTCTTGAATTTGAGGTATGGAGGCTCAATAGACAATCTATACTTTAGTTTCCTTAAGATCACCAAGCAATTTGCAAGAATAATACAACTCTCTTACTTTCTCTCTCTCTAGTTCGGTTAGGCACTCAAAATAGGCTGATGAGATGTGTTGAAATAAGGCTCAAGTAATGTATACAAGTGATTAAACAAGTCTAGATTTGTCCACTAAGGGGCAAAGTTATAATTAAGGCCACTTCTTGTAATTGGCTTATTTTAATCTAAGTTAATCATACTAAATCAATTTTCAATCAAGTATACCATAAAATCATATAAAATCTAAGGATCATAGAACATCAATCAATTACCGGTTCGGCCGCCGATAAGGCCTTCAATTTGCAGTTTAAACACAGAAAACTGAACAGATAATTAAACACTCAAACATATAAGAATGCAATATAACACATATAAACTCAGTCAATTCAGTTCTAGTTTCCAGTCAGTCAGTTCAGTAATTCAATCAGTTCATTTACTTTCCATAATCGGTCTTAATTTAGCAGTAATCGGTATTAATCAACGATCAGTAACGAGGGTTATTACATCGATCCATCGGCCCATCCAAAGCCCGAATACCCTTGTGCCAGGGCTAGGGCCTGGGCCTAATTTTTTGGCCCATGGGCCGGCCCGAGAAAGGCTCGTTTGGGCCCAGGCTCGAGCCTAGTCCGAGACCCTAGGCTAGGGTCTGGGCCATCACTTTGAAGCCCAGCCCCGCCCATCGGCCCGGTTAAGGCCCATTCAAGACTCGGTCCGAGGCCCGGCCCGCGCCGAAACCTAGTGTCTTTTTTTGTAGAAAATAATAAAATTTTGGTAGAAAAAATTAAAAGAATTAAAAAAAAAATAGCCTGGCTCACCCCGGGCCGCCCACGGCCCGTGGACGGGTTTCGGGCAGCCATGAGGCACGGGCTAATTTTACATTCCTATCAATGTGAATGTTAACATGTCAATGTGAATATTCACATTGTCAACGGGCCGGGCCGGGCCGAGCCAGCTCTGGGCCGCTGGCCAATTTTATACTCTTATCAATGTGAATGTTAACATGTCAATGTGAATATTCACATTGTCAACAGGCTGGACTGGGCCCGTCCACGGGCCGTGGGCGGGTTTCAGGCAGTGACGAGGCGCGGGCTAATTTTACACTCCTATCAATGTGAATGTTAACATGTCAATGTGAATATTCACATTGTCAACGGGCCGGGTCCGCCCCGGGCCGCGGGCGGGCTTTTGGCCGCCCATGGACCGCAGACCAATTTTATACTCTTATCAATGTGAATGTTAACATGTCAATGTGAATATTCACATTGTTAACGGGCCGGACCGGGCCCGCCCCGAGCCGCCCATGGGCCACGGGCGGGTTTCGCGCCGCCACGGGACGCGGGCCAATTTTACACTCCTATTAATGTGAATGTTAACATGTCAATGTGAATATTCACATTGTCAATGGGCCGGGGCCGTCCCGGCCCGACTTGAATTTTTCCAGGCACCCACGAGGATCGACATGGGCCGGGCCCCTATACATTGACGATATGAACATTCACATTGACGGTGTGAACATTCACATTAGGGGTATTTTGGTAATTATGTCACCCATAGGACTTATTGAAACATAAGAAAATAATGTGAACTAAATAGAACATAAGTAGAAGAAAATGGTATTTTGGTCTTCTTATCTCAAATAGGGCCTAATGAAATAGTCAAAAAGAATATGGGTTGGATGGAATAAACTCTTAGAAAGTGGATTTATAAAAAAAACTTCCTAAATTTTAATATCAAAAATCTTAAAAAAAAATTTCCCCCAGTTTAAGTCATTAGCTGAATGATCACAAAAACACAAATAAAACCATTATGTGTAAATGTTTTCATCTCTGTGCGAGTCTTTTTCATTTTTGTACTTGTTTGAGATTTGGGTTATTGTATGCTTACGACAATAGTTAGATTTTCTTACGTAATAAAATGTCCTAACTTTTATGATATTTGTAAATATATATCTTCTACAGATTATTATTAAGAAATAGAATGAACGACCATGGGCCAAACCCGATCAGTATAGGTGAAAGCTAAGCCCATGGAAGGCTCAACTAGCTTTAGTAGCTAAATTTTGGATAAATTATTTATAAATCTTTTTTTGAAAAGTGTATATTTTAATTTAATTTAATTTTAAAATCTTTTAGATAGACCTAAAAGTCCTATATCCATTTATTTGTTTTTTTTTCTTATACCTTACTTCTTCTCTTTTATCTCTCATTCTTTGATATCAATGATGACCATGACCACACCTATGCCTTCTTTCTTTTTTTTCTCTTTTTAATCTACAGTCACCAGCAACTGACAACCACCATTAATTGGGGTTCACAGACAACTACCGAGTACCAACTCCTTACTTCGTGCCCACCGACGACGAAAGAGAAAAGTTTTTGACAAATAAGATGAGTAGATCTATTTAGATTTGATGTAGAGTAGATCTACGTTAGAACTGGCTAGATCTAAACCAAAAAATAGTTGTCGGAGTACAAGTATCTCTCTATATCTGTCTCTTTCTTTCAATCTCTCAGTTTTAATACTTTTTTTGTACTACACACTTCTATTTTCCTGTCATAATAGAGAAAATTTTTAAGTTCTGAACAAGTTACTTTCGAGTTTTAATTACAGTCGGTGAAAACTGTAAAATTTTTTAGTTTTAGTTTTCTTCAGTGTTGAAATGAATCATTCTTTAAAATTGTAAAATTTTACAATTTTATAAAACGTTTTTCATTTTGATTAATAATGATAAATACTTAATAGAATCATACTTAAAAACTGTAACATTTTACAGTTTGATCAATATTGAAAATTATTTGCTTAAACCCTACAAAAATTGAAAATAATATATGTCATTTTCCATTGTTGCTGTTTGTTTGTTTGTTTGTTGTTGTTGTTGTTGTTTTTTTTTTTTTTTTTTTCGTTTATCAATATTTAACACATTTTGTTGTTTTTTCACTTTAATTTCTCAATTTATTTTTTTTTCTCGGCAATATTCCAGACATTCTGGTGAGTCTCCAGCAACATTCTTGGCGTCCACCAAACATTCTAGATATTCCGACGACTTTCGGTGACGTTCAAAACATTCCAGCGATACTTTTGACAAATTTCCAGTGATATTCTGATGACTTATTGGTGATGTTGAACATTCCGGCGAGTCTTCAATGACTGTCTGACAACGTCTTTAAATTTTATTTTTTTTAAATATATATTTTTTAATAACAATTAAAAAAATATAGGACTAATTGATGCAAGCTTTTTGTTTTAGGACTAGATAGATTTTGAATTTTGTGTATGAGACTTATCAGTAGGTTTCCCATTTTTAATTGTTACCAAAAACTCTTTTTTTTTTTTTTTTCTAAAAAAAATTTAAAGACGGTGCTACATCCTATCACCGCCGAACTTCCGTTAGACGGTCATCGGAGACTCACCAAAATGTTCAACATCACCGGGAAGTCGTCGGAATGTTCTGAACGTCACTGGAAGTCGCCAGAATGTTTGCTGGGCATCAAGAATATCGCCGGAGATTCACCAGAATGTCCAGAATATTGCCAAAAAAGATAGAGAATAAACTGAAAAGTTTAAAGCCAAAAAACATAGTAAAGTGTGCTAAATATTAATAAATTAAAAGAAGAAGAAAAAAACTATGAACAACAAAAAAGAACAATGGGAAAAAACATTATTTTCAATTTTTGTAGGGTTTAAGCAAATAATCTCTAATGTTGATTAAACTGAAAAGCAAGCTCTGAATTATAAAATGTTACTGTTTCAAAGTATGATTCTATTAAGTATTTATCATTATTAATGAAATTGAAAAACATGTTATGAAACTGTAAAATTTTACAGTTTTAAAGAAAGTTATGAAATTACAAAATTTTACAATTCTAAAGAATGATTTATTTTTGTATCAAAAAAACTGAAGCTGTAAAATCTTATAGTTTTTACTGCCTGTAACTAAAACTCGAAAATAATTTGTTTAGAATTTGAAATTTTTTCCATTATAACAGAAAAATAGAAATGTGTAGTATAGAAAAACTAAAAAAACTGAGAGATCGAAAGAAAGAGACAGATATAGAGAGATGCTTGTACTCTGGCAATTATTTTTTAGTTTAAATATAGCCGGATCTAACGTAGATCTACTCGGATTTGATATAGATTTGAGTAGATCTATATCAGATAAGAGTAGATCTACTATTTTTTTCGTCGAAAACTCATCTTTTTTGTCGTTAGTGAGCATGAAGTAAGGAGCTGGTACTCGGTGGTTGTTGATAAATCCCAATCAATGATGATCGCCAGTGATTGTAGAGTAGAAAGATAAAGAAAAGAAGGAATGCGTTGTCGTGATCGTCGCCGATATAAGAGAAAGAGAAATAAATAGAAGAAGTAAGGTATAGAGAAAGAGGAGAAGATAAATGAACATATAACTTTTAGGTTCATCTAAAAGATTTTGGAATTAAATAAAATACACATTTTGCAAAAAGGACTTGGGAGTAATTTGCTCATTAAAAATATTTAGGAGTAATTAGTGTAAGTATTTTATTTTAGAATTAGACGAGTTTTGAATTTTGTGTATGAGATTTATCAAGTAGTTTTCCTTTTTTTTTTTAATTATATATTTTATATGTCTTTTTATAAAAAAATAAAAAAATTATTAAAACAAATCAAATTCTAAACAATTATTAATTGAACGATCCAATCATCAAGTGGTGACGACCATATATCAACTGATCTAAGTAAATAATTGTGAGTCTTTTTGTTGAACACCTAATCACATAATCATATAATTATCAAATTTATCTTGAATAATTTATTTTCAAATTATATTTATCTATTTAAAAAAAATAAACCCCAACAAAAAATAATATGAATCACCTTATTTGATTTGATTTATTTTTTAAAAATTATTATTATTATTTTTGTTTTTAGTAAATTTTTTAATATTTTAATTAATTTTTTTTACTTTTTAAATATACCTAACCTAGATAAATCTAAAATATAAAATATTTATAAAAAATATTAAAAAATAATAATAAATATAAAGAATACAAAAAATGTGTTGATTTTTATATTTTTGATATAGTAAATTTTTTAAATTTTTTTTCACAAATATTATACTTTTTAAGTATATTTATATTAAGTGTATCTAAAACTTTAAAAAAATTGTTTAAAAATAATAAAAAAATTTATTGAAAGTAAAAAATAAAATATTTAATTTTTTTAAAAAATGAATAAACCAAACAAGGTTATTATAATTATGAAAATAATTTAATTTTTGCAGAAAAAACTAATAAAATAAACAAATAAAAACATTGAAATAGAACACATAAAGGCTCCAATAAGCCAACCGTACGACTTCAATCTTAGCCCATTTTGACTTCCCGATCTCTCTCTCTCTCTCTCTCTCTCTCTCTCTCACAACAATTAGCTCTTCATTGCCCCCAAAATCCCAACCTATAAATCCTCTCTCTCTCTCTCTCTCTCTATCTATCTATCCATCCATCCATCGAGTCGTCGCTCGCTAATCCGATAATCCAATTTGAAAAAAATTCTCTCTTTTTCGCTCTGATTTTCCATCTTTCCCTGACTTTCTCGGCGATTTTCTTTCCTACCAAACATGGGGAAAAACCAACAATACAAAGCTATGCAGAAAGCGAGGCTGGGTGCGAGCTCAACTGGCCATGAGGAGATCGAGGACGGCATGGTTTGTACCCTTTCATACTACCATTTCTTTTCTTACCCTCTTAATCTTCTTTCATTATTTTGATTATTGGTGATTGTTTTGTATTGTATTTTCTTATTTGTTGGTGCTCAGTGAATTTTGTTGTTGTTAATGGGTGAGCCATGTAATCTTAGTCTTTTATGTGTGTACTTCAAAGTAGGTTCATAGTTAGAAGCTATTCAAGATCTGATTGATTCTTTCAAATTTATAAACCCTTTAAAAATAAAAATAAAATATTTGCAAATCTTGAGTTTGTTGGCTCAAATATCTTGATGGAATGTCCAATTTCACCTTGAAGATCTTTGAAGTACATGTGATGAGGAATGGTTTCTTGTAGTTGTTGCTGTCAGTATAATTGGTCATTTGCTAGCTCTGTTAAGTGTACCATACACTTTTTACTTTGATTTCAAGTTATGTGGTGGTCAAAATTCATACAAGGAACCCACCACACCCAACAATTGAAACACAATAACGCATCAACTTCACAAAATGTGCTTTTTCAACATATTTCATCAATTTTCATTTGTCACTAGTCACCACCGGCTTTACCAATAACAACAGTAGATTTGATTTTCAGGTACTTTTCCTTGAATTGCCTGAACTCATCCATGAAAATAAAGAAAATGGTAACAGGATTTTTTTTTGGTATGTCCTCCAAAATGGGAATGTTAAAGCCCTATAGATGAGAACACCTCCCTACTATCCATATTAAACACCTATCATTTTCCTTCTTATCGCATTGCCCCAAAGAAAGCTTACTCTTCTTGTAGTTATTGTAATTGTCTGAGCATTGAAGGCTCTTTCAATGCCCTTTTCTTTTGTAGAGGATGTTTTTCCCCTTCTCTTTTTCTTATTACACTTATAACTACAATAAACTCTTTTCTCCAAACTGTTCTTTACTCAGACACCCTTCTTTATCATTAACTGAGGTGAACTCTTCTACATTACCAGAGCCCCTATCAATAATTTTTAGAATTAAAGAACCTTTGCCATCAATGTTGAACAAAAAATCAAAATGAACTTGGATCTCTTAATTCTAGATCCTCCTCCCCTACACACACACACAACTTATCATCAATGGATGCATTTTTTTTTTGGTTATCAAGTCCATTACAGTCTTGCTTTGTTGAAGAGATGCTTTAGACATGTATCTGTTGGACATAGCTGTGTCTTGAATTTCATCATTTTTTTATTTTATTTTATAATAATAATTTGCATTTGGTTTTTAAGATACCCATACCAGTCAACCTTTAGCTGACAAGCTGGGCATGGATATTTGGTTCAAGTATCATATATAGTAGTGTGGAGGATCAGACAATGAAGGGAGGAGGAAAACGTGTGCACGAGTCTAGTTGTGCTCACTTGTGTTTGTTTGTATTTCCATTGTGCTGCATCCCAATCTTAACACTTTTCCATGTCACCATCTGGATATTGTACTCTTATAAGTTTTGTGTCCACAACTTCTTAAATTATCATTAACGTGTACACGTAATCATATTCGTACTGCATCAATATATGCCTTGATTTTATTTTATATCTTGCTCCTATGAAGAAATTCAGGGGGCTGAATACAGAACCACAGGATAGTGCCACTATAATTTTGTACTCGTAATCAAATTTACCTGGCAGGGGCCCCATATCCCTGTATTTTTATTAATTGAATATTGGAGCTTACTGATAGCATTCCCAAGAAATCGACCTCACAATTCATTGACAAACAAATCAGTTGTTACAGGGTCCTATAAACTATGGCTACTTGTAGCATTGCTACAATAAGAGAAAAAACTAGTTAATTGCTGTAAGCTGGTTGCTTGCTTTTTTAATCTGAGACAGATCTGTAGAGTACCACAAACCTCAACACTAACTTTCTTGGTTTATTTTTATGATTATTTTTATTTTTGGGTTACCTCGCTAATCTAAATATAGGTATTGTACTGCTGACTTCCATTTTTGGTTAATTATTTCTTGCCATGTTTTGCTCTTTGTGATTGGAGCTAGTGTTTTCTTCAAGGTTGTTAAAATCGGATCCTACGTTGGATCGTTGGAGGTGTTTATAGGATTGGATCGTAGAATCGGATCGATGATCGTAAGATCCTACCGAAAAAGATAAATTACATAATAATTTAATTTAAATAAACATTTCTTAAAAAGTATACACAAAATTAGCTTATATTATATTAAAAAGAAGTGAAGATATTGTGAAAAATATAATACTCCATGTAAAATGTATATATAATATTATACAATAGAAAACTCAATGGTAGCAGTTTTGTATTTCATCAAAAAAGAAGGTGAAGAAGAAGAATTTTGTAACAAAATATTTTACAATCTACAATAATGTATAAAAAGTGAAGAAAAAATATTTAACAAAGTTGGATATGAAAATAGATTAAGAACTCAAAAGAGCAGCTTAACCGAATGATAAGGTTTGTCGTTAGCATCCCTGGTGGAGCGGATTCGAGTCACATATAATCTCTCCAAAAATTGGGATAAAGTTGCAATCATCTTACCCTCCTTGGACTCCACTAAAGCTAAGTTTGTTTTTCTGACTAGTTAATTTTCTTAAATTACCGCAACATTTGAATATTTTTTGCTAGTTTGTTTTTCTTAGTCTATTTGATTCAATACTACTTAATTTTTATTATTTATTTTGATCACATAAATTGGTATTTAGGCAACAAATATAAAATTTACAATAAAATATGTCATACAATACAAAACAAGGCTTGTAAATTGGATCAGATTTGGATCGGGATTCCACGATCCTATAAGGAATTCTTTACGCAATCCGGATCGATTGTACTCAAAGGGATCGTAAGATCCGGATCGGGATTCTGATAACTATGGTTTTCTTGCTAAATAATGCGTCTCTCTGTTTTAGAGCAATATCTTATCTTGTCAAGCATTTAAGCTATGTTTGATGCTCCTATTTTGTTGCCATCTCCTCATAACTGCTAGCTCTACAGCATCAGGTAATTTAATTGGATAACTAATATAGTCATAGCCTAGATGCTTTGTTTGCTGTACTTTTTCTGATGAGGACTGTCGCAGGTGGATGGTTCTTTTCATTCACCAGAGTGGCACGCTGCTCGTTTGGCCAGCCTCAACACTTCTCACACAATTACTTGGGAAGAGTATAAAAAGAAGCAAAAGGTAAACTGTTATGCTGATATCTATGCACCACTTCTTCTTCTTCTTCTTCTTCAGCATTAATGCTGTTTCCTAATCTCTGAACTATTCATGGAAAAATGTACACAATTTTTTTAATTTCCCTTTCTTTTCTTGAAACTCCTTTCTAGCAAGCTTATGTCATGGCAGTTGTAAAATGAATTTTGACATTTTAGTTTGAAACTTGTTAGGATCTGGATTATTGGATTCTTAATATTTTTAGAGATATTATTTGGCCATTTTGCAGAGGTACGTGAATGATTTGGAGAAGAACGAGAGTTACTTATAAAAAAAGAAGAAGAAAAGAAGTGGAAAAGAATGAAAGGGAATCTCAAAATTCTATTAGCAGATTTACATGATGCTACTTTCCAAAAAAAGATTTACACGATGAGGCTACTTGTGAGTTAATATAGAAAATGGAAATTGATAAGGAAAGTTTATACAACCAACGCAGGCACTTTTTTTTAGCTTTGGAAGTTCCATTTATTGGGGCTTTGGGATGGGCACTTGAAATGCATAAAAAATACCCATTCCTTTTATGTGAAAAATATTTATATTATTGGCAGTTATTTTAGTCCCGACTCATTGAAGATTCTTGCTATATAAACATCATCAACCAACTGTATTGGTGTCTCTAGATTCCCCTGGTGAGGTACTTATTTTAACGGGAGATAAGAAAAACATTAGTGACATTAAAAGAAGAAGATGTGGGTAAACTACCAATAGGTCCTAATAGTTGGATTTAATTCCCATCAAGTCCTCTTAAAAATAAGTTCTAAATAATTTTTTGTGACAATTTTTTACATGTGTCGCTAAACATTGACAATTAGCGACTGTTTTTTGTCACGATTTTTATAAATTGTCACTAAAACAAAAACTTACAATTAGTGACATTTTTTTGTGACAAATTTTTTTAACTGTCCCTGAAAGTTGAAAATTAGTGACTTTATGTGTGAAATTTTTTAAATTGTCGCTAAAAATTATAATTAGTGACATTTTTGTGACAATTTTCAAATTGTCGTTGAAAATTAACAATTAGTGAATTTTTTAATAGTGTTTGATGAAAAACGTTATTAATTATCATAGGACTTATTGATAAATAAGTTAACTTATTAGGACCTACACGTAAGTCTCCCTTAAGATGTTTCATGGAGTGGAATTATTGAGGCAACAATTTGATCAACCATAGAACTGATTAATGCATCAAAATGAGTAAAAAAAAAATGTGACAATTAAGCTTAAAAGAGTAAAAAAATGTCATTGGATTATTAATGATTTTAACTGTACCACTTCGGATCCCGATAATACAATTTAGAACCATATAATGTATTCATATATATTATGTCAATTTTAGTGGCTTACAATTTTAGAGGAGTTAATTGTTAACAAAAAATGATTTAATGTATTCATATTTTCATCTACTTGGTTAGGAACTATGTTACGTGGACTCGGGTATGGGTGTCAGGTGTGGGTGCTTATCTAGGTCTTGTTTGGGATAAACTAAAAAAAGTCAAAAAGTTACTAAAAAATGCTAAAAAGTCTATACTATTCAAGGGTAGCTTGTGGGGGAAGCCATTAGGGCAAAATTATTATTTTGCCCTTTGAATTCAACTATCCAAAAAGTCAAAAAATCAAAAGGGTAAAATTGTCATTTGGATTTTATTACAATATTTTATTACACATCTTTTCGTAAAAAGTCAAAAAGTTATCTCAAATATAGATCTTTTTTTTCTCTATTTTTTTTTAACTAAAAAGTCAAGAAGTGCACTTATATAGCACATCCCAAACAACTACCTCGAGGTCAGACTCATCAAATCTGAAATTTATGGGTACGAGGACTCGGCAAAAAAATGTTATATTTTTATATTTGTAATCTATTAAGTGAGCTAAAATGGTACCATATGTAACATACAGCGTCAAAAAAGTGTTTTATAGCAATTACACAACAAATGATACATGTAAGATAGTGTTAAATACAAATATATGAGAAAAGTCCAATGGAAAGTATCGGATACATATCCCACACCCTAGTCCGAGTGTCGGGTGTCCGACATGGATATTTGATTTATTTTGAAGAGTTCATGTAACATAGGTCAGGAATACATATGCACATGCATGATTAGCTCAAATTGTTGAATCTTTCAATCTTAAAGAGAATTAAGCAAAGCAATAGCATCTTCGCAAGTTTTTCAGTAATTTATTTATATTTTATTAGTAATATACAGCCATAGTTTTCTCCTTCCTGTATAGTTGAACCTGTGACCCACTGGCACCGGCATTCTGATAAGGTGATGTCATGCCCCAAGTCTGATAAACTATGGCTGACAATGTCTTTTTCAAAATCTTTAATTGGAATGAGATCAAACTATAATCATGAGTTATGTGATGGAATGAACTGTGTTATTACTACTAGATGCCCGTGGAGATGATTGGTCTCTGTTATGCTATTTAGCCTAGACATGCACCCAGTCTGAAGATGAGGTTTTGATCCATGAAAGTTTCTGTGTTCAACCAATACTAGGTTCTTCTGTCCACCCAATTAAATATTCTAGCAGTGCTTGATGTGAAACTCTGTGAACAGTTTGGCTGTACTTGATGTGACTTATAGTAATCATTTTGCTTTTTATTTTATTAGTGTAATTAACCATCAATGTTGCCAACCTCATCCAAACAAGTAGTATCTGAAAACAATTTCTCATGCTCTCTTTCTCTTAAATGTTACTTTGTCTTATACTTTCTTGAGTAACTTTGTGGCATTTATATTTCTCTTGCTGCAAGTTTCTACACATTGCTTTTTACTACATACTGCTCTTTTCTGTTTTAATTTTGGTGTTTACTTCAATGAAATGATATTTATTACAATTTGTCATGGACTTTGTTTGTTAGGAAGATGAAATGAGAAAGGGGGAGTTAGAAGCCGATAAAGACAGAATGATGAGAGAGTACAGGGCTCAGCTAGATGCTGAAAGGGCTATCAAGCTTGCCAAAGGACGAAATCACTCGAGTAGTAAATCTAATCGCAAAAAGGGTATTTATAGAAAAATCTTGATGGAGAAAGTTGATTTTTCTGCCCTCCTTTCCAAATGTTGTACATTACTACTCTTCTGATGATAAAATGTATTCTTGCAGATAAGGACAAGGATTTGAAGAAACGCAGCAGCAAAAAGAGAAAGGTGCATTCAAATCCTTGTGCTATTTAGATTTGTTTTCCTAGTCTTTCTATTCTAGGGAAACATATAAAAAAGGGCACCCAGTAACCTAAGGAATGCCACCAAAATTAATTTGTTTTATTAGTATCTTTGTTGTGAATGGTTTTGTGAACCTCCAGTTGAAATCAAGTAATCTCATCGTCAGTAGACTAGGGGATGCAATGAACCCACAGTTTGGGCAAGACAGTTTGTCCCTACTAGGAGTCTAGGACTGAGATGCAATTGTTTTTTCAGGTGAGATAAGATTTAGGCTGTTCTATCACAGGCAATGTTGTCAATCCCTTACCAGTTAGTGTGCTGTTTCTACTATTGGTATGGTACATACAGGTACAGGTGCATTTTGGTGTACCATTTCGGATTTATCACTATAAATACAACAAATATTTGGAATTCAATTGTATTTGTTACTATGACTTTATGAACTAAAAATGACATATTTGGAATTCAATTGTATTTGTTAGCAGCAGTTCATTGGTATTCAATTATATTTGTTAGCAGGTGAGCACAAGTCGAAGTGGTTTTCTTTTAAACATTTTAGTTGGTTTTTAGAAAATATGCTCTTGTTTTTTACGTGGTTATGTAGTAGCTGTCCAGTCCTTTTGAGTTACTTCACAAAAATTAAGAAAAGCCAGTTTTTCACTGCCCTCTTTCTTTTCTTTGTTTTTTTTGTCAAAAAAAAAAATTAAGAATGTAATCTGGACTTGCATTGTAACTTTCCCTTTGCAGCGTTCAAGGCGATCTTCTGATTCTAGTTCATCAAGTTCCTCCTCAGAATCTTCAAGCAGTGATGATGAGGACAGAGAATCAAGAAAATCAAAATCAAGGTCTAAGAAAAGGAAGAAGGAAAAGAAGCATAGGCCAAGATCCAAGCACTCTAGAAGTGATGATGAAGAAGAAACTGGAGGGCCTTTGCCACTTTCTAGATTCTTTGGGAACCTCAAGAGTTGATGTTTTCTTGATGGCAGTTGTACTTTTCAGTCCTCCCTCCTCCCAAAAATGCATCGTGGTGGTTTTTTTCTTAAATCACCTTTGGCATTTGTTCTTGCAGTTTCTTCGCTCCAACATTGATAAGCTCTGATTATGTTACAGTTATTTTTTTCCCCATAAAAAGAATATTTTTCTGTACTGTATCTTAGAATAGCATGGAAGAAGTCCTTCAGTGTAAAGACTGATATCTGGCAGCTTGTAGACTAAATTGGTAGATTACTCACTGGAGAATCTCTCTCTCTCTCTAACATAATGTATGAGGTAATGGAGCAATTTTGTTTAGTGTAAGGCAGAGTTGAATTTCAGAAAATCTACAAATTATATTTATGGCTCCTAAATTTGCGTAGGAGCCATTAGTATCATCTGTAATGCCCCCCTCCCCGATGTGGGATATATCTTTGAGTGCCGCTGAAGCATCTCTAATATCTTGGAGCGTAATACAGAAACGATGCTCATTGAGCCTTTTGGTGTACATTTTTGTGCACATAGCACAGTTGTTGCGAGAGGTTGAGATTTGCTTAATAAAGGTGTCGGTGGCGAGCGGGTGCTAGTGTTGATGAAGTGAGATTCAGAAAAAATGGGTGCTTGCCTAGATGTAAGATTTTATTATGGTTGGCTAGATAGGACTGTTTAGTTGACAAATCCTCATTAAATAGTGATGGGCCTTTTTCTTTGCTTCTACTAGCAATGGACTGATGGTATAATTTTAAGGAGTACTTACCAATTAATCCTATTAATTAGACTTATTTACCTATAGGTCCTAACTAATAAATTTAACACTATAAAAATAAGAGAGTGATAAATTTATTACTAAAAATTTATTCATAAAAACAAAGAGACTGATAAATTTATCACTATAAATTTATTCATAAAAATAAAAAATTGATAAATTTATCTTTATCACTTAATAAATTTATCAATAGGACTTAATGGGTAATAAGTCTCCAAAGTAGGACCTATTGGGTAATAAGTCTCCAAAGTAGGACCTATTGGTAGTTTACCCTAATTTCAAGAAATCACACTTGACCTCGTTTGGCAAGTTACTTTTTTAGTCAAAAAATTAAAAAATTATTAAAAAAGTTAAAAAGTCAACGACTTATACCGAAAAGTCAAATATTTCATTTTCTCTTTACTTTTTGCATATATTTTCGTAAAAAATCAAAAAATTATTCTAAATATATTAATTTTTTTTATTTCATATTTTAACCAAAAAGTAAAAAAATTACTTAAAAAAACTTGTTTCCAAACTAAGCCTAACTTTTTGAGAAGAAAAAGTTTCCCTTCTTTTTGATTCATTTGCTGTACGTGATTATTTACTTTCTTCTAGTGGAGAAGGGACAGTGTCAAACAAAGCGATTTAGGAGGTTTGCTATGTCCACACCATATTCTATTACCTAATCACGAAATCCCTTACTTAAAAAAATTACACATGCAAAGAACAGTACATCAAAACTGACTACCCCTTTGCGTGGGGCCAGTCTTAGCCAGTAAAAATCTTCAATTTTTTTGTTCAAGATCAACATTTTGAGGCTGTGGTTGGTTGCTGTAAAACATTAGTTTTAGAGCTACTACTGGCCATCAGGAAAGGCTTCGACAGAATCATTTTGGAATCAGATTCGGTGGAGCCTCTATATAGGATTGTACCGAGCTTCATTATAATATCTTTTTATCATCCCTAAAACACTTCAGACTGTTTTTCTGAGTGTTCAATGTAGAGCTTCTACTGCCAAAATCTGCATATGCAAAATAATTAAATAGAACTTACAAACACTATTATTAACTGGAAGCAAAAATAATATCCCCACAAGTCAGACACACCCGCACCCCAAAGAGGGCAAGATCCAATCATCAGCGGTTCAGCTAATAAAAATAAAAATACCCCTTACAAATAGCATATCAGTTGTTTCAGGCTTCCAGAACTGACAGACAGTATGCGGTAAGCCCATAATCACAAATTTCAGTTTGAGAGCTATCCATGTTTTGGATGGAACAATATATATACATGAAGATGTAACTCGCTAAATTATATAAAAACATGGGACACCCACGCTGGTCAAAATCACAATAAGCAAAAGTAGCATATTATGGCTCTTTCACATGATCTGCTGATACTCCGGGTTAAATGCAAGTGCCTCTCTGTAAATCAGCTCCTTCATCTGTTCCTCAGACAGGGCGTGATTCTCAAAGTCAAAGCTGAAAGGAGTCAAGCAGATAGGCTCATCACTGATGTCATGTAGTGATGTCAAGTAGGGATGTGCGAGTGCACCCTCCACTGAAACCAAAACCAAAGCCAAAGCCACAGGAATGGATTAAAAATAATTTATGGATCCGAAACAGAAATTGAGAAGTGAAAACTGGATGACAGGATAATGAAAATGCATGAACTTAACAACTTTAGAATGTTAAATTAGGAAATACTTACCAGGATAAAGAAAAACAGTGAAACTAAAAACAGTTGAATTAGGAGGTCAGAAACTACTAAAAACGGTTGGTACTCTGAACGTAGGGATTGCATTTTGCACATCTTAGTGTAGAATGAATGTGGGGAATACACAACTACTAGTGATGAGCCCAAAATGATTGCAGGAGCAGCACTGCAGGGTTTTAGGGCTGGAGGGTTGGTTAAATTTTGGCTTTTGTCAAGGTTTCTATAGGGGTAACAAGAAGGTAGTGTTTGGCAAGTCATTTAGATTAAAAGAACAATACAGGAGGAATGCTTTGGGTGTGGGTGTGGGTGCTGTGAACAGAACCCGAATCAGTAATGGTTGAAGGACAAGTGGTTTAGAGTTTCAATTTGGAAAAATGCGTAAAGCATATCCGGCAGTTTTATCCGGATCTGTGGTCATATGTAAGTTGGACATTGTAAAGGTCTCTGAGCATAAGATGAATGGCGCTCCATCAGCAGTTCTATCCCCCTATACATCTTGGTCATGGAAGCTTTGAGTAGGATGATTAGCAGGGCAGTGCAAGGGGGGATGATCTCATGTTTTGGGCTCAGAAGTGGGGAAAGGGAAGTGACAGCGATCTCACATTTTGTTTGATGATGACACAATTGTCTTCTTTTAAGAGCAGCTAAGAAATTTACAATGTTTTTCATTTGTTTTGAGGCAGTGTCAGAATCAAAAGTATATATCGGAAAGAGCATGCTTTATCTTAGTTGAGGGAGGTCCAGAATATCCAAGGCTTGGCTAATTCTTTGGGTTTTAGAGTGGGTTCTTTACCCATGGTGGATTTGGGTCTCCAGCTTGGTTCAGATTATAAGGCGACACCAGTATGGGATTGTATTGTGGAGCGGTTTGGAAAGAGGCTTGCAGGATGGAAGCGTCAATATTTATCCAAAGGAGGGAAAGTTACAGTTATAAAAAAGTACTTCAGCTAATCTTCCTACTTCATGTCTTTGGTTCCATTGCCTAGAGATTGGAAAGACTGACATAGAGCAGATATGTATGTTCACGTGTCAGACATGTCGTGCCATGTCATTTTTTTTGCTGGACACATTGGGAACACTTTACAAACATGCATGTCATGTATCAGAGTGCTTTAAGACACCTTTGTAGGTTTTTTTATTATATTTTTTAGTAAGTTAATTCGGGATCAAATTAAAATATATGAAAATAAAAAGTGGAAAGTGGAAAAAAACAAATATACCTCTATATATACATCAATGACTTTCATATCTTTGTGCCTAAAGTTATATTCATATGCATAGAAAAATAATAATATGTAAATATAGATTTTTTGAAAATTGTTGTGTCATGTGTCTGAACCAGTGTCCATGTCCGTGTTTCGTAGCAGGCAATGACTATTAGAATTAGACCATTTGGTGGGGGCTTGAAAAACTCACCTGTAATTCTCTGTCTAGGATCAAATGTTAACATCTTCTCAACAAGGTCAATAGCTGCAGGGTGGACATGTGGAAACTTTTCAGTCAATGACTGCCGATGGAAAGGTGGAAGTTGCCTAATGTATCTCTTTGCATTTTCATTCAAAAACCCAAATTCAGCCTCCGATGGGGTGCCAATCAGCTGCAAGGTGTGACACTTGTTAATCATACTTGCATATAGGTGACCATGCATAAACATTAAAATATGGTCGTCAAAATTAAAAGACGTGTTTTAAAGCTATAAACCGGCTGCAACATTGGTGCTCCCCAATCATACGGAATCATGAATAACCATCCATGAAAACCTACTCAAAATATGTTGGTAAGACTTAAGAATATATTAAGATTTAGTTAAAGCATATCACGCTTGTCTGTTTGGAAATCAAAAGTGTTGCAGTCCAGGATCCAGCTCATTTTAATTCAGAGAGAAAAAAACTGGTTTGGATAGAAGATAGGCTTGATCTCTTGATCTCCCATACTTTCCATGCAAAGATGACTAAATCCAAAAATAAATAGACTTTACCAAACACCCGCCCCGGGGGGGGGGGGGGGGGGGGTTGTGTTGGGGCCGGAACTGTTATGAAGAAAATAGCTTTGAATTGACACGCAAAATGAAGTTTAAGGCTTTCTACTGCCGCAAATATTTCAGTGACTTTAAAATGCAAGCATGGATTTCTACTTGCTTTCTAAAGATGTCAAAATGTCAAAAGTACCATTCAATCTAAACCAAAAAAATAACACATGGAACAAGAAGAAAACAAGTGCACATGATTGGAATAGTTACTTAAGAAAGTAAAGTGAACAATACACAGAAAGACAAGAAAATTCAAAAACAAACTTGTGTTGTTTAGGTCTATTCTTCACAATAGTTAGTTACACAACCTTCAGCACATGTCACGAGCGTAAACTCAAGATCTTGAAAGATTCTTTCTTATGGGTATTTACCTCAGCATAGAAGGCATAAAAATGAATATGTGCAAACTCTTTTGACAGCAGAATGAATTGGGTATACTTGATATGCCTACAGATTCACTTGTTATGAGCACACAATTTAAAATAGAACAACCAGTCTCCAAAGCCTCCAGAAGAAAATTTGAATGCAGACAATATTAGTGATTTTTTTTTTTTTTTTGGTAAAAATGTTAACTGTTTCCTCTTGTTTCCTAAATATCATGTACATGCTTTAGGAAAGAATATGTGTACTTCTAAATTGTTTCAAGTTCAAAAAATTAGTACAGGTGGAAAATTCTGACAAATGTAGAAGCTAATAAAAGCTTAGAATCTCAAAAGACACTGAAAAAAAATAACAATAACAAACTGAGGATAAAATTACCTCCATAAGCAAACGTAACTGGTGCGCATGATCTCTACCAGGAAATAAAGGTTTCCGATCCATTAATTCCATGAATATGCAACCCACTGACCACACGTCAATTGCTGCAGTATAATCTGAAGAGTTTAACAACAATTCTGGTGCCCTGTACCATCTTGTAACAACATATTCAGTCATGAAATCAGTTTCAGAGGTGACACGAGCTAGTCCAAAATCACATATTTTCAAATCACAATTGGCATTCAAGAGAAGATTGCTAGGCTTCAAGTCTCTATGCAGAACATTTGCAGAATGTATGTATTTCAATCCTCGGAGGATCTGATACAGGAAATACTGCATAAAAGATTGAAGAGGTTAATAGCTATTCAGGTTTACGAATATAATGACTTTCAAAGTATTGACCACAAAAATATCATATGCAAGGAAGGAGGAGGAGGAGGAGAAGGGTTAAACATCCAATTACACAGGACAAAGAAATAAAATTATGTTACCTTTAGGACTCATGAGAATGGTCAACTCAACAAAGCTTTGTCCTAAACATTTGCAAGATGCTAGACAAATCTTCTTCACCATTCCGACTTACCCAAGGTCCATCACTTCAGTTAAAACCACATGGGATCATGTCTTAAGACTCTCATTTGCTCTCAATCATTTTAGACAATTTACATTCCATGTATTCAGCCATAATCCGAACCTTAACTTTCTTGATTCCATAGTTTCTCTCCAAACTTACAGCCTAGATTTACTCCTACTTCCGTTTCCTCAATCATTTTAGAGAATTTACAGTCCATGTATTCAGCCATAATCCTATCCTTAACTTTCTTGATTCCATAGTTTCTCTCCAAACTTACAGCTTAGATTTACTCCTACTTCCGTTTCCTCAGTTAAAACAATATCATCAAGTTGCGTGTACTATGGAAACTTACCCTGAATGTGCTCAGTCATTCCACCTATAACTAAGGCAAAAAGATAAATGTTGATCCCTGATGTAGGCTCAGAGTGATTGACAATTTAATTGTTTATCCTAAATTTGATCTTACTGAAGTCAAAGGTCTATCATGCATGAAATTTAGCTAGTCAATCCAATATGAATAATACAAATAAGATTATTACTCTCAGACAAGATTTAAGAGGATTACTCTCACACAAGATTTTAAGTAAAATGAATTCATTAAAAACCTTTAAGGTGTTATAAATAAAACAATATGAGTATTACCTAGATCCTGTTTCCCAACTCATTATATGATAAAAGTTTGCCTGCAAATGATGCTAGACAGATAAAAACATAAAGCCTTTCTCGGGAAAAAAAAAAACTAGTCTACTTCGCTTATTATAATTTTGACTAACTGTTGAGTTAGCAGTGGTTTCTATAATAGTTCAAGAGATGTGTCAAGGCAGTCCAATTTCTCCTCCACCTTCTGTTGCAGCAATAACAAAATATTTGAGCAGTTGCAAAAGAACTATGACGTTTTTTCAGGGCAAGACAAGCCCGTTTGATTTCACATGTACAATGGCTTGTCTTGCACAATATAGAAGAATGACTGCACCAGTTCAAAGTGATATCATGTCACTAAAAAGACCAGGTTAAAAAATAAATAAATAAAAAGACAGAAGTATAGTAAGAAAAGACATGATGTTCTCTTGAGAAACTAAATGTTACAGCAGTTGAAGGAAGAATATACACAAAATAGCTAGAGAGTGATGAGACCAAACTGCTTTCCCATATACAATTATTTGTCGTGTGCATTCAAGAAGACTGACTCCACTTTTTTGGACTTATATATTGTTTAAACTGAAGTTGCTGTAGAAACAGAAAGGTCATAAGAGATGGTGATGCAGTACATCAAGCATGATGTCATCTCCTTTACAGAAATATGGCCTTGGAGAGAACGCATTAGCAAAACAAGATTTGCATACAAAACTGCTGATAGTTGAGGTTAACCTTGGTCAATTGTTTATTTCATATAGAAATTCACAATTCAAACCACATCAAGCCTCGAGCAAGACATTGAACAAATAACAATAGTGTTTTATGGACTAAGATAGTGCTTCTGAAGGAACTATATGTTGAAAATAGAACCTGGCAATGCTCCTCTGACAATGCTTGATTGGAACGAATAATTTGATGGAGATCAGTGTCCATAAGCTCATATGCAATGTAGACGTCATTAAATGACTCCCTTTGAGGTGGTGGTATTATATCTCTAATTGCAACAACCTGCATGGCAAAGGCCAGTGGCATTAGTAAACAAGAAGCTTGCTTCTTCCTCTTCTTCTTGGTGATAAAATACAAAGAGACTTGCATCAAGTTATAGCATCTGTTTCTTCCTACAAGCCCAAAGATCACACAAAATAATCATATCATGATGATGAACCTTACAAGTAATTACAACGAAGGTATATATGCACATGGAAACTGCCAAAAAACTCGTATCCAATGCACAAGGTTTCCGGTTGGTTTCTGGTTATAGCAAGGTTTGGAAGAGCTAGTATGTAGGCAGCCTTCCCCACATTTTTTTGTGGAGTGGTTGATTCGTGCAACTCAAACCCATGCCACAAGGCTGGGGGCGGATAGAACTTGTCACTGCACCAAGTCATGACCTCTATATAGAAACTAATGGTAATGAATTAAGAGATGAAGAATCCATATAGGTGCAGGAAATCTAAATTGCGACAACACAGTTCAAATAGACTACAGGGCAAAAAGAAAATCTAAGAGAAAAGTAGCAGCCTATTCTAGTGATGCGGGAGAACTAAGAAGTTGAGCTACTTAGATTTATAACTAGGAAAATCTTAATGGTATGGTATATAATGACAAAAATAAATGTAGTGCTCAAAGTTTAAATCTATGAGATATTCTAGTAAAAGAAACATAATGTACAGTTTTTGTGAAAAACTGGACAAGGTAAAAGAACAATGTCAGCACCAACCACAAACAGCACTCGTGGACAGCAACTAAAGGAAAAGAGGGAAAAGAAAAAAGAATAACAGAAGTAAAAATATTAAAAATTAAAAATTAAAGAGAGAGAGAAGAGATAAAGATTGCCCAATTACCTCCAAAGTTTACTACCACTAGTTACCTTGGGTAACTATTCAAACTCAAGAATGTAACATTTAAATATTAATGGTCTCTAAAAAGGGAAACCAAGTCTCTAAAAGGGAAATCAACATTTAAATAGTCCAACGGGGATATCACAACGTGCTACCTGTACTTGCTAGAAGCATAACAAGTTCATATTGAGGCATGGATACATGCATTACATGATCACATTGGCTAAATTTTAATTCAGGACACAAACATAGGATGGGCATGGCAATAAACAAGGACAAAGCCTAATGTCCATTTCAGAAAGCCTCAAGAATTTAAAAACAAAATAGAAGTTGCTAGGGTTTAGTGTTTCAAAAATTAAAAAGTATAAAGGAAGGATTAATAGGTCCAGTTTTTATACAAGTATTAATAAGTTAAATTTTACAACTAAAAAAGAGAAGATAATCATAGCTGACGGAAGAGAGGGGTGGGGATATATAAAAGGGAAGGTTAAGAAAAACTTAATTGGTTTGAATCCACCTCTAGTCCTTGGCTAAACTGCTCTCGTCTGGCTCAAGTGTTCCTTGCCTTCTTCCACCCTCCCCCTCTCCTCTTGGATTTGGGGGAGATGGTGCATAGTTCAATATCTTTTTCTTAAGAACCTTTATGCAAGTTGCATCAATTTAGAAATTAGAGCAAGTCTTTCTCATAATCCATGAACTTCCAAAACTGCTAAAAATAAATTCTTAGGAAGAGCTAAAGATAGTTCCAATCATGATTGGTCTCCTCCTCTTGATTTAGGTTATAAATCAATAATAAGAGTATTGATTTGAGATGACTAGTAACAAAAGAACCATAAGATGCTAAAGCTTATTGTAGATTTTGTCGAATTTTATAGGTCAAATCCTCCATAATAGGAGGAAATTATGCACCTTGATAACATTGTGACCAAAGAGATGTTGATATGACAATTAATGCTAGAAATTAGACCTATTAAAAGTTCTTAAATTAGTTATGTTGTATTTGGATTTTCTTTATGAGCTAAGAAGCACAAACACTTCTAAGATATGACATCTAGTGTCGGACACGAACACGACACTCACCGGATACTTCTCAACACTTGTCAAACATACATCCAAACATGTCCTATATTTTAAAAATTGTATGGACTCAAATACGCTTCAAGGACTTGAGGAACACACATGTCTATCGCTTAAAAGCACATGAAACACAGTACAAGTTCGAATATATTAACTTGGAATCCAATAATAAAAGAAAAACAGTGTAAATTTATATTTATTCTCCTTCTGTAGACTTTTAAAACTTTTATCTTTTGAATTATAATATATAATAATTGTTTATCCTTATATATGCCATATCATAAATATATAGAACTATATATTTTGTGTGTCCCCAGCATATAATGTCCTATAATTTTTGAAATTTTTTGTGTCAGTATATCCGTGTTGTGTTACGTGTCCGTGTTTATGTTTAGTTGTTCCAGGAATGAAATCGATGTTGTGATAAGAGGGTAGAATGGGTTTCAATGAAATGTATAAATTGGCCTTTGGTGTAATTTTTCCCCCCATCTCCACTATCTTCTATCTTTTGTTCATTTCTCTTGTCTTTGGTCCTCTTCCTTTGTATATAGAATACACTTCTCATTCTTTCTCTTCTTTGTCATGTCTTCCCTCACTTTTGCTCTCTTCTCCTTAACTGCCAGAGAGGAAATATATGTTCTTATTAATGATAACTTTGCATAAAGGTCATACACAGTGAAGCTTGCTTTCTTAAATTATCTCAAAAATCCAAGAGTCAAAAGTAAAGATGCTTAACCTAATTCAAAAAGGGAGTAGATATTTCACAGATTGTTGGACTGAGAGCAACCCACCAG
Organism: Camellia japonica; assembly: GCA_030407325.1. Lineage (NCBI taxonomy): Eukaryota > Viridiplantae > Streptophyta > Magnoliopsida > Ericales > Theaceae > Camellia > Camellia japonica. The sequence goes on from JAPPVO010000036.1 coordinate 59,522,858, forward strand.
AGTTTGAATTTTGGAACTGTACATTCAACTTCTAACTTGACTCGGAAATGCTTCCACCCCTCCAACAACCAAGTTTTCTTGGCTAAATATCAAACTTGTTTTAGAGGGTGCAGGTAACTACATGCTTTTGACTCACCTTCAGGCTACCATGAGTCTCCTGCTAACTTTTAAGCGCTTTTTTTATAATAGGAAAATTTAAGATCTTAATAAATCTTGTTGAACAAGTAGGAACCATCATGCATATTAAGTGGAAAATTCTGAAATGTTAAGTATTACATTAGAAAAGGCCTCATAGAAAGTAACAAAGGAAGACATTCAAGCAAGATTCTATGTGGTAATTGACTATGGCCAAGAAGCATGCAATTGGGAACAGTGCGTGGTGTAGACTATGGCAATATATTTTTATGTTCTTCAAGTTTGGGAACTTGACACATATATTTGAGCTAGTTTGTGCACAGCAAATTAATTCTAAGCCAAGAGAATTACTGCTGTTACCAATTGAACCACATCTCTTATTCATTCTAAAATATTGTTACATATGCTTGGTTTGGCAATTGCTTTTTTAGTTGTTTTTTTTTTTTGCTTTTTTAAGATAAAATTATTGATGTGTTTGGTAAATGCTAAAAAAATTGCTTTTTGTTATTCGGAGAGTTGATTGGATCCTCAAGCATTTTTTCTTTTTTCTTTTTTTTTTTCCAATTGTCAGCTTTTTTTAGCTGAAAACAAAAAGTGTCTTTTTTAGCCAAAACCAAACAGAACCTTAATGTCCTATTTATCACATGGCCAAATATAAACCTCTACCTTTGTTGGTCACAAATTTATTTTAGCATGATAACCTTTTTTTCTTTTTTCATAAATGCTCTAACAAAGTGTTACACTAGCTGTCAGCTACCAAAAGCAACTCTCTCTCTTTTTTTTTATTTTTTTTATTTTTTTACTGGAATTGAAACCATGTAAAGATATATATATATATATTTTTTTTTTTTAAAAAAAAAAAAAAACACATGCACAGGTGGAGTTTGGAAGGGTGAAACTAATGTTTTTAAAGGCTCAAGGCGCACCAAGGCGCTGAAGGTCTCTTGGGGCCTAGGTGCAAGGCAAGGCGCGGGTTTTATTGAAGGAAGACGCACAATCTTAGTAAAAAATAGACAAATTAACATAAACTAATGATTCATACTAGTACTAAGACAATTTTAAAATAATAAAAATAACAATAATAAAAAAAAACAAAGACATAATTGCAAAAAAAAAAAAAAACACTGAGACAAGCATGGAAGAGAAGGCCAAAAAAAAAAAAAAAAAAATAGAGAAGGAGAAGAAGAAAAAGAAGACGGCTACTATTCTCATTTTTGCATTATTCCATGTAACAAAGAAGAAGATGAAGAAGAAGAAGAACAGAGAGCAAAGAAGAAAAAGCAGGAAAAAAAAAAAAAAGAGAGCAAGAAATTGAGTCGAAGAAGCAAGAAAAAGAAAAAAACAAAGAGCAAAGAAGAAGTAGAAAAAGAGAGAGAGTCGAAGAAGCAAAAAAAAAAAAAAAAACAGAGAGCAACCAGCAAAGAAGATGAAGAAAAATAAATATATATATATATATATATGTAGCAACTTGAAGATGCAACGAAGAAGAAGGGGAAGGAGAAAAAAAATACCTAGCAACCAGCGAAGGAGGACGAAAAGGAAGTGGGAAAAAAAAAAAGAAGTCGAATCGAATACCCAGCAACCAACGACCAATGAAGAAGAAGAGGAGGAGGAGGAGGAGGAGGAGGAGGAGAAGAACTTACCTCAATCGAAATCGAAGTCGAAATCGAGAGAGACGAGCCCAAAGGAAGAGACGACACAGATTTCTTCAATAGATTAGGGATATGAGTCGACTGATTTGGGTTGGGTTGTGTTGTATTATATAAGTTGTAATACTATGTGGTTGGAGCATTTTGAACACAGATCAGAGCCGTTAGATCAGAATCATTAAAAAAAAAAAAAAGCCCTCTTAGGCTCAGCGCCTGGCCAAGTCGCGTCCAAGGGGCGCGACTCATTAAATGCACCTCGCCTTGGGTCCCTTCAGGTGCACTACTTACACCTCGTTGCGCCTTTCACAACACTGGGTGAAACTATTGACATTGAGTGTCATTTTTGGGAATGAGGATCCAAAGTTAACTTGAGTTAGGATAATAAAGAAAGATGTTATCTTGCTGTTTAACTAAGATTATGAGAGCGGAATGACAAAAACTGATCCATGCAACCAATCCCAAGTAGCTGAGTGGAGTTAAGTTGCCTTTTTTATTTTTTATTTTTTATTTTCCCATTTTTTCCTGGTCAAATGTTTAACATGACACAATCTTAGCCCGAACCAGACAAAGTTCACTGTGTCTTAAGTTTGAGCAACTTCCTCTAGAATATAACATATCTTGTCCACAAATTACCCTCTAATACTAGTATTAACTCCTCCAACTTCTATTGCCTATAATGTGAGGGCGCATTCCAAATAATTTGACATAACCAATATATATATTTGAATGAAAACATATACATTTGTGGAAAGTCAGAATTGGCATTGATTGAAGACAAAATGAATAGATGAGCAGCATAGACCAACCAGCACTCCTGCTATGAAATAGTGATGAGATTCAACTTGAAGGTACTAGAACGAGAGGTAGGCCAAAAGGATGTGAGTTGAGGTTGTGATGAAGGCATGATGACCTTGGACTCAAGAGAAAGATTGGTTTGAATGGATACAGCATTAAAATAAAAACAAAACCCTCATGCAGCCAACTACATGTGCTTGAACTAAACTTATTTAGTTCACTTGAGTAGGTTTTCAAAATCCAATCTAACTCATTTACTCCACATTAGTTCCTCCATTACACAAAGGTTGACCCTTTCTTTTTTTCATAAATCCCATGAAGTTTGTCAACAAGTTCACTTGAGTAGGTTTTCAAAATCCAATCTAACTCATTTACTCCACATTAGTTCCTCCATTACACAAAGGTTGACCCTTTCTTTTTTTCATAAATCCCATGAAGTTTGTCAACAAGTTCACTTGAGTAGGTCTTCAAAATCCAATCTAACTCATTTACTCCACATTAGTTCCTCCATTACACAGGTTGACCCTTTCTTTTTTTCATAAATCCCATGAAGTTTGTCCTCTCTCTCTCTCTCTCTCTCTCTCTCTCTCTCTCTCTCTCTCATAGTCATGGAAAAAGAATTAAGTGAACTTTTTTTTGACAAGTAGGAAAAAAAAATTAGGTCAAAATAATGGGAGTGATATTTAAGAACTAGTCTAAAAGGGTAACACGTGAATTCATTAGTTGAGAATAAAATACGAGCTTTTCTAAATAAAATCATCGGTATGTGACAAAGGGAGTATAGCGTGTAATGTTTATCATCAAAACTTGGTTGGACAACAAGATAACATTGTGTACATATCTCTGGCAAACTAAGGGGATTAAAATTTAATTCAGTTTGCCATAAATTAATTTGCTTTTAAGAAGTGAGAATATACCTTGTTCAAAATAAAAAATTTAAAAAAAAGTGAGAATATAGAAGCACTTATTGTCATAACATAAGGAAATTGGGCAAAAGCCAGCTGAAATGGATAAAATTCCAGCACTTTTTTGTGCATTCATGTTCCAGTTACACATGCCTTGTTCAAAATAATGACACCACCCACGTACAAGTATAGGTCTCCTCAAGAAGAAAAATAAATTCAACCAAGTTCAAAAGAGAACAAAGCAGAATCAAATTAGTAAATGGCTTCGTTTGGGAAGTTGGGTTGGCTTTTTGGCCTTTTGGCTATTTTAGCCCTGGCTAAAAAGTTTGTTTGGGTTGGCTTTTTTAGCTTTTGTGAGAGGAAAAATAAAATGATTTTGGTTTGGACGTGACATTTTATCTTATTGGCTTTTTAGCTTATGGCTAATTTAACCAAAAAGCCAACCCAACCTACATCAATATCTAGTCCCACCCATAACACAATGGGATGCATAAATGCAGAGAAGTGGGATGTGAGGTCACAAGATTATTAAAAAAAATGGCATCTTTCTCTTCCAATTCTTGTTCAGTTGAAAACTTGGGAGTACATTTAGCAATTTCAATTTCACTTCCATTATGACCTTAATTTCAGTAAATCAATCAATTTCAATACACCAGATCAAAACAAAAATCTCATTTGATACGGAAAAAAATTCCAAATTATAACTATCACTCACTGACGTTTTCATGATCCATGTGGCGAAGAAGCTTGATCTCGCGCAGAGTTCTCTTCGCGTCAATTTTATTATCAAAAGCATTCGCAATCTTCTTAATCGCAACATGCTCGTTCGTCTCAGAATTCAAAGCCGAACTGATCCAAAACAAAATCAAACCAACAGAAATCACATAAAAACGCAAACTTTACCAAATCGAGAGAGAGAGAGAGCCGGGGGGGGGGGGGATTACCAGACGATGCCATAGGCGCCTTTGCCGATGGGCATGATTGGGGGTTTGTACTTGGCAGTGACTTCGAAGATGTTGCCGAAGATGTTGTATTGGATGAATCGGCCGCCATGGCTGAGCGTGGCGGGGATGTGCTCAATCCCAGCGGCCGGAGGAGGCTGCGGTGGTGGATCAGATTGAGGGGGAGGCGGCGCCGCCTCTGACATGACGGTGTCGTAGGGCTGAGCTGAAGCGTCCATTTGTGAGCCCTAGAAATGGTTCCTTCTCACTCTCTCTCTCTCTCTCTCTCTCCTGATGAAGGCTATTCTTTGGCTATTGGGTCAATAGATCACAAAATTCTGCAGAATTGGAAGCAACACGAGTGTGCTTTTTAGTTTTCTGTTATTTTATTAGTTTTTTTACAAAAAAATTATAATGGCCTCCCCGGAATTTGACAAAGATTAAAAATGATTCCAGTTAGTGTGGAGAAATTGCATCAATCTCCCCATCAGGCAAAATTGCATAATATTTGTCATTAGTCAAACAATATGAAATTTTATGATCTCATCAGAAAAATTTAAAATAAAATACTAATTTTTTTCTTCATTACCACAAAATACTAATATTGCCATTAGTAAATATTTTATTGAGTTCAATTTTTTTTTTTTTTAATTTAACATGGTGCATTTGACTCCTATAATTTCATGTATATGGTTTGCACATGTAACAAAGAATTTGAACAATATATGGCTAATAATGACTATTTGTGCCAAATTTGATTGTAGACATTTTCTTATCACTGAATATAAATTATATCTAATTTTCAATTATATGAATCTCCTAGACAATATTATTGTAACTTGTAACCATAATGGATCTTGATTATAGTAACTAATTAATTCTTGAAGCGAATATGTTAATCATGAGATTGGGGATGCTGCTGCGTAGCCCGCGTAGCAATAATTGTTGTGCGGCAAAATAGACCAATTTCGGGATCCATTTTGATAATTTGAACCGTTCACATTTTAGAATATATCAAGTAGAACGTGACTGTAAAAAATTAAATTAATCGAATATCATTTACCTATTCATCCACTCACATTTGTATCTACAAAAATAAATAATAATTGTGATTTAAAATATTAAAATAAATAAAAATGTGAGTGCATGAATAGGTAAACGATATCCAATTAACTTGATTTTTTGCAGGTATGTTCTATTTGATGTATTCTAAAATATGAACGGTTCGAAATAACAAAATAGATCTCGAAATGGGCTCATTTTGCTGCATAACAATTACTGTTGTGCAGACTACATAGCAGCATTCCCAACTCCGTTAATCATAGTTAGAAAGTTATAATGGATTTGAAACTCATTAATCATTTGTCAAGAATTTCATTTCTTCTTTTTTGTTTGGAAAATGTTATAGATCTTAAATAATTTATCAAACCTTTTACATGAGTATGGAACCTACACACAACCCATATGTTTGTGTGTCTCACATCAAGTGAGAGGTTTGATAGAAAAATTGGTAAATTATTTGGGATCCTTAGCATAACTTTTTTTTGTTTTTATTCTCTCACTCTCTCTCTCTCTCTCTTTAAAAACAAAAAATTGTTTGGTATATTATTTTTGTTTTTAAAGAGAAATGGAATTGATCTCAAATTTTTAAAATATTTTGGAAACTAAAAAAAAAAAGATATTTTTAGTTGTTTTCAAAATAATTTTTTACTTGCACTTATCTCACCACCTCTGCCTACCGCCCACATTCAGCAATCAGGTAGTTGCTAGCAAGCTTCGGGCAGTTTTTGACGACTCTTTGACAATCGATCGGTAACTTGTTTACTTTTTTTTCAAGCAAAAAATTGACAAAATTAACAAACAATCCCAAATTATTCTAAACTCTTGAAACACAATTCACTTCCGATCTTGTTATATTTTGTTGAGAATATAATATAAATAATAAAGTTATTCCTCTCCAATAGTTTAAACTTTTAGATGAGTTGATGGTCAATAATTCAATATGCTATCAGAGTAGACAAAAGATTCAAATCTTACAGACCATCCAATAATTTTAAAAAAATATTTGCGTGTGTTTGGCCCGCTACAAAGAGACTCAATTACACATGAAGAAACGCGTTGAGAATATAATATAAATAATAAAATTAATTTTAACTTATAATTTAATAAATCACAATCCAAATTCCCCGAATTGATTTGAGAACTGGCTTCAAAATTAGCTCAGCTTATCTTTTAGTTCACGTGGTTCAATAACAATTATTTACACAAATTAGACCATAATTCTGTATTAAATTTCAGAGGAAGGGTAGCTGACAAATATTATATTTTTAATTTGTAGTATCTAAGAAACATTACATATGTATGCACGATAAATAATACTAACAATAGTTGTGTACTTTAGTTATTATTTTGTTTTTAATGTAAGAGGAGAACAATGATATGAAATTGAAATCTCAATGTACGATGTTTCGCAAAGATGATTTTAAATCTGAAAACTTAAGAGTTATTTTGGAAAGATAGTTATAATCAATTTTTTGGTGAAAAATTATTTATAAATAATTTTTTTGTGAAAAAAGAAGTGAGTTATAATCTGAAAAATAAATTATAATCCACTCTCCAAAATAGACCTAAGTAACAAACGTTGATTTATTGTCGGTAGGTTATTATTGCCGCTGGACGGCGTTACCTAACAAACCCAACCCGAAACTGTGAAAAGAGTTGGTTTGACTTGTTTGTGGAATTAGACAATCATTATTTTGTTACGGTTTATGACTTATTTGGATATTTGGAATTAATATTTTTTTGTAATTTCAAATAAATAAAAAAAAAAGAACTACTCAATTAGACAGACAAAAAGGTTTTAAAAAAAAATTGAAAAATGTTCAAAAAAAAAAAAAAAAAAGATGCAGAAAATAGTTGACTTTTTTTAAAAAAAATTATTTATTTATTTAGGTTTGTCTATACAAACGGACTTGAAAAACAAAAAATTAACATAATTTTGAGAAAAAATACTAAAGATTAAAAAAAAAAAATCATAATTGTATACCAAACTATAGTTATTGGGATGTGTTGCATAAGATACAACCATAAATAAATACATCCAAGGTGTTTAGTCCAAAAAATATAGGGTTGTGTTAGAGACTCCAAATGATTTATTAAGGCTCCGTTTGATAAGCAATTCAAATTATAATTCTACCCATTGATTTGAGTGTGTTGTTTGTTTTGAACTTTCAAATCATAATTTTACACCTATTTCTCAAAACTCAATTCAAAACATAATCATTATTTTTCAAAATCCATAACCAAACACAAAATTCAAAACTCTTTTCAAAAACTCAATTCAAATCAATATTTTAATTTTGTTAAGATTTTAAATATTTTAATATGTTATGATTTTTTAATTTTTTGAATATTTTTAAATATTTTAATTTCAAAATATTACGATTTTAATTTTTAAAATTTTAAAATATTTTATAAAAATAAATTCAAACTCTATTTTATAAAAATATTTTTAAATATTTTAATTTTTTTTGTTATGTATTTGGTTACGATTTGAGTGTAGAGTTGTGAAAGTAGTATGGAGTTTCGAGTTATGTGTTTGGTTATGAGTTTTAAAACTAATTTCTTAATTGAGTTTTGTTTTATGTTTTTGGTTACGATTTGAGTGTAGAGTTGTTTTTAAATTTAAAATATTAACATTTTAAATTATTTAAATTTTTTGAATATTTATTTAAATTTTTTACTTATTAAATTTTTTAGGTTATTTAAATATTTATGATTTAAATTTCTTTAATATTTATTTTGAAAAAAATTTATTTCCTTTGTAGTATTTTCAATTAAAAAATTGATTAATGTTATTTTCTGTTAATAATAAATTTTTTGATTGAATTTTAAAAAAAGTTTGGTTTTGATTGTTGATTAGAATTTCAATAGTGTGAAAATAGTGTGTTTTGTCATGAGTTATAACAATTTGAATTAAGTTTTGAAAACTCTTTCCAAAACTTATAACCAAACAAATTTTCTTACTTTACATGTCAAATCAAATTTTCAAAACTTAATTCCACACTCAATTCAAAACTCAATTCAACACTTTATTCAAAAACCATAACCAAACAAATTTTCTACACTCAAATCATAATTCCACAACTCACAAACTCAAAATACAACTCATACTCTCAAATCATATTTACAAAACTCTACCAAACACAACCTAAAATTTCTATCAAACCTCTCACACGGTATGAGATCCACACACATATGGGTTTGTGTGGGTCTCACATCCATGTGAGAGGTTTAAAAAAAAATTTAATAAATCATTTAGGGTCCATAGCATTTTCAAAAGATATATGAATTCCAACGGATGTTTTCAATGTTTTCTCTATATCTCTCTCTATGAAATAGTTTCTACCACTATGGCAAGAGTAAACATCCTTGAATTTTCTCATATTAATTTTTTTATCATTCCCTATGCTTATTTCAAATTTGTCATCTTTATGATCTATTTTGGAAAGTGGGTTAAAAGTCACTTATCAATTTTTAATCTATTTTTTATCACATCATCTCTCACATTATATATATATATATATATTTAAAAAAAAAAAAATCAAAAAATTAATTTTTAATCAACTTCCCAAAACATCCATATATATGTGTCCTTAGTGATACAACATAGACGTGTAAAAAACTCATTACATATATAGAGATCATGGTAATTAGATTGTTGAAATTTGGGCTCTAAACGATGGTCTCAAATTGGCTTTAGATCGAAAACTCAACCAATCAAAAATTGGAACTGATGCCTTGGTTCTGAAGAATATGCTTTTGGACAAAATCAATGATCAGCATCAACTCAGTAATCTTATACTTGATTGCAGGTACTGTTGGTTTTTTTTGGCTTTCGAGGGTAATTATATAAATTTAAGCGTGTCAGTAAGGATCAATTAGTCATTGCAAAAAGTTTAATTGCTAATCAATTATCAGATGATTGTGTTGAAATTTTTTCAGTCTCAATGAGTACTTTACTGATGGCTTTGCTTAGGAGAAACTTATGAATAACAACAAGTACAAAACAGTTTCATAGACTAAATTTTCATTAAGTAAATAAAGACTTACAATGACCCAGCCTCGCAGAGGTTCACAGTAACAAACTACTTGAAACTACTCCTAGGAAATAAAGTGAAGTGTAGTGCAGTGCAGGAATTGAAGATACAAGAATTGAAGAACTGGAAATAAAAACTGGGTGGAAAATAGATGAAGTAAATAACTGGTTTCTGGATCTAAATCTGGGTTCCTTCTGTTTAGCCTTCTGGTCTATTTATACTCTTTAACAGTAACCGTCGAAGTGGTCTTCTAACCGTTGAAATGCACTTTCACGATCCTTGGTCATGGCCTCACACAATTAGCTTCCACTACGCCTTCCTTGCGGTTAGGCTTCCCTCTTGAATTTGAATTTGAACTGTGGGTAACCGTTAGGCCACGTCATCTCGCGTCTCTCAACTGCTCCAATGCTACGCAAATCCATTGTTACCAATATGAACTGCCACGTGACTGCCATTGATTGGAGACTTGTATTAACTCTCCAAATTGCCCTTTACGAGCCACGTGTCAAGCTGCGATTGGCTTATACAAAATATACAACCAACATTACCTTTCGCGCTAATATACTCAATACTTGGTGATATTAGTGGATCAGTGCACTTTGCCGACGTACTAGGATGTAACAACCCCGACCTATGATTAGCCGATAAACCATGATTAATTATGCCTAATGACTAATTAAGAGGAAATTTTGAATTAATTGCATGTGTGTTGCATTCATTGTGTTTCTATCTGTCTATCGTAGAAAGATCTGTTTGTGTTTCTGTTTTGTTTTGCGAATTGAAGACCTTATCGGTATTCAATCACGAAATTGACTTGATAGATATGTTATTTGGAATTTTTAGGAATTTATGGTAGGTTCAATTGAAATTCGATTCGGAACGAATTAATTAGAATAATTAATGGTCATTGCTTAGACTAATTAAAGTTTAATTAGCCAACTCTTAATCAAGCCTATATAAGACTTATTTGACTCAAGACACTCAAATTACACTTTTATTCCCTCATCCTTAAGCTCCTAAATGTCTGTGAGAGAGAGAGGGAGGAGAGAATTGAATTCAAACAAAGGAATTGCTAGAGAATTCAAGGGAGTTGGCTTGGAACCTTAGTGAATTCATCATCTAGAGCTTAATTGAGAAGTTAAGGTAAGGATTCAACTTTTAGATTGGATACTTATGATGTCTAGACCATGAATTCAAGAGAATTTAGTTGAATTATGCAATAATTGAGCTAGTGAGGTAGGAAGGAAGAACATATTATGCATGCATGTACATTTTCTTCTATTTTGAGCTTAATTGTTAAGATTTCTCACATGTATGCACCAAGTTTACCATAGTTTTGAGAAGTCATCATGTTTTCCATCAATTTGCCTTCTTTGATCATGATTTGGAAGCTTTGAACTCACTCTATTGCATATATGATATGTTTTCAAAGTTTTGAGTTTGAATTGGCATAATTGACATGCTTTTGGACTTTGATTTTGCGAAATGATTTTAGATTCTCAATGTTTTGCAAGTTTGAGCTTGTTTTCTCAAGTTTTGGAGCCCAAAAGTTGCATTTTGAGACTTTGGATTTGAGTTTTGAGCTTGAGAGAAAATCTGAAAATTCCAGAATTTTGTTATTCCGCTCGAACGACAAAACTTGACTCGAGCGACAAATAGTTGGCTCGAGCGTGAAATGCATGCTCCTAGAAGTTTACCATTTTTGTAGACCATTCAAGTGACAAGAGTTGCACTCGAGCGAACACCTCAATCTCACGCTCGAGCAGAAAAATCAAGCAACCAATACTTTTGCAGAGTTTACAGACCACTCGAGCGATCGAAGATGCGCTCAAACGACCACTCACGTCTTTGAGCCTCCGCTTGAGCGAAGGAAGTTGCGCTCGAACGAAGACCCTGTTTCCAGCAAATTTTATTAAGTGTTTCAAAGTGCATTATGACATCCTTATTGCATCCTAGGCATTCCTAGGCCATAGTTAAGACATAATAATGAGGATAAGAAGTAGAAACACACCAAGATAAAATAAAATAAAAAAGAACTAAGTTATTGATTCTGGGTGTATAATTCAGTACGTATTCGTTCTGTATTTGTATAGGTTACGCGCCGCAAGTTATTTATTTTGTCTGCTCTATTTGTTTGCTTCGGAGCCATCTGTGAGTAATAGCTTTGTAAAGCTATGTTTATGTTTAAGTATTTTCTTATATGATATGATATGACAAGAAATGCCTTGTTTTTTGATATGTTATGTCTTGAATTAATGAATGATTGTCTATATATTGAAAAGTAATCGTGACATCCTTAGCACAAGGCTTTAGCCCGGGGGTAACAATACCGTGGTCTATGCGCACAAGGCCCTTGCCCGGGGATAACAATACTGTGGTCTCATGGCCCTCACCCGGAGGTAACAATACCGTGGCTCAAGCATGTTACAAGTTCTCGGTATTGGAGGTTCTTTTATGGAATTGGTCAAGTATGACCTTTAATACTCTGTATATGATTTGCTAGCGCTAATGGGTTTACCACGTATGATCTTCGGCGAAATTGAACAAGTACATACTTCTGAATTCTGAATAAGAATATGAATCTGTTTTTGCTTTCTGAATCTGTTATGGGACATCATTCATTAAACCTTTTTACTCTGTTATTATTCACTGGGCTTCCGCTTACTATTTATATTCTGTATGTAGGTGAGCAGGTGTGTGACTAGGCCTAAGCTGCTTCCTGGAGAGTTTGGGTCAGCCAACCACCGTGCCTCTTGGGGAGGTTCTCGTCCAGAAGTCAAGTTTTGGGTAAATCATGTTATGGATGTTTTCTTTATTTAGTTTTGTCTATCTGTACGCTGGGCTAAGTCCCTTTTGACACTAACTGTATGGTGATGCAACACTTAAGGAAGTTTGACGTCACTTATGTATATATATATATATTTTTGTTTTGAAATTTCTGTCCCATGTATGTCTATATAACTCAATGGACGATGTATTTTGTATATTTGCTTCTGTAGCCCCTCTATTATTATCATATTCAGGTCAGAGGCCTTTGGTAATCCTTGGATTACTGGCTGGTTACAATGCTAAACCTATAGGGGCAGGTTAAGGTCGTGACAGAGTGGTATCAGAGCCAAGTTATACCACACACACGAGTCTGTATGAGCTATAGGATGTCTTAGAAAAGAATTAGGGGCATTCTATCTGCATGTGTGGGTGTGTGGACTATTTGAACATACCCGAACTAAAATGAATTAATATGACGCAAATATATTTGGAATGAAACACAGAGAACAAGACTATTATGCCTATGTTTATTATTGTCCTGTTTACCTATAGCGATGGAAAATACAAAAATTGATGATGCAGCAGGATCTTCTGAGGCTCACATGAGTCACATGGAACAAATGCTTGCAGCCTTAACGGAATCTCTAAGGCAACGACCCATGCCTCTTCCCGCCTCCACCAAAACAAAATGAACCAGATAACAATGACATAATCAACCTGACCTAGAAGTTTATGAAAATGAAACCGCCAACGTTCTTGGGTAGGATTGAACCATTGAAGGCTAAGACATGGTTACTCGAAATGGAAAAACTATATGAAGCCTTTCCCTACTCTAAGACTCTGAAGGTTCTCTTGGCCACCTATACTTTAAAGGATGAAGCTCGAAGGTGGTGGTTGTTAATCCGAAATGATAATGGAAACATGACATAGACTCAATTCAAGGAAATTTTCTACGACAAATATTTCCCTCAATGTTTTCGGGATCGAAAAGTTTCTAAATTTTAAGAACTCAAGCAAGGAAATATGTCAATTGTTGAATATGAAGCTAAGTTTACCGAATTGGCCCAGTTTTCTCCATACATAGTGGATACTGATTATAAGAAGGCAAGAAAATTTGAAGGAGGCTTGACTTTGGAAGTATTTGACCAGGTTGGCGCCTTGAAGTTGCCTACCTATGTGGAAGTATTAGACAGAACATTGATGGTGGAAGCTACCTTAGCAGCTATGAAGTAAAGCAAGGCCCCAACAACAACAGAATAGAGAGGTAAGAGGTCAGGGAACAAGTTTAGAAAGGGCAACTCCTTTGGAAGCAAGAAGCAAAACACGAGATCCTCCAATAGCTCTAGTCAGAGTAGTGGGTCTATGCCAGTTTGTCCGGATTATGGAAAGAAACATAAGGGCTCCTGTTATTGAACAACGGGTGCCTATTTCAGATGTGGTAAAACCGGCCACATAATGAGAGATTATCCAGTCTGGTCTAAGAATGCCAATCGCCCCGCAGAAAGTTTAGCCGGATTTGCTTCTGTAATAAGGACAAATACAAGAACTAATGCTAGGGGTAACCCCGGGAATAAAACGCTAAGATAAGGGAGAGTGTTCGCATTAGTGCCTGGGGATGTATAGAACACCGAGTCTGTGGTGTCAGGTATAATTTCCATCTGTGCCCAAACTGCATATGTCTTGATGGATTCTAGTTCTACTTACTTATTTGTGTCTCATGCCTTTTCCTGGAAATTAACTAGACCTTTAGAACCCATGAATTATTTATTGTTAATATCTACACCATCTGGGGGTTCTTTGGTATGTGCATATGTTTATCCAGCATGTGATATTATGATTGGTGATGTGACATTGTATGTTGATTTATTGCCTTTGGGGATTGATCATTTTGATTGCATATTGGGTATGGATTGGTTAACGAAGTACTGTGCAACTATAGATTATGTGAATAAATCTGTTGTGTTTCGTCCACCTGGGTTACCTGAATTTGTGTTTGCTGGGAATGAGGTAGTTCTTCCCCCCATATTTTATCTCTATTATGAAAGTTGTTAAATTGCTTAGAAAGGGGTGTAGGGGTTACATGTGTTGTGTTTTGACTGCAACTTCTGATAGCCTTAATATGAAATCTATTCCTATCGTCAATGAATTTCTTGACGTCTTTCCAAATGAATTGCCTGGGGAATTAATTGATAGAGAAATTGAATTCACCATTGATGTTGTACCTGGAACACAACCTATTTCCAAAACTCCTTACAGAATATCAACCTCAGAACTGAAAGAATTGAAAATCCAATTACAAGAACTGTTAGATAAGAAGTTTATCCGACCAAGTACTTTACCTTGGAGTGCTCCAGTTTTGTTTGTTAAAATGAAAGATGGATCTTTGAGGCTGTGTATAGACTATCGGGAGTTGAACAAAGTAACTATCAAGAATAAATACCCATTGCCCTGAATAGATTATTTGTTTGACCAACTCCAGGGAGCACAAGTGTTCTCTAAAATAGACCTTAGATCCGGGTACCACCAGTTAAAGGTCAAGGTAGAAGACATAGAGAAAGCTGTATTCAGAACCAGATACGGGTACTATGAGTTTTTGGTAATGCCATTTGGGGTAACTAATGCACCTGCGACATTCATGGATTTAATGAATAGGGTGTTCAAACAATTTCTTGATGAATTTATTGTTGTATTTATTGATGATATACTGATTTATTCTAGAAGCAGGGAAGAACATAAGAATCATTTGAGAACTGCTTTACAGATTTTGAGAGAAAAAAAGTTATATGCAAAACTTTCCAAATGTGAGTTTTAGCTTGATAGTGTAACATTTCTGGGGCATGTAATCAATAAAGAGGGCATATTAGTTAACCCCCAGAAAATTGAGGCTATTGTGAACTGGCCAAGACCAACTAATGTATTTGAAATTAGAAGTTTTCTGGGCTTGCAGGCTATTATCGCTGATTTGTGAAAGACTTTTCCAAACTTGCCATGCCATTGACACAATTGACTCAGAAAAATGTATCCTTTGATTGGACTAATCAGCGGGAATCAACCTTCCAAGAACTAAAAATGAGATTAGTAATTGCACCAATTTTGACATTGCCCAACGAAACCGACGGGTTTCAGATTTATAATGATGCTTCCTACAAAGGTTTGTGATGTGTGTTAATACAAAATGAGAAAGTGATTGTTTATGGCTCTCGACAACTTCGCTTACATGAAAAGAATTACCCAACTCATGACCTTGAATTGGTAGCTGTGGTTTTTGCATTAAAAATTTGGCGCCATTATTTGTATGGAGTGACTTATGAGGTATACACTGACTATAAAGCCTCAAATATTTATTCACCCAAAAAGAGCTGAACATGAGACAGAGACGTTGGCTTGAGTTAATCAAATATTATGACTTGCAAATTCTGTACCATCTGGGGAAAACAAATACCTTTGCAGATGCATTGAGCCGAAAATCAATTGGGAATTATCATGTTTGCTCATTGGTCAGAGAGAGTTGTTATGTGACTTGGAGAAGAATGAGATTGAAATTGTGTTGCGTGAATAGGGCGGGATGTTAGCTACCATTTCTACTTAGCCTGCAATCATTGAAGAAATTAGAGAGAAATAACTTGAAGATGAGTTCTTAAAGAAAATTGTGGATGAAATTGACTCAAAACCGAAGCCAGGGTTCATGATTGAAAATAGTGTGTTGAAATTCCAGAACAAACTTTGTGTACTGAATTGTTTTGACTTAAGAAAACGAATTATGACTGAAGCTCACAATTCTAAATTTGCTATGTATCCGGGAAATACAAAGATGTACCATAACATGAAACAAAATTTCTGGTGGCCAGGAATAAAGGAAAGCATTGCTAATTTTGTGGCTAGATGCTTACATTGCCAACAAGTTAAAGCCAAACATCAACGATCCGTTGGATTGCTTTAATCGCTTCCAATACCGGAATGGAAATGTGAGCATATTACTATGGATTTCATCGTGGGATTGCCTCGCTCTTCTCGAGGTATGGACTCTATCTGGGTAATTGTTGATCGTTTGACTAAATCCGCACATTTCTTACCCGTCAAAACTTTTTATAATGCGGAGAAATTGGCTAACATGTATGTGAATGAGATCGTGAGATTACATGGTGTGCCAGTATCTATTGTATCTGATAGAGACCCTAAGTTCACTTCAAGATTCTGGCAGAGTCTATAGCAAGCTTTGGGAACTGAGTTAAGACAGAGCAGTGCATATCACCCACAGACAGACGGCCAATCAGAAAAAACGATACAGACTTTGGAAGATATGCTCAGAATGTGTGTGTTAAATTTCCAAGGAAGTTGGGAGACCTACTTACCATTGGGTGAATTTGGGTACAACAATAGTTATCATTCAAGTATTGGGATGGCTCCTTATGAAGTGTTGTATGGTAGAAAATGTCGTTCTCCAATTTGTTAGGCCGAGGTAGGTGACAGACCTTTGTTGGGACAGGAACTTGTGCAAGAAACAACAAAAAATGTGAAACTAATTAAACAAAGATTGAAAACTGCACAAAGGCACCAAAAGAGTTATGTAGATGTCTGAAGAAGAGACAGAGAATATGAAGTCGGGGATCACGTTGTGGACACCCCATTTTTGACCGCCTGTAAGGCTCGAGCACTTTGCTCGATACACTCGATGATAAAAGTGGCATTATGCGTGGTTCGAGGTCTCAACGACGGAGTCTTGTTCAAGCTTCAAAACAACTCCAAACCTTCCATATTCCCATTGATCATACCCAAGAAATCTCTTTTTACATAGAATTCATTGAGAGTCAGCCGTGGCTATTGAGGGCCGGCCGGGCTTCAATAGCGAAAAACACTGTTCTGGGCGGGAGGCCGCCGATTGTCCATTTTTGAAGATATTTATCACCTTTTGTGCTCAAATTCTATAAATACAACCATATATCTCTGTTTTGGGGGTTGAACAATTGAGAGAAAGCCTATACACATATAGAGAGCTCCTTCTTTCTCCTTCTTCCATTGCAAGCTACCTTTGAGTTAACCTACCAACCTTGTGTCATCTATATACACCATACACAATCTTGACTCATCATCTTAGAGCCTTGGTTGACTCTTGAGAAGCATAATTCAAGCTTGAGAGTATGTCAAGAGTGAGTTTGATCATCAACCAAAGCTTACTCCATTTTGAGAGGTATAAGCTTGTAAATTTTGTTCTTGTTTTTGCTTGCTTCATTTCTACCTATTTCTTCTATTCTTGGGCTGTTTTGCATCTATTTTAAGTGTTGGAACTTGGGTTTGGATAAGCTACCAAAGATGGTAAGGTTAACACCCTTACTTACACTTATTTTTATAGCTTAACCCTTGGTTCCTTTACACTCTTTTTTTTTGATTTTTGAATTGATTTTCAGAGTTGAACTAAGGCCAAAAAACATGGTTTGAAGTCTTAAAATTGGAGGGGTTGGCCATCCCTCCTTGTTTTTGCTTACATAGCTTTATTATCTTTACCTTTTTGTTTAGTTTTTGAGCTCTTTTCTTACATTTTCAGCCATTGTTTTTGGCTTATTAGAGGCTGTTTTAGGGTTGTTCTAATCTATTTAGTTGATTCAAGCTTTGATTAGTTCCTTCATTGTAGCATTGGTTTTTGTACATAGCTTGTACTATGTTGGTTATTAGCTTTTCTTTGTCTAATTTTCATGTAAATGACCTCATTTTAAGAATCAACTTACCATTCCTTTCTTTTATTTGAGAGTCCTTTCAATCGATTGATGGTTATTCAACACATGAACTAGAGATTCACGCTTAATGGCTTAATCTCTATGGAGATTCATTGTCAACGGCATGATCCCTCTTTCATGTTGAGAATTACTTCCCGTTTGACGCTTCTCTCATTTTAGAGGACTTAATCATCACTTCGGACAAATGGACTAAAGAATGAAAGTGACTAAGAGAATTGGTTTAAAAGCAACCAACACACATAAAGAAAATGAGTCATATTGCTTGGGCTTGGCCGAACGTTATGCTAAGATTATCGAGTCAAGAGTGGTCATACGCTAATTCATGGCGTTTTGATGATTCTTGAAGCGTTTTTACTTCATTTTTTTGAGTTAATTCCATGATAAAGAGGGAGGAGTGGTTATATTCATTGCATTAATTGATTTTTTTTGTCCGAAATTGTATCCGAAATCATCAAGAAATCAATTTGCTCATTGATGGTTTTGGAAACAATCCTAACCTTCTCTCGAGGCTTTTCCATGACAGAAAAGGAAGAAAGGGACAAACAGAGCTTGAACAGCTCTGTCTGCACTATTTTCACTTCAGAACACAAAACAAAGTTTTGCACAAAATTAAGGCATGGCCGGCCTTCTCTAGGCTCGGTCGGGCTTTATTGAGGCCTGGCCGGTCCTCAATGTTTGATTAGCAGTGTATTTTTGCAGAAAACAGAGGGCAGTGGCTGAGGTGAAACAGAGTAAGCCTGGGGTAGATAGAGTTGTTCTTGAGCATTGTGCATGTGCATGCATGCAATTTTTGCGCATCCTCGCTTACATTATGATCATCGTAATTAATTTAATTTAATATTGTTTGTTGTAATTAGTCTCATTAGTTATTAAGTGTTGTAATAATTATTATTGTCCCTCTGTAATTGTTGTAGTTAACTAGTTTAAATAGTGAGTTTATTTATCTTGGTTATCCTTATTGTAATAGCATAGTTAGCTAGTTAATTAGCCTCGCTTATTTATTCATTCGGTTTCGTAATAATTAGTTAAATTCAGACTTTTGGACTTTGATTCGCACCCTCTTGCACTAGGGCAATGTTGTAATAAGTTGTATGTCTTCCAACCCCACGTCTTTCTCCTTTTTACTTACTCGCTTGTGATGGTTAGTATAGGACATTGTAGACACCCCATTTTTGACCATCCTCAAGACTTGGACGTCATCGTTTGAACACTTGATGATCATCCATGCCCGTGTTCGTTTTGAGTTCCCGAAGGTCTCGGCCGCGCGCCTTGCCTCAAGATCTCTCAACTTGACTGTTTTGTGCTTGGTTATGGACCAAGCACTTGTATTTTTGCTTTTGAGGGAAGAGGGTGGCTTGTTGGCCATCCCTTCAACCCATCGGCCAAGGCTTGAAGCCATCAGCCATGTTTTCCTGCTATCGGCCAAAAGTGTTGGCCGATCGGCACTATTTTTGGTCGGTCGGCCCTTATGTTGGTTGATCGGCCATATTTTCTGGCCGAACCCTGTTCATCTGCTTTATGCAGATATTTTATGCCAACTGGCATAGCTAGCATCCACAATTCCCCCTCCATACACGTGTATGGAGGGATTTGCCCCTTGATTAGCTTGCTTAGGAAGCTTTAGAATTTGAAATTCTATAAGAAGGGAGCTCCTCCTCCTTTCTCAGAGGTTCTGAAATTTGGGATTAGAGAAGTTGTATCTATCTATCTCTATATCTTCATCTCTTTTGATTTGTGTGTGTGTTTGTGCCTTAAAGTGTATTTTGTTCGCACTTTTGCACTAGAGTACCTAGTAATACACCATCCTCTTGTTATTGAGGCACTAGGGAGTTGGTTTTAGAGTTCTTGGAGTGGTTAAAGCTTGGAAAAGTTACTGGAGTGGTGTTCTTGAAGGTGTTCTTCAAGGGTGAGCAAACTATCTTTTAATACCCCATTCTTGCTTAAGCTTTTAGCCCTATTTGCTTATTGTTTTAAGTTTAACTCTAAACTACAATAAGTTCTAATTTTGTATGCTTGTGAGGATTGGTTAAGGTCATTTTTGTGTTGGGGGTTGTTTACCCCCTCTTAGGCCTTGTTTTAGGCCATCCCTTTTGGCCCTTGTTCTTGGCTTTGCATGACCTTTCTACCACTGAAATCCAGAGGATTGTTAGTGGTGGAAAGGTGGTTTTGGAGTCCTAAATAGGAGAGGGTCATCCCCTCTCCTTGTTGTCTTGTATGCTAGTATAAATGGCTTATATTGATAGCATGTTTGCTTAGCATGTTTTAGCTCCATTTCAATAAGTATTTGGTGTTATTTTGCCATGATATACCTCTGTTTCAAGTTGGTTTAATGGCCTCTTACATGCTCCATATACTTGTCTTGCAATCCCCTCATTTGCCTTAATATGCATCATGTTGTAACATGTCATTCTAGCATGCTTTTGGCTCAACTCCATGAAGCTTTTAGCCTTGTTGTAACATGCTTAAGCTCTGATTTGAGTTGTTTTGACCATATATACCATGCTTGTATAGCCATAAGGCATTCTAGCTTGTTAGCTTTAAGTGTTCAAGTCACTAGCATGCTTTACTTGGACCATTTCAATGATTTGGCATCATTTGTTATACTATTTCAGTCCATGTTTCATGCTTGAACACTTGCATTTATCACTCCTTTAATGTTTTAAAGAGTTGATGTTTTATGTCTCTTGAATGGATCATTGTGTATGCTTCCATGCTTAGGTCATTTGGATGCCATCTAAGTGGGTTTTTGGTCTTGTTTTGCCATGCCATAACTCTGTTTTTATTGGTTTATGTCATGCCATGTTTGGTTTTGATAGGTGTAGTGTAACACCCCTTTTGTAGCCTTGCATGCCTCATACTTTTGGCATTATGTTCTAGCTTGTGTTGGCTAGTTTCGAGCATATTTTTGGTCTTGTTTGGACCTGCCTTGGGACTATTTTAGGTCCCCTTGGCCCTTTGGGGCTTGTCTTGCATGGCCTTGGTTTGAACCCCTTGCCTAGCCTTAAGCCTTGAGCTTTCTTGCATGATTTGCTTGTTTTGTTTGGTTGGTTTGGCACCTTTCCATGCATGATTTCAGAGCTTACCATGTTTGTCACATGTCCATTTTTGTCCACTTTTAAGTGCTCTTGAAAGTTGCCCTCCTAGGTGATAGGCAATTGGCATGCATGTTTGTATGTACCTTTGTCTTTATTTCCATAGCATTTTGGCCACTGATTTTGGGCATGGCTGAGGTCTATCCATCTTTAGTTTAAGTCCATTTTACCATGTTGTCGCATGCTTGTCTCATTTTGTATGTTGTTGCATACTTCTCCATCTTTACATGCCTTGCATGTTTGCATGTTCATGTCGCATCTTACCATGTTGTTCAAAGTTGTTACTTTACATCATGCTTATATGTTTGTCGCGTACTTGGTCCATTACATGTTATTACATGCTTACTAATTGACATGTTATTGCATGCTCAACCACCTTGCATACTTGTTAGATTACATGTCATTGCGCGCTTCTTGTTGGTATTGTTGTTGTATACCTATTACATTGTATGCATGCATGTTTGTATGCTTGGATTTCATATTGTTGCATGTTGTTGCATGTTTGAGTTGTTTACATGTTTGCTTGCATGCTTAGGTTGCATTGCATTATGTGTGCATCCCTTGCCTCTTGATCAAGCATGATAGAGGTTGGAGCCCCTTACGTGTTTTGTGCATTTCATTTGATATTGAATTGCACACTTGACTCTTTTGGCCATCGCGCATTGAAATGCGCGATTGGTGGTCCGAGGTCGAAGACTATACTCCCTTGAGCTCATGACATGATAGGGAGGGTGGTGGTGCAAACATTGTCTTGTAAATGCATTGCCATGCTCTGTTTGTCCTCTACTGCAGCAACAAGAGCAGTCTGCAGAAAAAAATGGCCGATCGACCATATCCAGTGCCGATCGACTAACAATGTCTGGCCGAGAGCCTTATTTTTGGTCGATGACCTTCATCTCTTGGCCGATGGCCTTTCCATTTGGTCGATGGCCTCTCAACATGACCATGAACTGGTTCTGGAGCATCACATAGACTTGTGCAATTTTCAGAGGTGTGAAACAGTGCAAACAGAGGCAACATGTGGCATGGCAACAGATTTCCGAGCGAAGCCGACCGAGCATGCATTTGTCCCTCTTCCCGAGGCTGCTTTACTATTTTTCATAGCTTAATTAATTTGTTTAATTAGTTAAGTGTTGTGTAATAATTAATTAGCTTGTTAGTTAGTTAATTAAATTATTTGTATTATTCTTTTGGTCCCTCCGTCGAGAGGGCCAATTGTTGTAATAAGCGTGCGTGTGTGTGATGCATGTCTTCCAACCCCCATTTCTTTCTCTCTTTTATTTAACCGCTTTTGATGGTTAGTTTTAGGGCACGTTCCATTTAGCATTCTTATGCTACGCATGCGTGCATCATTCATCTATATTGCATGCACCAGTCTCGGTGCATCATACAAACTGCATCGTATTTCAATTCCAAATTGAATACATGTATCGAATTGTCGCATCTCATATGCCATCTTAGATTAGCCGAGCCTATTCTAGTCGTATTGTGCATGCGTTGCATTAGCCATTCTAACATGAACTAGGATCATGCATTGATTACTAACTAGTTTCTTGTTTTGGCACGGAGTACGCTGTAAGTGTTTATGCTTTAGCATACTGCATGTGTGTTAATGTTGCCATGAAAGCATGCTTGCCATGAGGCTAATTGCTTATTTGATATAACTGCCTAAATGCCTGTGGGTGAAGGCTGGATTACTTGAATTGGAACGATTCATTGAAATCCGTGTTTTAGCCTACTTGCAAGTAGCAAACTCCAAACCATTTCCAAACAAACGGATATGCGATGCTTTGTTCCAAATTAGGCGATCTAGTCTATACTCGTGTGTTGTGTGCATCACATAGTAATTCTAGCTAATTAATCGGAATAAGAACGCATATATTTTCAAAAACAAGATATCATGCTTAGGCCGATCTTTGATCGGGCGAGCGGGGGTGCTCATTTCATGACCTTCCCCAATCGTACCCAAGTTCCCGAGCCGAGGCAACTTTGGTGACGACGGACACGTGGCCTTAGGCACAAGTCAGGGTTTCCTAAATTTTCCAAAATAAAATATTTAGGTGGCGACTTTGTATCTGGCAAAGCAGTCCATATTTGGCACTTCTCTATAAAAATCAGTTTTCCAAAACGATTTGCCGAATTTGGACTCTTTGGTGATTTATCGGTCTCACATTGCACTTTGTGAGATTAGATTCAGAACCGTGACATTGAATCCGAACTGTAGTAGCTAATGAACAAAACGGATTTCGCGCTTTCGCGCGCGGAGCCGAGACGTTCGGGCACGTCTACAGACATCACGTTTTATTAGCATTCTTATGCTTTGCATCCGTTGTCTTATATGCATCCAAGGTTCAGCTTATCATGCTAACCCGATATCAAATGTTCAAACTCATTACTTGAATATGTGCTCTCTCGCATGTCTTGAATACAATCATATGCCATGCTCATAGCCGGGCCTATAAAAATACATAATGTGTGCGTTGCATAAGTCATATTGCATAAGTTAGGAACATGCATATTTTTCGAATTATTTTTCTTTGTTTTGGCTCGGAGTACTAGGTAAGCTTTTATGTCTTAGCATCTTGCATTGGATGTTTGTGGTGTCATATCTAAAGCATAAATACCATGAGGCTAATTGCTTGAATGATATAATTGTTTGAATGCCTGTGGTTGAAGGCTAGTTGCTTGAACTGGGATGGTTTGATTAAATATCTATTTTTTTAGCCCACTTTTTCAAGTGGGAAATTCACAAAACAATTTCAAAACAAAACATGAGATCAAGTGTTCCAATTCTTGCAAACTAGTCTATACCTTATGTGCGCATTACATAGTAAAATAGCTAATAAATCAGAATAAGAGCATATAATGTAAATAAGAAACACATCATGATTAGTAGAGACCGATCTTTGATCGGGCGAGTGGGGTGCTCAATTCATGACCTTTCCCTTTCGTACCTAAGTTCCCGAGCCGAGACACTTTGGTGATGACGGACTAATGGCCTTTGGCACGAGTCTCGGGTTTCCTAAGTTTTCCAAAAATATTTAGGTGACGACTCTGTAATCTGGCAAAGCAGTCCATTATTGACATTTGATTCAAACTTTGATTTTCTAAAAAGAATTACCAGATTTGGACTCTTTTTGTGCTTTCATTATTTCACATTGCACTTGTGAAATCAGATTCAGAACCACAAGTGGAGTCTGAATTGTAGGGCTATTCGTCTTCTGAAAGGAGCACGAAAAGTCGGGCTACACACGTGTTTATCAAAGTAACTCCTATGAAAGGGCAAACGCGGTTTGGTGTGAAAGGCAAGTTGGCACCGAGATATGTTGGGTCATATGAAATCCACGAGAAAATAAACCCAGTGACGTATCGGGTAGCCTTGTCGCCAGTCATAGAACATATGCATAATGTTTTTCATATTTTGATGCTTCGAGACTATTTACGAGATCCACTTTATGTGATTGAGTTGATAGATGTGCTTTTGAAAGATGACTACACGTATGAAGAATGGCCAATTCAGATTGGGAATCGCCGAATTAAAAGATTGAGGAACAAAGAAATATTGTTGGTAAAAGTTGATTAGCAAACCCACGGAGAGACCTATGCAACTTGGGAGACAAAGGAAGATATGATGAGAAGATACCCTGATTTGTTTCCTTTGGACCAGATGTTCTTCCAAAAGGAAGGTAATTCAAGTTTGGAGGACAAACTTTTTAAGAGGGGAAGACTGTAACAACCCTGACCTATGATTAGCCGATAAACCATGATAATTATGCCTAATGACTAATTAAGAGGAAATTCTTAATTAATTACATGTGTGTTGCATTCTTTGTGTTTCTATTTATCTATCGTGGAAAGATCTGTTTGTGTTTCTATTTTATTCTGCGAATTGAAGGCCTATTGACTTGATATATGTGTTATTTGGAATTTTTAGGAATTTATGGTAGGTTCAATTGAAATTCGAATCAGAACGAATTAATTAGGATAATTAATGGTCATTGCTTAGATTAATTAAAGTTTAATTAGACAACTCTTAATCAAGCCTATATAAGGCTTATTTCACTCAAGACACTCAAATTACACTCTTATTTCCTCATCCTTGAGCTCCTAAATGTGTGAGAGAGAGAGAGGGAGAGGAGAGAATTGAATTCAAAGAAAGGAATTGCTAGAGAATTCGAGGGAGTTGGCTTGGAACCTTAGTGAATTCATCATCTAGAGCTTAATTGAGAAGTTGAGGTAAGGATTCAACCCTCTTATGATGTCTAGACCATGAACTCAAGAGAATTTAGTAGAATTATGCAATAATTGAGCTAGTGAGGTAGGAATGAAGAACATATCATGCATTCATGCACATTTTCTTCCATTTTGAGCTTAATTGTTAAGAATTCTCACATGCATGCACCAAGTCTAGCATAGTTTTGAGAATTCATCATGTTTTCCATCAATTTTCCTTCTTTGGTCATGATTTGGAAGCTTTGAACTCACTCCATTGCATATATGATATGTTTTCAAAGTTTTGAGTTTGAATACGCACAATTGACATGCTTTTGGGCTTTGATTTTGCGAAATGATTTTAGATTCTCAATGTTTTGCAAGTTTGAGTTTGTTTTCTCAAGTTTTGGGGCCCAAAAGTCGCATTTTAAGAGTTCGAATTTGAGTTTTGAGCTTAAGAGCAAATATGAAAATTCTAGAATTTTGCTCCTCCGCTCGAGCGACCACCTTTATTTTTGTACTTCCGCTAGAGTGACAAATAGTTGGCTTGAGCATGAAATGCATGCTTCCAGAAGTTTACCATTTTTGCAGACCACTTGAGCAATAAGAGTTACGCTCGAGCGAAGACCTCAGTCTCACGGTCGAGTGACAGTCAAGTGTGCATCAAGCGAAAAAATCAAGTAACCAGTACTTTTGCAGAGTTTACAAACCGCTCGAGCGACCGAAATTGCACTCGAGTAACAACTCACATCTTTGAGCCTTCGCTCGAGCGAAGGAAGTTGCGCTCGAGCAAAGACCCTGTTTCCAGCAAATTTTGTTAAGTGTTTCAAAATGCATTCTGGCATCCTCATTGCATCCTAGGCATTCCTAGGCCATAGTTAAGACATAATAATGAGGATAAGAAGTAAAAACACACCAAGATAAAATAAAACAAAAAACAAAAAACAAAAAAAAAACTCAGTTATTGATTTCAGGTGTATAATTCAGTACCTATTCGTTCTGTATTTGTGTAGGTCACGCGTCGCAAGTTATTTGATTTGTCTACTCTGTCTGTTTTCTTTGGAGCCATCTGTGAGTAATAACCTTATAAAGCTATGTTTACGTTAAGTATTTTCTTATATGATATGATATGACAAGAAAAGCCTTATTTTCTGATATGTTATGTTTTGAATCAATGAATGATTATCCATATATTGAAAAGTAATCATGGCATCCTTAGCACAAGGACCTAGCTCGGGGGTAACAATACCGTGGTCTATGAGCACAAGGGCCTTACCCGGGGGTAACAATATCGTGGTCTCATGACCCTCGCTCAGGGGTAACAATACCGTGGCTCAAGCATGTTAGAAGTTCCCGGTACTAGAGGTTCCTTTATGGAACTCGTCAAGTATGACCTTTAATGCTCTATATATGATTTGTTAGTACTAATGGGTGTATCACATATGATCTTCGGTGAAATTGAACAAGTACATGCTTTTGAATTCTGAATAAGAATATGAATCTATTTCTGCTTTCTGAATCTATTATGGGACATCTTCGTTAAACCCTTTTACTCTGTTATTATTCACTAGGCTTCCACTTACTATTTATATTATGTATGTAGATGAGCAGGCACGTGACCAGGTCTAAATTGCTGCTTGGAGAGTTTGGGTCAGCCAGCCACCATGCCTCCCTGGGAGGTTCCCCGTTTAGAAGTCAAGTTTTGGGTGAATCATGCTATGGATGTTTTCTTTATTTGGTTTTGTCTATCTGTACGCTGGGCTAAGTCATTTTTGACACTACATGTATGGTGATGTAAGACTTAAGGAAGTTTGATGTCACTTATGTATATATATATTTCAGTTTTGAAATTTTTGTCCTATGTATGTCTGTACAACTCAATGGACAATGTATTTTGTATATTTGCTTCTGCAGCTCTTCTATTATTATGATATTCAAGTTAGAGGCCTTTGGTAATCCTTGGATGACTGGTCAGTTACGATGCTAAACCTATAGGGGCAGGTTTGGGTCGTGAGATAGGATGTGTATGGACTTTGTTTATCTTGTAAGTGTAACCGTCTTCAAATAATGAAGCGCTAAACTTCATTAATTTCTCCTTTGCACTTGAACCTTTCTTCCACCATCTGTGCATACGAAAGGACTGATACATCTCTAATGGCCAATCAAGCCCTCTCTTACATTGATTAAGCATATGAGGAGGCTTTGGACAATGATGACCGACCTCGAAATAACTTGCACGCATTTATTGGCGACATTTATCTGCCTCCATTTATACAAGTTAGGAAAGCTTTCACAAAATACGAACCTCTGGACCAAGAACTTGCAAAAATGGACCTTGAAAGCTCTTCCTTTGCTCCAAAGCCTTCTACATGGGACGAAGTTGTTTTCTCTTCTTCTAGAAACACTAATTGGGGAACTTGGCCTACACCCACTCAACCTCAAACAAGGGAGCGAATCCACCATTGATTCCCTGAATTTGATGATCCTATTGTAATCTATCCCTCCATGGGTAGCTCTGTAGTTTATCCATACGTCCCCTTCGACCGTTTTCGCAGCCTCGAAGACAACTTGCTTTCAGCATGGTATACTTCTACCTTGCCGTCTAGAATATTGTGAAAGACTCTACACCCTATTGAAGCTTTGGGAATTAGTCATGCATTCTTAGCCAAGAAACCAAAACTTTGCTCCTTTGATTGGCTAGAGTGTGTGAATGAGCTTGAGTTTCCACACTCATTTGGAGGGGACCCAACTGCTCCTTAACTGTCTTCCAATCCTAATTGGATTGAGGAACTGAAGCTCACCCTCTTCGAGAGCCAGCATTTTGCTCCTACCAAGCTCTAGTTTCTCCAACTGCTTATCAGCAGTATAGAGCCCAGAGTCTGCTTGCTGCTTTCTCTCATTTATCCTTCGAGGTACTTCGGGATGACATCTCTTACAAGAACCTCTTATGGTCTTGTGATATTGTCTCTCGAAGCCACATCCTCAACCCTGTAGCCCAGGCAGAGCTTTACACTTTCCTGGATCAACTCCCTCTATTGCTCAACTGGTACAAAAATGCTTCTGCTAGTAGTGAGTCACTAGAGGAAATCTCTACTACTTGTATTCAAATTCAGTATGAGGCAGAGAATCTTCTTGAAGAATGTGAGGACTTCAAGAACTAAGATTTAGAGTATGGAGAAGATGCCACTGTGGGTGATGCGCATAGGGGAGGGGAGATGGATGAAGTAGAGAGGGTTCTCAAGCAAGTAGAATTTGAAATGAAGGCCCAGTAACTCTTTTTCCAAATAAGGGCTCATTAGTTAGATAAACCACATTTAGATAGGATAGAAGATAAGCTAGAAAAAGAGTATGTGTTCATTGAATTTTGTTGGACAAAGTTTCACGATCTTGTGACTTTGTCCATTCCTTACTTTTATGAAATTGAGAATGTAACCAAGTAGGTTTTTCCAATGCAAATGTGTTATTCAATAAAATTGGTTTTCATATTCCAATTGTATGGTTGATATACCCTTATTTCTTGCTTTGTTTACACAGAGTCACTAACAACTTTGAATTAACCAATCTTGCTTCAAAGCCATGTTTAAGTGTTTCGAAGAATGGAGCTTCTCATAAGAGTGACAATATTTGTCTTGGGTTTTCACATTCTAATTGGATGGTTAATATAATCTGTGTAAATAACAATTTTGAATTAACCAATCTTGCTTCGAAGCTAGGTTTAAGTGCTTTGAAGTATGGAGTTTATCTTAAGAGTAACAATGCTTGTCTTCAAAAGGGTTTGTTTTAACAGAAAATCCAAGAATGTATTTTCACGTATAGGTAAGTCTTCTGGTCTTTGAAATTTTCACATTGTTTGACCAAGTACTGGCTTCGTAGTGCTTACTTATCTCAGAATCCAAAAAAAATTAAGCAAGTTGAGTACTCTAAAAACTCTTTCGAAAGAAATTACCTTAAAAAGATATCCAAAAAGTACACTTTCAAAACCTTCGAAGAAAGTATGCCCTAACTATATTTGAGTTTAAGGCATAAGCTTTAAAGACCTTGGGAAAAAATTGGCTTCGAAGCCAACTATATGTTTTCGAAGCTAAGCTGAGTATTTGAAATATGCTTCCCTCCAAAAAATTTACTCTTGAAAGAGACTCTCCATGTTGTGTTTTCAGGACCCCTTGTGTTTTTAAAATAAGGGCTTTAATTCCACATGGGTCCAAAATAACTAAGTAATTATTTTGGGTCTATTTGACCCATTAGGCTGACTGGGTAATTTTTTAGACAGAGAGGTTTAAAAACCCCTTCTTCTCACGCTTTAACCTATTCACTTGTCCAAAAAATCCCTTTCACTCCTATTGCTCTTGACAGCAACTTCTTACTCTCTCACCTACTCTCTCATTTCAACCCTTCACTAATGGCTTCTTCTTCCTCGAAAGTGTCGGTTACTGAGCGTATGAGCTCGTCTGTGGCTTTGAAGAGGTGTATTGATGAAGAGATAGCTAAGTTCAGAGTTGGTGGACCAAGCGCCATAGATGGACGTGTTTTTATCCCTTGCCACAGTGCTTAGGAAGAATACGTCTTGGGACCTATCTTTAAGGAAGCCTCTACCCAACTTCCTACTTTACATCCTCGCTTGGAGGATCACTGCCTCCTTTACGAAGAGGGCCTTGACTAGGGAAGCTGGAGGATAAACCGACCTTATCGATGCTGGCCCACATTGAGGGTCGAATGGGAGGAATGGTATGACAGAGTTGTCCCTGCCAGAGAATGGGACCTGCAAGAGCTCTACATCCTTGATTCCCCTCGTCTCTTCAAGTTCATTATCTCTGAAGACCCTTTTTTGATTCCTGCGGCCCTTTGTTTTTGGAACTCAGCTTTCAATTTTTTCCAATTTCGGTGTGGTATGATGGCCCCTACTGTCCTTGATATCTGCCATCTTTTAGGGCTCTCACCAATTGGTGATCCCTTTATCTCTGGTTATCTAAACCCTCCGATCAGTTTCACCATTCTATCCTTGAACTCTTCCTTCAATGATTTTGTAAAGACGAGAATAAGAAGGAAGGTCCTGCGAATGACCGAGAGTTCTTTTCTTTTATTCTATATTGGTTATCTAAGTTCCTTTTTTGTACCTCATCTCAGGGGATTATGCCCGAGTTTGCCACCCTTGCCAAGGCTCTTTTTTCGAAGAAGAAGATAGCCTTGGCTCCCTATGTTTTAGGCCACGTTTATAGGGCTTGCTCCCAATTTTGTGAGAAACCTTTGGACGTTAACCAAGGAGGCCCACTCTGGGTATTGCAGCTCTGGCTTTTTACATACTTTACTGATTTACACTCCAGGTGTTTGAGATTCTTAGTGCAAGGCCCCACCACCTGTGGAGAAAAATATGCTAGGGTTTCCCTCTACCCCTTTAGCTTTGCCTACTTACTTTCTTCCATCAACTCCCAATTTCTCCACTTTTTACCTTTTTCTACCCCTTCGAAGCCAACAAAGGGCCAACCTTGTTGAAGACCTTTTTGCCTGATAAGAAATGCTCCAGGCCTTTACACAAAGATATGTGGGCTTCTATCCTGCTTCCAAGGGAGCTTTTTATTGGTACTTTGAACCCTCGAGCCTATAAGTGCATTTCTAAGGCTTATTGCCCTTCCCAATTTGCTAGGCATTTTGGGCTTACTCAGGGGATTCCTCTCCCTTTCTGTAACCTCTCTAATTCAAATCTTAGAACCAGAGATCTGAAAGTGCCCAAACCCAAGTTGGAGAAGCAACCTCTAAATTGATACAAGATTTGAGTGAGTTCAAATTTGCTCCTTTCATCCCACATGGTATAGTCTTAAAAAGATTTCAAAATTGGTGGACAACCAATATGGAGGTGCACCCCATTATTTACCCTAAGGATCTGCTAGTAAGGCTAGATGTGCCCTCTTAAGTCAATCCCAAGGAGATTGGGATCACCATCACCTCATCCACTGCTCCTACTATCCTAGCTCCTATTCCTGCTGCCTTAGTGCCTGCTTCTACTGCCTCATCCCCTCCTTCTAGAGTCACCAGGGCCACTTCGAAGAAAGGTATGCACTTTTGCTTTCCTTTTCTCTTTCCTTTTATGATGCCTTGCTTATTTACTTATAGCTTCAATATTTGGTGCAGAACTCACAGGAGAACTCTTCTCAGAGGACTCAAGCTTTGAACATCCTCAAGGTCAGGCAGCAACAAAAGAAAAGAAAGCTTCTATTGCAGCCTGATCCTGTGGAGACACTACCTGAGCAGGAAAAAGCAAAAGAAGCTCCATTGAAAAGGCAAAAGAAAACCTTCTCCCCTAGCGAGCTTGTCATGGACCTCACTCATGAGGCAACTGTCAAAGCAGTGGAGAATGAGCAATCCAAAGAAATCATTATTTTCTAAAGGTCCGAAAAGAGGAGGTAGTAACACATACAAAGAGAAGAAGCTGTTGCCGTTGAAGCAATACAATAGAAAGCTGAGAGGAAGAGTAAAACTGCTGAGCATTATACCCTTCGCAGTTCTCCAATCATTACCACTATAACCACTGAAGCTGGTAATTTCCCTCAGTCCCTTTTGATAATTTCCTTTTCCAGGATTTAGCATAAAGTTAACATTTTCTATTTGTTTTCCTGAAATACAACAGCAGACATTCTTGTTCTTCCTTTATTGATACTGCCTTCTCCTACCTCGAGTATGGATGAGGGGCCCTTCTTAACTGCTGCAGAGCTAAAGACAGCTTTAAAAGGAAAAGGGAAAGTTAAGCCTAAAGCGCCAATAAGTGTAGAACCCATTCAGTTGATACTTCCACTTCCTAACTCTACACTTTCCATACCTTCTTCCTTTCTTTCTATGAAGCAAAAACTCCATATCTGCCCCATATGTCCTTTGCCTCATCTCACTTTGTTCCCCCTAAAGTCCTGACTGCCCCTTCACCTAATGAAAGCATTTCAATTGTCACTCATCTTCCAGTGGCAATTGGCTTCTCCAAGGATGACACTGGCAGCTCACCAACTTATTTCCCACCATCTAGCTCCAGTCCCTCTTCTCTTGACTTGCTGGTGGCCGGGACAATAGATACTGCTGGGGAATCCTCAACTCCTTCTCCTATTCCTATGTTGCAATCTCTTTCTTCAACTAGTGACTCTTTTGTATTTCCAATGTTAAAGAAAGAGATGGACATCTTCGAAGCCCGGCTAGCTAGCCTATTCGATATATCTTCACCAGCTCAAACAACCAATAATGAGACTGAGCCATTGGTCATTGCTAACTCCTTTTTGGAGATTATTGAGAGCTTTTCCACTACTAGAGAAATCGCCTTAGATGGACTTAGGCACCTACTTGGACTTGCTGAAATCATTCTCAAGGATTTCATTTGAAGCCTTACAAAGGCCTATTATCAAAAATGGTGTCCTTAAATGCTATAAAGTTTTTGAGCAATCCAACATGGCCTTCATAAGCCACATATTCTAGGCAGCAACCACCATTGACTTTTACCTCAACATTTGCCATATGGCCAAGGCTGCAGAAGAGGAGCTGTTGAAAGACAAAGAGTTTGTTTCCCAAATACATGTTGAAGTGTTTGAATTAAAGGGACAACATTCCTATACCTCTCAGCTTCGAACCCAATTCTTGGAGAGGAAGGCCCAACTGGAGATGAGCTAGCAACAGTCAACCTAGCCTTGGATCAAAATGCTAAAAGACTGTAGACTACTAATCAAGGGCTAGCTAACAGAAGGTAGGACATGGTTATAGCCATTCAGTTGTTTCCACCTCTTAGGAGTAGAGAATCAATTGTAAGGGAACAACTGAAACATTGTACTGATTTTTGAGCCAATTTATGGCTACATGTACTTAAATCTTTGTGAAATGAAAATTCTTATCATATGTTTTCCTAAGTGTTCAATGCTCTCATTATTTATACTTAACATTACTTACACTCCTTGTGTTTCCCACACAGTTAGATAATAAGGCTTAAAATATCTACCATTAATTTTCTTAGGATGCATATAACCATTTAGATTTCTCAGATGGTATGCTCCCCCAAGCAGGATTCTATGAATTTGATATGGTCCCTCCCAATTAGGTGACCATTTGCCAAATTTATGGCGCTTAAATCCTATTGGAAGTATTGTCTTCTATACCAAATCACCTTTATCAAAGCTAATGTGCTTGACTTTCTTATTATAACTTTTGGCTGCCCTTTTCTTTTGGAAAAGAATACTATTTAATGCCAAAATTCTGGCTTCATCCACATTTTCTAACTCCAAGAACATGCTTTGATGATATTGCTCAGTAGTTAACTGGTCTTGACATTTTACCCTCAAGGATATTAATTTCCACAGGTAAAACTGCATCATGTCCATATACTAAGGCATAAGGAGTAATTCATGTGCTTGACCTTAGAGAAGTCCTATAAGCCCATAACACATCTAACAACAAGTTATGCCAATCCCTAGGATTGTCTTCAACAACTATTTGTATTCCTTTTTTCAAGGATTTGGTAGATGATTCAGCTTAATCATTTGCTTGTGCATAATAAGGGGTGGAATTAATAAGACTAATTTCAAATTCTGCTGTAAAAGATTTCACCATCTTCCCATCAAACACAATCCCATTATCCACAATTATGGTATGTGGGATGCCAAACCTATGGATTAATTCTTTGATAAACCCAATAACTTTAGTCTGATTCACAACCTTATAAGGTTTAGCTTCGATCCATTTAGTGAAGTACTGTGTGGCCATTAGAATGAAACAATGTTGCTTCGAAGAGGGTGGATATATTTTTCCTATTATATCCATTGCCCAACCTCTAAATGGCCAAGGCTTTACAACTGCATGCAAATCAGTTATTGGCACATGCCTTATCGTGTCATGCTTCTGGCATGCCTGACATGCCTTTGCATACTCTATGCAATCCTTAAGGATGGTTGGCCAATAATAGGAATGTCTTCGAAGAAACCATCTCATCTTTACTTCAGGTTGATGGGCACCACAAATGCCTTCATGCACGTCCACCATGGCAGTCAATGCCTCTTTTGGCCCTAGACATTCCAATAGCAATCCATCTACTCCCCTTTCGTAAAGAGCATTGCCATACACTGTGTATTGCATAGACTGTAATTTAAGCTTCCTGCTGGCCTTCGAAGATGGGCCAGTCAAATACTGGATGATTGGATGTCTCCAATCATGTTCTTCCAAATTATTTTGGTTGACTTCAACCATGATACCCTTTTCAGCCAAATGTGGTATCATCTTTTGATATGTTGCTTGACTTATGTCTATTTGAGTATCACCCTTTCTTTTGAAATTCGAAGCCCTTTGAGCTACATTATTGACCTTGTGATTCATGAATCTTGGGATATAAATTACATTTGCTATTTGAAACTAATAAAGCAAATGTACTGTAGTAACAAAATATGGTAACATGTTTGCACTTTGACATTTAAAAATTCTTTTTATTTGATTGATTACCAATTGAGAATCTCCAAATATATCAACTACATGAACTTGTAACCAATAAGTATCTCAAGTCCCATTATTAAAGCTTCATATTCAGCTTGATTGTTGGAACAAGTAGCTCATGTGTGGTTTCTATCCCCTGTGGTGACTTAATCATAACACCAATTCCAACTAGACCATTGGGTTTTGATTCATCGAACCACATTTGCCATGGCTCAACATTGACCATACCAAGATCCATTATCTCTTAGTTTTCTGTTTGACATGGATGGTTTGTCAAAAAATTAGCCAGAACCTGACCTTTTACAACCTTTTGGGGAATATATTCTAGATGAAACTCTGATAAGGCTAAAATTCATTTGCCAATTCTTCCTCTTAGTGCAGGTCTAGATAACATATATTTAACCAAATCTGTGGTTGCAATTACCAAGACAATAGTGGGCAAAAGATAATATCTTAATTTCATTACTGCAAAGCACAATGCCAAACACAGCTTTTCTATAGCTGAGTATTTACATTCACAAGAATTTAAAAGCCTATTAAGGTAATAGATTTTGTTTTTTGCCTTCTTCATTGTCCTGA
Organism: Camellia japonica; assembly: GCA_030407325.1. Lineage (NCBI taxonomy): Eukaryota > Viridiplantae > Streptophyta > Magnoliopsida > Ericales > Theaceae > Camellia > Camellia japonica. The sequence goes on from JAPPVO010000036.1 coordinate 59,558,210, forward strand.
GCTAGGAAAACTCTCAATGATTCTTTAGCTGCAGCAATGTATAGCTTCAAAGGTTTGTTTCTCCTTGGTGGCATCAATACTGGAGGCTTGGACAAGTAGGCTTTGATTCATTTGAAAATAGCTTGATGCTTAGCTGTCCACACAAAGTCTTCTTCATTTTTTAGCTTTAACAAGGAAGAAAATACTTTAGTTTTCCCTGTAGTGTTAGAAATAAACCTTCGAACGAAATTAACCTGATTAAGGAATTTTTGCAATTCTTTCTTACTTGATGGAGGTTTGGCTTCAATGATAGCCTTGGCTTTGTTCTGATCAATCTGTATTTCCTTCTTGTGTACCACATATCCCAAGAAGTTTCCGACTAGTACACCAAAAGCGCATTTGAGAGGATTGAGTTTCAGCTTGAACTGTCTCATTCTTTCCAAGGCTATTGTCAAGTGAACCAGATGCTCCTCCATAGACTGAGATTTCACAACAATATCATCTATGTAACATTCTAAGTATCCTCCTATGAGATCATGGAAGATAGTATTCATTGCCCTCTGATATGTTGCCCCAACATTCTTTAAACCAAATGACATTTTAACCCATTCGAAGGTGCCATCCAGGACACCCAAAAGCTGTCTTTTGGACATCCTTTTCTACCATGCATATTTGGTAATAACCAGAATGCCCATCTATCATGGACAAAATCCCGTGTCCTGCTGAACTATCCACCAATAAATCAATTATAAGCATGGGGTACTCATCTCTTGGAGTTGCTAAATTTAGGTTTCTAAAATCAATGCACACCCTCATTTTGCCATTTTTCTTGACCACAGACACTATATTGGGCAACCATTCAACATACCTGGCTGTTATGATGAAACCTACTTTAAGGAGCCTAAGAATCTCTTTTTTCACCTTTTGAACCACTTTAGGGCTCATCCGTCTTGGTTGTTGCTTGTGTGGCTTGAAATTTGGCTTTATTAGGAGCCTATGTTCCCCCAATGACCTGTCTAAACCAGGAAACTCATTGTAAGACCAAGCAAAACAATCCTTGTATTGTTTCAGGATAACCAACAACTAATTCCTATCAATAGGATCTAACCAAGCACTAATGTAGGTACGCTTTTGTACTGAACCTTTACCTAAGTTGACTTCTTCTAAGGGATCTTGCACTTGAGCACTCACTGATGCTTCCCTTTTGACTTCTTCTACCCTCAAAACAACTCTTTCATCTGGTTCTACCTCTGTCATTTCTGGTTTAACATCCCTACTCTCTTTTTCATAGACAAAATCTGTCCACAAAGCCTCTTCTTCTTGTATTTCCTGGACTTTCATTTCAATGTCCAATGCATAGTACTTACCAAGAGCCAAAGGTCTGGCCTTTTGTTGCTCCTGACTACAACCAATCATCATGGCTTCTCTCTCCTTGTCCTGCACCTTCTAGACTATTGAGTCTTCGTCTAATGTTGAAAATTCGATTAAAGCCAATGGTTTGGCTTCTTGGTCTTGATCCTTTTGCCTACAACCAGGCATCATTGCCATCTTTGGTGATGAACTCCTCATCAGCACTCTCTTGTACTAGATGCTTCAGGTGTGCTACTTCCTCAGCACACTGAGTGGTACCACCCCTTCAGTGTATAGATTGGCCTTTAAAAAATCTGCACAAGCAATAAAGGGCTATGGATCTGCATTGATTTCCTTTGTTTCCCCATTGCATAGTGCTATCATTATCTTCTGATGCAAAAAAGAAGGCACACATTTGTTTGTGTGGATCCAATCCTTGCCAAGTAAAGCATTATACTTGGCATTGTTGTCTATAACAAAGAATGCTATCATGTAGTCTCTGCTTGTCTCTAGCAAAACCAGCAATGGTTGTACTTGTTGGGATCAACCTGGGATTTCTTTTCCCTAACTTCTTCAAAGAAGATCTTGGGAGTAGATTCACTGTTGCCCCATTGTCCACTAGCACTCTGTTCATTTGTATTTTATCGAAGTAAGCCTTGATGTACAAGGGCTTAACGTGCTGGGTTATGGATATTGTAGGATACCTGAAGGGGTATTAATGCTCACCTCTTCACTCTCTTCATCAGTTTCCATGGGATTGGCCACCTTAGATTCATCTTGAACCATGCTTGTTTGTGAATCCTCACTAGAAACTGGAATGGGGTTATCCTCCTGGCCTTCTTGGTTTCCCTTATTGGCTTAAAACTCCTGAGGTAGCACATAAACCATATTAACTGGCACTGGAGGGAATGAGCCAAATTGCACCACTGGCTGTGTTTGCTCTCCTTTCATATTGGTTTGATCTGATGCTTAAGAAGTTTCCTCCATACTGTATTCTGGTACCTCAGTGCTAATAGGTTCCTTCGAAGCAGTTTGTTGGTGATCCACCTATGTTGGCTTGTCAACCATGAAGGTTTGTTCAACCATAAAAGCTTCAAACATTTCATTTTCAACTAATACCTTCTCTTGGCCTAGTTCAACCTCTTCATCTGTCTCATCATCACTCTCCATTAAGGCCTTTTCGAGGCCTACTAGGCTGGATCTCTCTTTAGCTCTTAGTTCAGCATGAACTTTGGCCAATTATTCTCTGCTGGCACTCCTTTTGATCTTAGGACCAGGCTTCGAACCTTCCCCTTCCTCTGTCTGGCCTTTTGACTGTACCAAGGAAGTACTTTCTTCATTCTCTTTTAGATCCCTTTGGTACTGGGTGTACCTTCACTGAATCTTCCTGCTTTGGGACCTAGAGATCATAGGGATCATATCTGGTTCCTTTGTCTTTGGATTTTTGAGTAGCACCCAATTATTTGGAGCCACCAAGGGAGGTTTGATTATTCTTCCCTTGTCTCCAAAAAGCTTCCTTTGGGTAGGCATTTCTTTAGGTTTGTTCTACATGACAAACCAATTTGGAACCCCAGGTATCCATGAATCCACTGCTCCAGTTGCTAGGCCTGTTGCCCCTATCTTCGAAGCTGTCTTCAAAGTGGCCTTCGGAGGCCAATTATTAGCCTTGATTCCCTGTCTTGAGCCAAATTCAAGCTTTCTTTCGAGGTAGTTACTTTCCATCCTGTAATAGTTGGGTGGTCTAATCTCATGTAGAGGTCTCTTACCCTTTGATTACATTCTAGTGGCTGGTGGCCAACCAAAAATGGCCATTGTCTAAGGCCAGTTAGGTATGACCTTCTATTGTAGGTGTTGGTTGGCTTATGGTGTCTCTGCACATTCTTGTAGTGCTGCTTCTCATCAATTGGGAGTCCTCTCAGTCATTTATAACTTAACTTGCACCTGGGATACATTCTTTGCATTATAGCTACTTCGAAGGAGTCATTATCCAATATTTCTTCACTGGAGCCATCCCTTTGGCCTACAAAGCTTTGTCCATTGGCTGATGAACTTCTGGTGTCCTTCTTGAAGGTAGCCTGGCTAGCAACATCCATCTACACATTAACTTCTTCCAATTCCTTCAAGGAGAGGTTCTGGAAATCTAGTATGCCAACATTAGCTGCTGCCTCTCCAATTTCTAGAAATGGATTGGTGTCAATTCCCATGGCCTTTTCTGTCTTGGTTAGAAATTTCAGTCTTCCTTTCCGAATTTGTTCTTGGATCCTGTCTCGCAAAACAATGCAGTTTTTAGTTAAGTGGGACAAAAAAATTATGCCATTTGCAGTACAATTTCCCTTTAAGTTCTTCAGAAGTTGGGATCTTAACTCCCTTAGGAAACTTTAAGAAATGTACTGATAGCAAATGATCAAATATGTCATCTGCTTTTGTTATGTCAAAAGAATACTTCCTATGAAGGTATTTCTTTTTAAACTATTGGTCAATTATAGTGTCCTTCTGAACTAATGCTTCACAGGTCATAGGTTCTTTTCCTATGATATCTGCTGCATCAATTTCAAAGTTGGGGTCCCTATAATAAGTCTTATATGATGCATTGCTTCGATCTTGTTCTTCTTCAAGTAAAGTTTCATATCTAGACACTTTATAGGTTAATTCTATTAAGTCTTAAAACTCAGTTGAATCGAACTTCTTTCGAAGCCTAAACTCCAACCCATTTTGAGCCAATTTTATAAATTCAGTCTCAGGTAGAATGACCCTACATTTGTTTCGTGCCCTTTGAATCTGGCAATGAACTAAGTAGCCTTCTCATCAGGCCTTTAGGTCAGTCTTGCTAAGTCTGCCATAGAAACCTTAGGTTCCATTTGGAAAAACTGGGCATGAAACACTTCCTCCATTTGCTGCCAAGTTTGGATAGAGCCAGGTGTATGGTTTATATACCATAGAAAGGCTGCCCCAATTAGAAAGTTAGGAAAAAGTCTTAGGCTCATGTTATCATTATTGGTGAATTCACCACACTGGCCTGTAAACCTGGCAATGTGTTCCACTGTTGACTGATTTTCATTTCTATAAAAAGGGGCAAAATCTGGTATTCTGAATCCCCTTGGATATTCATGTACCCTATCCACCCATTCTGGGTAAGGTTTTCTGTACACAAGAGTATGAACCCCCCGAGCCATGGGTCCATACATCTCCCTAACAATATCAGTAATTTGGTCCCTAGGAATCATATTTTGTGCTGGATGGACCACTACTAGAGAAGCAAACATAGGGTTTAAAGGAACTCCATGTGCCTGAGGGCCTCTTGGTCCATATAGAAGTACATTTAGGATTGGCTGCCCCTGTTGTACTGGTTGTTTTTGAGGGTATGGCTGACCTCTTGGGACCTGCCCTGTGAGAGGTCCTGTGAAAGGTGCTGCAGGAGCAGGAACAGGTGTTGTTTCTCTTTCAACCATAGGAAACCCTTCCAACTCCCTGGGTGCAAATTCAAACACAGGATTAGTAAACACCCATGTGCCAGGAATGGTTTCAAACATAGGATTTGAAAACATCCTCATGTCATTCTCTTGTGTTGGCCCAGATACACCGATTTGTATGGTTTCATTGGTGGATAATGGTGTATTTTGATTTGTCAGTGGTCTCGAAGGAGCTTTATACCATGACTGAGGTACAGGTGATTGTCTCTTATGATTTTGACTACTAGTCTGACCATTATTTTGTACATTATTTTGCATAGGCTGTTTTATCTCGAGCCAATCTTTGCTGAAGAACATTTATGTTTTCTTCATCCTACCTTATGACAGTTGGTTGATGAGAGTTTATTTGATCCATAAAGGATGTTGCCCATATTTCCATTGTATACATTAATTACTGTCCCATAGTAGCTACCAAACCTCTCCATGGATTCATTGGTTAGGTAGAAGGAGCAGTGGATGATCTAGTTCCATGGCCCTGTCCAATGTTTTGGACATGTGTTACATATTCCGGCGTGCTTGTCTGTTCGACCATAGGATCTGATGAGATAGGTGTTTCCATAGGATGTGATATTACATAATCCTTTGGATTAGGTATTTCTACCTCTCCTTTCACACCTTCTTCCAAGCGTTCATTTTCTCCTTATTTTCTACGTCTAGCTATTTTAAAGGGTCCCACTGGGCGTGCCAAAAATATATATTGGCTTTTTTGGCTTTTGAGGGTAATTTTGTAAATTTAAGTGTGCCGGCAAGGATCAATTAGTCCTTACAAAAAATTTAATTGCCAACCAATTATCAGACGATTGTGTTGAAGTTCTTTCAGCCTCAATGAAGAGGACTTTACTGGTGGCTTTGCTTAGAAGAAACTTATGAATAACAAGAAGTACAAAACAATTTCATAGACTGAATTTTCATGAAGTAAATAAAGACCTACAATGAACTTACAATGACCCAGCCTCGCAGAGGTTCACAATAACAAACTACTTGAAACTACTACTAGGAAATGAAGTGTAGTGTAGGAATTGAAGATACAGGAATTGAAGAACTGGAAATAAAAACTGGGTAGAAAATAGATGAAGTAAATAACTGGTTTCTGGATCTGAGTCTGGGTCCCTTTTGCTTAGCCTTCTCTTCTATTTATACTCTCTAATAGTAACCATCGAAGTGGTCTTCTAACCATCGAAATGCACTTCCACGATCCTTGGTCATGGCCTCGCACAATTAGCTTCCACTACGCATTTCTTGCGGTTAGGCTTCCCTCTTGAATTTGGATTTGAACTGTGGGTAATCGTTAGGCCATGTTATCTCGCGCCTTTCAACTGCTCTAATGCTACGCAGATCCATTGCTACCAATATGAACTGCCAAGTGACTGCTGTTGATTGAAGACTTGTATTAACTCCCCAAATTGCCCTTTACGAGTCACGTGTCAAGTTGCGATTGGCTTATACAAAATATACAGCCAACAGGTACCTCTTAGATAAACTTGAGTCAACAATGTTTAAACCTATCTATAAAAAAGCAAATACAAGCTTGGATCAACAATATTTAAGCATATATATAGAGAAGCTAATACATGCGCAGATGCCCTTACAAACCTCGGATTGTTGAGGGCGAAAGATTTTCATGTTTTCCCTTTCTCCCCCTAGTTGTGTTACTAAATCTCTGTTAGATGATGCTATGGGGACTTTGTACCCCAGAACTTTGTATTGTTAATTTCTTATTGCAATGAACTTTAATTTCCCCCCCCCCCTCAAAAAAAAAAAAAAAACCTTAATTATCAATTGGTTTGAATGTTTATTGGATGGATTGATATTGATTAATAATATCACTATTTTTTAATTTATATTGACAAAAAATTTAAATTCAACAAAATAAAATGTCTAAATATTGTTTTTAATTACAATTTTATTTGTTAAAAATCATATATTCATATACTTCAAAGGAAGTGGTTCCCCTCCCGTCCTTAATTCGTATTGGAGGACGTTGCTCAAGTTCGTAGGGCCTTTCATGAGTAGCGTTTTGATAATTTGAACCGTTTATTTTGTCGGACACTCTATGTATTTTACTCACACAAAAAATTAGGTCGACCGATAATCGTAACCTATTCAATTTATTGCATTTGTTACAACACAAAAAAAAAAAAGGTATATTTTTAAAAATATGATTAGCGTCTATTTTTTTGATGACAAACACAATAAATTGAATAAGTTACGACTATTTAATCGACTTAATTTTTTGTGTGAATAAAATATATAAAGTGTCAGAAAAATGAATAGTGCAAATTATTGAAACAAAACCCATAATAAGCCTCATGAACTCGAACAATGCCTTTCAGTCTAGATGAAGGACTAGAGGGGCTCCATGTCCTATTTCAAATAACTTATATCACCAAATATAACATGCACATAACTCTTTTTAAGTTATTTATACCATACATGAATTAGATTTTAAAAAAAAAAAAAAAACTAAAGTGTGAAATATTTAAATTCAAAACCTATGTTCTTGAACTATTTTTTTTCTTTATTATTTTAAATCCCCATGCCATGTACTGCTAGTAATGACGTAAAAAAATAGACTAATTATTAGGGGGAATTATATCTCAAGATTTTATTTTATTTTATTTTAATTTTTAATTTTATTTATTTATTTATTTTACATAAATATAGAGGGGTGCAAGCCACACTTGTACACTCCCATGCTATTTCATTTGCATCCCAATCACGAAATTACTTGCACCTCATATATTTTTATAATTTTTATTTTGGTATAATTCTTTCAAAATATTAAGATCAAGACAACAATTTTGAGAACAGAAAATAGCGAATAGATGAGAGCAGATGACTCTCCACTGTCCATTTTAAAAGCAAATAGTGACAGGTGAAAGGTGAGAAGCATGACCTTCCCTCACTTAGGGGTGTAAATCTAGCCCGGTCCGGCCCATGTCGAGCTTCGCGGGCTTCTACCAAAATTCAGGTCAGGCCGAGCCGGCCCACGAGCCAAAAAAAATAGGCCCAGCCCCAACCCTAGGCCCAAGGATATTCGGGCCTTGGGCGGGCCAGCCCGGTGGGACTCGGCCTGGCCTCGGGCTTAGGCCGAGTTTGGGCGGGCCTAATCAAATTTTTTTGTTTTTAATTTTTTTTTACTAAAATTTTATTATTTTTCACAAAAAAAGACACTGGACCTTGGCCGGGCTGGTTCTCGTGCCGAGCCTTGAGTGGGCTAATGGGCTGGGCTAGGCGTGCCAGGCTGGGTGGGCTCGGGCTGGGGCCGCCCACGGGCCACTTTTACACTCCTACCTCACTTATCATCAAGGATTTTGGGATTGAGCTAAAATGCTGGCTATGAGTTTCACAACTATTGTTTTAGTAGTTTTTTATTTTTTTATAATAATTATTATTTTTAAGTTTATACATTTGATAATTCTAATTTGTTTCGTGTACAAAAGGGAGTGACAGGAATTGGTAGGGGAGAAAAGGTGCTTGGTAGAAGTGGGAAAGAATTGGCATGTTTTCGGTGGTGTTATTGTTGGAAAAAATGATTTTTTAGTAACTTTAATATGAAATTAAAGTAGGTCTTAACCATTGATTAAGGTGGGATTAAATGTTTTTAGATTATTTGTAACAAGGTCTTTACACCACAAAAAAAATGATAAAAAACTATTGAGAATTAAATGAGAAATTGTCTCATAAAAATGACCTCACAAATAAGATTTTCAAAATTGTGTATAACTACCAATCCCACATTGATTGTAGAGGAAAGCTCTGATGAGTATTTAAACCTCAAGATTTTGATAAGGGTATGAGCCCTTTGGAGCATCTAAATTTTTCGAAGGAAAGGAGGCATGGATGCTTCAAGGATGGGTTTGTGCCAAGACTATGGTCCAAGTTGGTTATGGCAAAATTGCCATACACGCACCGTCCGGACCGGGCCGGGTTTGGGTCCATGGATCGTGGGACTTGGGGCTTGAGGGTTGAGGCTTGCTGGAATGGGTTGGGTTTGGGCTGGGCTGGATTGGTGGTCCACCAACCTAATTTTTTTGAGCCAGGTCTGCTGCAAATATGTATATACACATAGGTGTATAATGTGTGTAACTCACACATTGAATTCCCATCAATTGAGTGCATTACTCTAGGAGTAATGGGCATTGGTTGCCAGCCTTTATGGTTGGAAGGTTACTCCTCTATCCTCCATTGTGTATAAAAAGAGACCCATCTCCCTTGGGTTCAGCGGGGAAAAATTTGCTTTCAAATTATAGTCAAGTCAGTCTCCTCCTATAATTTTTCTTCCTGTGTAAGAGAGTGTTGCCATTGTCAGCTCGCCAAAGCTAACAGAAGGTGCTTCTGCGTTAGCCAGTTTAAACCGTCATATATTGGGAGACAGAAGTCGATGTACCTCCAGCACTCACGGTGAGACGGCTAATCTATTTTAAGAATACTGTGGTATCACACAGGTTTCGGTTTGCTTTCTTTTACTAGTTTTATTTTATTATGAATTTATGTAAATTCTAGCATGTTCTTGTTCTAAAATTCAAAGTGGTTGTTCAATATGAATTTATTTGTTTGATTTAAGTACCCAATTTATACAACAGTTAGTAGTTAGGGTTTAGGTGGTCTAAGGTGAATGGAATAGTCAGTGGAGAGTGGTGGAGGTGGCAAAAGGAAGGAGTGAGTGGCAAAGAGCGAAGAAAAGTAGATGGAAGAGGACTGCAAAATATACAAAGGCCTTGTTTTTGAAGTGTTAAAAAAAAAAAAAAAAATAGTTTATTTATTTTTTGATTTATTTAGGTCACATTACCTTTTTATTTTTGTACGTCTTTTTATAATAAATAAAAAAATCAATTTATTTGGCATTTTTCAAAACAACCCAAAGATAATTTAAACGAAAATGGAGAATTTATTGAGAAATTCTTTTTCAAATATTTGTGTCTTAATTAGTCAATAACATATTCTTATATTACAATAAGTCATATTATTTAGACATTTGATCCATCAAATTGTAATTATCATATTTAGGGCATTTTATAGACAATTTTAATTTTATAAATATTTTTTTAACACTTAGTAATTTTGTAATGTGAACATTTATATTTGATAGTATAAATATTCACATTGACAATGTTAATGTTCATATCACGAAACGTTCACATTGTCAATATAAATATTATTATTAAGGGTATTTTGGTAACTATGTTACCCATATGATTTATTGGAATATGATAAAATAATTTAGACTAAGGCTCTGTTTGCTTTAACGTAAAATGTTGTTGTCAAATATTTTACTTATTTTCCGTTGTTTGGTTGAATAAAAAGTAAATAAAATAGTCTTACATCATTTTTTAAAGGGCAAATTACCTACACCTCCCTTGAGATTTAACGAAATTACAGATTCTTCCTTGAGATTTCAAAAATTATATCCCATCCCATCGCAATTAACGTTGTTAACGGATATCATAAATTGACTAAAATGCCCTTTTGACAATAAGGGCAAATTACCTATACCCCCTTGAGATTTAGCTAAATTATAGATCCCCCCTTGAGGTTTAAATAAATTATAGATTTTCCTCTGAAGTTTAGCTAAATTATCATTTTTAAATAAGTTATGAAATGCAAAATTAAAATGGAAAAACACTTATTACACTACAAAAAATTAAGGTTTTAGAGACCAAAATTTAGGGGCAAAATTATTTTTAGGGGACAAAATATTTTTATTGTGAAAAATGTCGTTATTATATTTTTAGTAACGAAAATTGAATATTAGTGATTAATTATTATCTTTTTGGTATCAAATTTTTTGCCTCAAAAAAAAAATCATTTTGAGACTAAATTATTTTGTCCTTAAAAGTCTATTTATTATTGACATTTTCAAAATTTTATCGCTAAAAGCCTTATTTTTGACTTTTCAGGGCAACTTTTTAGCAATTATCCTTACGATGACAAAAATTAGTCCGTAAATGTCTTTTTTAACAAAATTTTCACTTTTAGAGAAATTAGTCTCTAAAACTCTTATATGTTGTAGTGTTAGATGTTGAAAATATCATAAAATTAATAAATAATTAAATAAGTTAAAAACATAAGAAATGACTTGTCAAAAAATTCTTAGAATATGTTTGGTTTGATTTTTAGAAATTTATTTTAATTTATTTTTAAAAAAATTAAAAATTAATTTGGTTAAGAAATAAAAAATAAAAAATAATAATTATTTTTATATAATTTTATCTTTTGAGTGGTTAGAAATAATTTTTACAAATTAAATATATTTTTTCATATTTATTTTTATTAAATTAGTTTTTATTTTTTTTTAAATTCTGAATTTTTTTTTCTAAATAACAAATCAAATATGGTTCAAAAAACTTAATTTTTTTTCATCTAACGTAATTCTTTTGTAAATTTTGTTGATTTATCACAGGGATTTCAGTAGGGGCAATATCCTCTAACAATTTATATTTGGTGATGTTAGCTAACTATTCTTAACATTTAGTTAACAGTAGGGGTTAAATTGTCATGCGAATATAAACTTTGGGGGACGAGATGTAATTTTTGAAACCTCAGAGGGGAATCTGTAATTTAGCTGAACCTCAAGAGAGGTGTAGGTAATTTGCCATTTTTTAAAAAATGACTAACTTTTAAAAATTCCGTAAATCAATTTTTATAAAGTTGACTCTCATTCACTATTTTTTCAACACATTTAGCATTTTTAAATAAGTATCTTAGCTTACTAAAACGTCATAAATGACACTTTATTAAATCAAAATTTCTTTTTTAGGCAATAAAATATTTTTGTTTCAAATGTCAACCAAACGCTGATAAAAACATTTTTTTGTGGTAAAAATCAATTTACAAGGAAAGATATTTTGTTCAATAAAATATTATACATCAAAACAAACGGAACCTAAAAAAAATATAAGCAAGTGAAGAGTGATTTATAAATAAATGTCTCAATAAAAAAATTTAATTTTAAATTTTTTAAAAATTACTTACGTTATAAGAAAAAGAGGAGAATCAACAAATGGAAAATGATGACTTTTTATTTATTTTATTTTATTTTACTCGCCAATTATTTTTTATTTTTACTTGCACCTAAACACTACTTTTTGGTGATTCTTCTAAAAATTATTCACTGTGTTTGGTTTTAATTTTTTAGATTCAATTTTTTAGAAATTAAGTTTTGTTTTTTTTCATAATTTTATTTTTATTTTTATGGAATATTTTAGAATTTTAAGTAATTTTTTAACTTTTTTAAATGGACCTTACTTAGATGTATCTAAAATGTAAAATATTTATAAAAAAATATTTTAAACATTAATAAATACACAAAAATATGAAAATGTACTGAATTTATATATATATTTTTTATATTTTTAATATTTAATAAATTTTTAAATTTTTTTTATAAATATTATATATTTTAAGTGTACCTAAAAATTTAAAAAATTACTAAAAATATTAAAACAATTCAATAAAGACCACCAAAAAAAAAAAAAATTCTGTTAACGGAGACTACAGTCAATTCTTTTACTATTTTCTCACCACCTTCTAAACAGACTTTCAATTTTCTTCTTTACTTATCTATGATCTACTGATTGTTTCCAATTAGGCATTTCTGTTTGTTTCCCTCCATTGTGAAGCAAAGAAGGAAGTTCTTTTTTTTTACAAAATCAATTCTGTGGCTTCTCCGATGTCTTGGATGAATTCAAGTTCGAAGCCCTTCGTCGTAAGATTGAGTTACAAAATCGATCAAAGAAGAACAAGGTACGCAACTTGTTTTCCCTCTCAAATCCACTCCCATTTTGTCTCAAGATGGCTACTAAAGTCAAGATTATCAATTTGTTGTTAGACAATCTTTGTAAAGAAGCACATGACATCGGTCTTAGACCAGCTGATCAGATCTTAAATGCTGCTAGTACTAGTGTTGAACCTAGAGAAGTCAATTTCAGGCTCACTCACCCCTTTGTAGATGATGATTCACAAGTTGTTGGAAGGGATGGTGATGTATCAACTGTGATAGACATGTTAATTGGTTCTGACAACACTGTGGATGATTTGTCTGTCATTGCCATTGTATGAATGGGTGGGATGGGTAAGACAACCCTAGCTCAGCTAGTTTACAACAATGAGAAAGTTGTGAAGAATTTTGGTGAGCAGAGAATGTGGATTTGTGTCTCTGATGATTTCAAAGTTGAAAGGCTATTGAACGAGATGGTCGAGTCTCTCACTGGACATAAATACGAGACATGAAATGTTCAAGGAATAGTGATGAACTTCGAGAAAAGCTAAATGGAAAAAGGTATTTGCTTGTACTAGACAATGTTTGGAATGAAAATCCAGACAAATGGGAGTGCATGAGAAATTCTTTGCTAGGGATAGGTGGCTCTAAGGGAAGCAAAATTATAGCTACAACCCTTAGTATGGATGTGGTATCTACCATAAGAACATCTCTGTCTCTCACTCATCATTTGAACCAACTATCAGAAAATGATAGTTGGACCATGTTTCGGAAAAGAGCATTTGCAAATGGAGGACCAATAGAGACCTTGTATTTGGTGGCTATTGGTAGAAAAATGGTGAAAACGCCATTGGCAATAAAGTCACTATAGGAGGATTAATGTACTCTAAGCAGTATGATCATGAATGGGTGTCAATCGAAAACAGCAAAATATGGAGCTCAACTGAAATCAAAAGTGGAATTCAACCGATATTAAGGTTAAGTTTTGATCACTTACTGTCACCATATTTGAAACAGTGTTTTGCATATTGTTCTATTTTCCCAAAAAACTTTGACATTAAAAAGGATAAGTTGATTCAGCTTTGGATGGGTCTAGGATATCTTCAGCCTTCTTTGGAAAGCAATTTGGAAATGGAAGATGTTGGTAATGATTGTTTTAATATTTTGTTGCACAATTCTCTATTTCAAGACATTAAATTGGACGTGTACAATAATATTATCAGTTGCAAAATGCACGATCTTGTGCTTGATCTGGCACTAGATGTCTCAAAGGGTAACTGTTTGACTTTGACTTTGATTGCTGGTGAGGTGAATTGTCATTCTGAGGTTCAACATCTGCCATTGGATTTAATGGAAGAAACCAGTTTTGAAATTCCAAAAGAAAATGTTGGAAAACTAAGGACACTATTTTTAAATGTAAATCTCCCTAAAATCATTGCAGAAGTTGAGTGTATGCGTGCCTTGAGTTTGGAACTATACCATGCGAAGGAGTTGCCAAATTCCAATAGTAAGTTCACACATTTGAGATATCTTGATCTCTCAAGGTCATATTTTGAAACACTGCCAAATTTTATCACAAAGCTCTATAATTTGCAAACGTTGAGACTTCCATCTGTTAACCATTTGAAAAAGCTTTCAAAAAATTTCTATAAGTTGGTTAGCTTGAGGCATTTCGATATTGATTATACAAAAGATAAATTTATGCCAATGAAGTTGGGGCAGTTGACTTCTTTGACGACATTACCATACTTTGTTGTGGGTGAAAATAGGGGGCATAAAATTGAAGAGTTGGGAGGCTTAAGCAATCTAAGAGGCAAATTAATGATCTACAATCTCCAACACGTGAAAGATATGAAACAAGCAGAAAAGGCAAATATTTTAGGAAAACCAAACATTTGTGAGTTGGGATTTCACTGGGATGAGGACAGGAGAGAATCCAACATTGATGAGTTGCATCTTTCAACAGCTGACCTTAACCACGAAAGTGTGTTGGAAGGACTTAAACCTTTCTCAAATCTCAAGGGTTTAATACTCGACAATTTTAAAGGACGAAGTTTTGCATTGTAGATGATGAATAGAGATGCGCAGTTGCTTCAAAATTTGGTGAAGATGAAATTATCAAATTGCACAAGATGTGAAGAAATCCCACCACTTGGACACCTTCTGCATCTTGAGGTTGTTGAATTGGTTGGATTGAATAATCTGAAATGTATTGGTCCTGAATTCTATGGTCACAGTATTGTTGTTAATCAAGATAATGAAGGCATTGTCTCCAGTAGCTATAAAGGAGCAGCAGCACGAGCACCAACAGTTGCATTTCCAGCACTGAGAGAACTCGTTCTAGGAGATATGCCAAACCTAGAAGAATGGTCTGGGCCTGGGGTGTCACTGTCATCATATTCATCACCTGACACTGTGATGTTCTTTCCTCGGCTTGAGGGGTTATATATTGGGCTTTGCCCTCACTTGACTACAATTCCAGGTCATTTGTTATCTTTGCAAGAATTGTTTTTTGATGGAAATAGGCGGAATCAGTTTTGGGAAATTGTAAAGACATATCACCCTTTCTCGAGTATAGAGATATTTAGTGTTAGTGGTTGGAAAAGTGACATTTTAATGGTAGATTTGCTGGGAAAAAGCAGCAAAACCCTAAAAATGCTGATGATAAGGACATTTTATCAGCGATGTTATTTGGCAAATAACCTACAAAACTTTGCGTCTCTGAAGGTCTCAAAAATAGAGGATTGCGCTGATATAACGTCTTTAACTAAAGAAACAGAAGCATCCTGCGGCTTGACATCTCTTCAGCGGCTTTCTATTTTGCACTGCGAAAATTTGACATGTTTGCCTATGGGGCTGCTACAACAAACTCTTGTAACATTAGAGTTAGAACTGTGTCAGAATTTAATAATGGCCAACCCAGATGAATTGCTGAGCCTCACATCCCTTCAGACATTGAGCATTCTAGAATGTCCAAGATTGGCGAGTTGTTGGGACGAGAGGCTGCTCCCTTCATCTCCCTGGAATCTCTAAATTTATGGGGGTGGGAAGGGGTCAAGTATCTGCCTTATCAACTTCAGCACCTCACTGCCTTGAGAGAGTTGTTAATTGAACATTTCAATGGACTGGAAGCTCTGCCAGAATGGCTGGGTAGGCTTTCATCTCTTCATTCTTTGGAGCTTTGGGATTGTGAGAATCTGATGAATCTTCCCACCCTGGAAGCAATGCAACGCCTCACCAATTTACAATCTTTGAGAATTAGTGGTTGTTCGCATCTATAGGAAAGATGTGTAAGGGAAAGCGGTCAAGAATGGCACAAGATTGCCCATATTCCATCCATCCATCCACATGTTCTAGATTCAGATTATCCCTGTGCACGAGATCGGTAACTTATTTCTCCAATTGCCCATATTCATGATTTCTTCTCTTTCCTCCACAACCCTTTTTGTTTGTTTCACCTCCATGAAGTTTCTTATTTACATTGCCTTTTTTTCTTTCTTTCTTTCTTTCTAATTGAACTTCAGCCTTCAGGTATAATCTTCTAAATGAATATACTTGAATTGAAATGGACTCAATAATATATACTTCGATTCACACAGCACTCAGTATACAAAGTAAAACGCACAATTGCCTAGGTTGAATTGATGACAGCATCCTAAGTATCAAATTAAATCACTATAGTACCTCTTGTCTTTAATGTCTAAGACTATATTTCAAATTACCTGTGCTCCTTTTTTAGAAAATACATATACATATATATTTGTTGACTTATTGGTGTGCCTTTGGACCATTTTCTAAGCTTTCTCTCTGTTTCCAGATGCTTTGAGGCTCTGACAATATGTTAAATCCATGAGGAATTCTAGGCAAGGCTTTGGTTCTCAAAGGTATTATTCTTGGGAAAGCATTACATTCATTTTTTGCTAGCATTTTTCTGAATAAATCTTGTTCCTTAGCCATGAATTCTTTCCATCTTCAGTCAAATTGTATAAGAATTTATGTTTTGCAGGTCATGCTGAAAATTGTCCACAATTAATAAGCTTCTGATGTAAATTTGTTGATTGAAATCATATTTTGTATAAGCGTAGCTTTTGGTCAAGGACTCCAATGCCTAATCATGCACTAACGAGTCAAGCAAAATAATTTAAAGAATCAGTCCAAGAATCTGGACAAAGACATTATATTTTTAGTAAGTCATTTTATCCTTTAGATCAACCAATCAATAATTTTTAATTACCCCTTTTTACTCTTTGTTCATTCTTTGTAGTTGGAAGTCGATAGAAATTAATAAAGGTGGTTGATGCCTCTATATCACATGTCAAAAATTGGAATCTCTGCAGTCAAATCACAGTCTCATTATGGTGATTGTTTTCTCTCTCTCTCTCTCTCTCTCCACCCAATGTCCATCAGTTTTAGTTCTGCTTTATATATATATATTACATTTTTATATGGTCTCAAGTATACTATTTGTGGTAACTTAACCACAAGCTTGCAAATTAATGGTGATTGTTTCCTCTCTCTTTTACATATATTTTCTTATTCTATTTCCAGGTCTAATTATATCTTTCTGCTCGCACAAATTAATGGTGATTGTTTCCTCTCTCTAAGGTCTGTCAGTATTTTATATATTATACATCTTTATTTGGTCTGAAGCATGAAGGAAAATTAGCACTCAATGAACTTCCAAGTACACAATTTATGGAATCTTGTACTCTAACCATGAGCATGCAATTGTTTCTTTTCTTTTACTGAGACAATTTTATCATATTTTTCTTGTGCTTTGAAACTTTTGCATAAATGTTTCATTTTTTCATTTCCAGGTTTTAGCTTATATCTTTGTGCTTTCACCAATTGCCATATTTTTACTGATTTCTTCTAAACTCAGCATCTTTAACTTAGATCTCGTAAATTTTCCATATCCAATTTTCGGTATTTTCAAATTTAATTTTATAGATTTTTTGGTCCATCCTAAAAAATCTTCTATATATTTTATTAGAATGAAATTCAAGGATTTAGTTTAACTCAAGGAAGCATTTGAAGAAAACATAGCAGAAACTCAGTTGGACTTTGGGGATGTAATACTTCTACCAATTGTGAATGAACTCTGGGGATGTAATACTTCTACCAATTGTGAATGAAGGTATAATTTTATCCCATGCTTGTGATCATTGAATTCATGGAATTTTATCATAGAAATAGACAATTCCATTGATTATATGATAATTCTTATTCTGCTTCTTTTGTCATTCACATTTGTCATGTTTATTCTACCATCCTTATATAGGACTGCAAAGTTAAGAGAGACCACTTTGAGTTGTTCCATGGAAATAAAACAATTCCACCGTGTTTACTTTGAGATGTGTCCAATTTCTTTCTAGTACTTGTTGAGATGAGACCGCATTGCTGCATGTATGAGACTGATATTTTCAATTTTTAACCACATGTCCCAATTTCAAATAATTTCATTTTAGTTGATGAAGCTAAATGATATACAACTGCCAATGAGATGATGCCCTGACTGTAGGTTGTTGAGAGCATTGGTTTTGACTGAGCTATGTCCCATTGAGCCACTGAAAGTTGCATATAGCATCAGATGACATGTCCTTCAACACTGACTTGTCCATGTTGAGTGCTTCATATTATTACCTGATTAAACAATTTTATCCGAACATTGTCAAATTAAAACTCTTTGCACAAATGAGAAGCCTTTCCTTGAGTTCAATTTTCATGTACAATTATAACACTTTGGTCAGTTATATTGATTTGTTGCATGTGCAGAGGTAGTTCGAGTTGAAGACAATTAATCTAACAACAAAGTTGCAACAACAATCCACTTGGAGGAATGAAACCTTTATGTAGTTCAAGTTTGGAGTTCAGATTGTATGATTCGGTTCAGTTAAGTTCAATTTTGATTGATTTATTGTCTATTATGTATGTTTTTATACAGGGTTAAACTTGTTTGGGACACCTGGGCTTTTGCACCAATTTAAGTCACTATCACTTGTTCTTCGGATGATAGAACTACATAACTATTGTATTGTACATATATTGTGCCCATATTGTCCCAGATATAATGCCTGCCTTTTCCTGCAAATTGGCTATATGATTCATTACTTGGAGCACCTAACAAATTACATATAGCATTCTGTTGCCTTTTCTTCTTTTTCTTCATCTCCTAATCAAGCCTGGTTCATGTATGAGTTAAATAACCCATCATGTCATCTCTATCTCACCTAGAAACTTGTGTATTCATGTGCAGATTGTTGCATGTGAAGGCAATTGAATAATTCTGTCCATAGTTTTGGGTCACAAAGATCAAGTGCAGCTCAAGATTTGCAGGTGGTATGTTTCTCTCTCTCTCTCTCTCTCCCAATACACACACACACACACAAATCTATTTGATCTGTTTACTTGCCTGACAAAATGCAGGCTGATAACCTAATGTTCATAACTGGCATCTCATCCAACTTACAAGAAATCAGGAGAAAAGAAAAATTAAAAGAAAAGAAAATTCCATTACAATATAGAGGAGAGGTTTAATCTTTGTTCGAAGGTATTAAGGCCCTGTTTGGGAGCAGGCTAATTTAGTAATTTTTTGGCTATTTGGCTAAAATATGAGCTAAAAAAAACTAGTATGTTTGGGATGACTTTTTGACTTTTTACGAAAAGATGTGCAAAAAGTAGAGAGAAAAGAGAATTTTTGATTTTTTGGTATGAGTTGTTGACTTTTTAGCTAATTTAGTAACTTTTTGACTTTTTGGCTAAAAGGGAGGGTTCCCAAACGAGGCCTAAGTTATTTTCATTTTTCTCTATAATTTAGTCTGTTTCAGAATCTAATTGTTATTACCAAATTATTCTGATTTTCCCATTTCAATTGGAGTCCAACAATACATATGAAAATTTCATAATTGATGCTGTTAATTTTGAAATCTGTGGAGCTTACTATTGGGAAGTGTAACGCCCTAACCTTTATTACCCGATTAGCATTATCATCTGTTGAATGTAAAAATACAAACTCCACACCTACTCTACCTTAGTGTGGTAGGTGAGTGAGTTAGTATATTATGTGAGTGTGTTAGGTTAGTATATAGTGGTAGATAGTGGAAATATATAGTGGTAGATAGTGGAAATATATAATATGTAAGTGGTATATAATGGGTTTAATGGGTTATGATGATGTTTGTAATATCTCCTATATAAGGAGTGTCATTTGGTCTTGTAAAATTAAGATATTGAAAACAATCAAGGAATCAATCAATAATATCAATACATTGATTTCTTACATGGTATCAGAGCGGGTTTAAAACCTAATATTTTCGCTTCACCGGCGGGCGGCAACCTCGCCTTGGCCGCCCGCCGGACCTCAACCTATTCCGCTTGTTTTTCGACACACACCACCTTCTCAAGCGTTTCTTTCTACTACTGTTTAGTTCAGTCTCTAAAGGGGGAGAAAAACAGAGTTCATGGCCACTTTCCTCTTCTTATACATCACTCTTTTGACTGTCATGGGTGTTGTTAAGGCACCTACCAAGTGTGCCTCTGTGGGTATTCAAGGGATTGCTTGGGCTTTTGGTGGTATGATCTTTGCCCTTGTCATGTCCAGAGGAATGAGCCACTTTGTCTTTGTTGTCTACTCTAATGCTCTTAAACTTGTAACTGTAGCACAGAGTAAGTGAGAGTTAACTCCTGATATCGTCAAGGCGGCATTACATGGTCCTGCTTCAGCTAAAATCCCTGCTCCACAAATTAATCTTGCGGCTACCCCAGCACCTCATTTAAATTCAATAGCTGCTGCACCTACACCACAGATGGGTCCAGTTGCACCAACAGCATCTCAAACCCTTGGTTTCGGAGGACAAGTACCTCCTAATGCAACTATGAACCAGCAGTATTTCCCAATCTCAAGGTAATCAGTCATTGAGGCCGCCTCTTCCCCAATCTTCTAGTAATGCTCTCCGTCCACCACAGGGTGTTGCAAGTCCTGATTTCTCAAGAGGAGGTAGTGTAGCAGGTCCTGCTCTTCCAAACTCAGTCACTGCAAACAATTGGCTTGGTGGAAGGATGACTGGAGTTTCAACTGGTGCATCTCATGTCCCTAACCAAGGTGTTAGTCAGCCAATGTCCTCTACTGCAGCTAAACCACAAGATCCTTTTTTGTCAGCCTCAGCTAAGGATTCTAAAGCAACAGTTGGCTCTGGAAATGGGTTTGCTTCTGACCCTGTATTTGGAAGTGATGTGTTTTCTGCTGCCCAATCTTTATCAAAGCATGATTCGCCAACATATTCTGTGAGTAGTGCACCGGCCTCATCCGCCATTGTTCCAGTGTCTACTGGGCCCCCATCTTCATCTAAACCGGATCCATTTGCATTTGATTCATTGCAAACTTTAACGCGGCAGCCTACAGGAAACCAGCAGCAGCACACCCAGGCACTGGTGAAACCAAATCAACAGGTTTCAACTCAAAATACTTCCTCATTTGCATCATCTGGAATTTCAGTTGGGCCAGGAAATTCTACTCCCAACCAGTCCCTGCTTTCGTGGCCAAAAATGACACCAGCGCTATTCACTTTAAATTTTGTGGATGGTGATATTTTCTGGGTAATGGTCAATATGAATTGGAGTGGGCAGTCCGTGGACCAAAACCGTGGGCCCAAAACCATGTCAACCACTCTCTACCTTTCGTTTTGATTTCTCAATATATTTTCTTTCACATTATTTCTTTCTTTATTTTTCTTTCACATTATTTTTAATCTTTTTCAAATCAAATTCATACCATTCAGATTTGCACATCAACTTTATTTTATTCATGCCAGGGATCAAACTCGATCACCATTTTACATAAAAAAAAAAAAAAAAAAAAAAAAAAAAAAAAAAAAAAAAAAAAAAAAAACCAACAACAACAAAACACCCACAACCCATAACCACCACAAACAACCGGCCTTACTTTTTCGCCTCTTCAGCCGTTCTCTTCTTCTTGCCTTTGTCTTGGGTGTCCCTTGCCGGTGCTGCCTCCGTGTTTCCCACGCCGCCAAGCACGTTCACTTCCCGTTGCTCCTCAACCGTCACATATGGCGGACCTCCAAATCTGAGCATCACGGTGGCCTTCCGCTTCAGCTCCTTGTTCTCGGCCTTCAGCCCACATATCTCTGCTCGGGCATCCTTATACATGCCCTGGAGCAGAGCCAGTTGGGCGTTTAACTGCTGCACCTCATTAGTTCTACTCTGAAGCCGGTGCGACAGGTTGTTGACCGCCGTCATGGTCTCAACGCATGACCTTAATGTGTAATAATTCGCTTCAATATCCGACTGAGCAGCCATTATCTGCTCCACTGACACCATCGGATAGTTCAACGGCGCAAAACCAGGGGGGCTTGGTCCAGGGGCTCTTGGTTGAGGTTCAAGGGCCATATTCTGGGTTGTGGCCTCGTTGAGGTCAGGAAAGAGGGTAAGACCACGGGACGAAGATGCTATGTTCTGGGAAGCAGAACGGGAAGAAGAAGCCATTTTCTGGGCAACAGAGTGACACAGTATCTCTCTCAGCAAAATGAAGAGGTTTTTCAGAGGATTTTTCAGCAGATGTTTTGTTGTAAGCGGCAGCCTCGCCTTGGTATAAATAGGCAAGGCAGACATGCGCCTCACGCGCCTCTCAGCGCAAGACGACAAAGCGGCGCGCCTTTTGATGGCTCGACTTTTGATGGATGTCGGGCACACCTTTTGATGGCACGCCTTTTGATGGCGCGCCTTTTGATGGCTCGACTTTTGATGGATGTCGGGCACACCTTTTGATGGCACGCCTTTTGAGGGTGCAACTTTTGTGGGTCCGACAAGACTCTGTAAACTGTCCCGACATTGATTCCGGTTAGCTCTTATATGGGTCCGACAAGACTCGGAAAAACTGTCCCGACATTGATTTCGGTTATCTGCTACAACGGTTCGACACAGCCATATAGTGTCTTCTACAACGGTCCGACATGACCCAGTAAACTGTTTTCTACAACGGTCCGACATGACCCAGTAAACTGTTTTCTACAACGGTCCAACATGACCCAGTAAACTGTTTATAGTGTCTTCTACAACGGTCCGACATGACCAAGTAAACTGTTTTCTACAACGGTCCGACATGACCCAGTAAACTGTTTTCTACAACGGTCTGACACGACCATACAGTGTCTCCTATCTACTTTTATTTGTCAGCTTATTTTTCCTGTTTTGTTACTCTCTCTAAACTCAAGTTGGTTAGTTCTTAACCCCCTTGAGTTTGAGGGGGCTGTTGAATGTAAAAATACAAACTCCACACCTACTCTACCTTAGTGTGGTAGGTGAGTGAGTTAGTATATTATGTGAGTGTGTTAGGTTAGTATATAGTGGTAGATAGTGGAAATATATAGTGGTAGATAGTGGAAATATATAATATGTAAGTGGTATATAATGGGTTTAATGGGTTATGATGATATTTGTAATATCTCCTATATAAGGAGTGTCATTTGGTCTTGTAAAATTAAGATATTGAAAACAATCAAGGAATCAATCAATAATATCAATACATTGATTTCTTACATCATCACCATCATTATAATTCAATTCCATGGAGAAACATGTGGAAACTATAACCATTAATGTGATGAAACAATAAAAGTTCCCTCTTGTTCATACGTACAATGCAAATGAATTACAAATAAATGAAGTTTTGCCTTGACGCTTACAAAAATAAATGAAACAAAAGGGTTTAACCCTCTATACATGACATTGGCATTCTACCAAACAGATAATGGCTCTGAGGCCTATAGATAAGGATGATCTCAAATCCAGAATAACTCCTCAAGCTCTGTACCTAAAAAATTATTAACAACATGGGATGAACACAATGGTCTAATAGAGATCCCAAATTATCCTAAACAATAATAACGTACAGATAGCTATGATTATGGTTGCTCCACATTATAAGATATAAGTAACATGACTTTTTGTATTCCGAAGTATACATACAAAAGTATATCTTTTCCTGAAAATCCTTCTTTTTCAATTTAAGAAAACTCATTTGTATCTTATCGGTTCAATACATTGCTCCCAATCCAACATATTTTCAAATCTAAATCATATTTCATAACACAACCTCAACTACCCAAATGCATATATTTCTCAATAAATATCTCTATGGACATACACACACAAAGGTAAAGCCTCAAAGTCATCTTTCTTTACTTAAGAATTAATCCAGTCCCTAACCTTCCAATCATTTTTAGTAATTAAGAAATTTACCACATTCAACATATGAAATCCATTCTACAATATCCTTAGTGTAGAAAATTAATGTATTGATATTATTGATTGATATCAATATATACATTTATGAAGACCATATTACACTCCTTATATAGGAGAAAACAAGAGCTACTATTTGTGCCACTAAGAGCCACTATTACCACTAAGAGCCACTATCACCACTAAGAGGCACTATCTATATCCTTACATATTATATACATCCACTACATCCACTATCTAGATCACTAACTACATCCACTATCTAGATCACTAACAATACATTACATATAATATACTAACAGCCCTCCTCAAACTCAAGGAGGATAGAGACTAGCCAACTTGAGTTTGGAGAGAGTAACAAAACAGGAAAATAATCTGACAAATAAAATAAAAGTGGATAAGAGACACTGTATGGTCGTGTCAAACCGTTGTAGAAGACCGTATGGTTATGGCAGACCGATGTAGAAGACAGTTTATGGGGTCATGTCGGACCGTTGTAGAAGATAGTTTATGGGGTCATATCGGACCGATGTAGAAAACAGTTTACGGGGTCATGTCGGACCGTTGTAGAATACAGTTTACGGAGTCTTGCTGGACCCATGTAGGAGACAGTTTACGGGGTCATGTTGGACCGTTGTAGAAGACAGTTTACGGAGTCTTGTTGGACCCTTGTAGAAACTAACCGGAATCAATATCGGGATAGTTTATCGAGTCTTGTCGGACCCATGTAGGAGCTAACCGGAATCAATGTCGGGACAGTTTACAGAGTCTTGTCGGACCCATATAGAAGCTAACCGGAATCAATGTCGGGACAGTTTACAGAGTCTTGTCGGACCCATATAGAAGCTAACCGGAATCAATGTCGGGACAGTTTACAGAGTCTTGTCGGACCCATGTAGAAGCTAACCGGAATCATTGTCGAGACAGTTTACAGAGTCTTGTTGGACCCATATAGAAGCTAACCGGAATCAAAGTCGGGACAGTTTACCGAGTCTTGTCGGACCCTCAAAAGTCGCACCCTCAAAAGGCGTGCCCAATCTTATCAAAAAGCGTGCCATCAAAAGGCGTGCCATCAAAAGGTGTGCCCGACAGCCATCAAAAGGCGAGCCATCAAAAGGCGCGCCGATTTGTCGTCTGGCGTTGAGAGGCGCGTGAGGCGCGGGTCTGCCTTGCCTATTTAAACCAAGGCGAGGCTGCCGCTGATGCATAACAAACCAGCTGAAAAACTCTGAAAAAAATTCGTCGTTCTCTGAGAGCTGTTATCTCTGAAACACTCTACAACCAACCCTGAATATGGCCTCTTCTTCCCGTTCAGCTACCCAGAACATAGCATCTTCGTCCCGTGGTCTTACCCTCTTTCCCGACCTCAACGAGGCCACAACCCAGAATATGGCCCTTGAACCTCAACCAAGCGCCCCTAGGCCAAGCACCCCTGGTTTTGCGCCTTTGAACTTTCCGATGCTGTCTGTGGAGCAAAGGATGGCTGCACAATCGGATATTGAGGCAAATTATTACACATTGAAGTCGTGTGTTGAGACCATGACTGCGGTCTCAAACCTGTCGCACCGGCTTCAGAGTAGGACAAATGAGGTGCAGCAGTTAAACGCCCAACTGGCTCTGCTCCAGGGCATGTATAAGGATGCCCGAGCAGAGATATGTGAGCTGAAGGCAGAAAATAAGGAACTGAAGCGGAAGGCCACCGTAATGCTCAGATTTGGAGGGCCGCCATATGTGACAGTTGAGGAGCAACGGGAAGTGAACATGCTCGGCGGCGTGGGAAACACGGAGGCAGCACCGGCAAGGGACGCCCAAGACAAAGGCAAGAAGAAGAGAACAGCTGAAGAGGCGAAAAAGTAAGGCCGATTTTTGTGGTGGTTGGAGAATTTGTTTGTGGTTTTTTTTTTTTTTTTTTTTTTGGTGTAAAATGGTGATCGGGTTTGATCTCGACAGAAATAAATAAAAAAAGAGGTTGTGATATGTGGAATGTTTGTGGTGGTGTTTTGGTGTGTTTAATAATAATAATAAAATAAAATAAAAAAATAGAGAAAGAAAAGAGAGAATATTTTGTGGGTGGAGGATGTTGGTAAAGTAATACAATATGAAAGGGTGGATGGAAATGATTAAAGTGGGTCGGGTGGAGAGATGATGATAATGTTTGGAATGAGTGGGTGAAGAAGTGCAGAAGAAAAACCAAAATGGTCCTGGTCAATAAGAGAAACACCGTTTCGAGCAAACTCATCTCCTGCCAATTTCTGGAAAAATGACCAGTGTTTAGGATCCTGATTTTCTATGTTGAAGCTCAAACCAGCTCCATCTTTCTGTAGCGGACTAATACCGGATGAAACCTCAGACAATATTGCCTTGGAGAATATATCCGAAAGGAAATCACGAGGGAATCGGTCATTAATATCAATGAGGATGTCTCCCTGCTCTGGTTTGGAAACCCTGACAGATGGTTCCCTAGAGCTCTCCATCCAAGCAGAAGGTTGATCCTGCCCCCGAGTATGATTAGTAGTGAAATTGCTGTCAGCCCTGTCACTCCACTGAGTCTCTGGAAGACCATATGTAGGATTCTCACGATGCTTTACAGAAGCCACTTCGCTTGCAGCCAGAAATTCTGATCCAACTTCTGATTTTTCACCAACTAGGAGGTTCTTATCCTCAAATTTGGTGCAGTTGGCTTCATTCTCATCCTTCGGAATGTTATCATCATTGGTAACATATTTATCATCTACAGGATTTGATAATCCCTACTTCAAGTTTGGAAGTTGGGCAGCCCCATCTGCAATGGTGTGAGGATCCTTATACAATTGCTTTGCAGTTGAGATAGGCTGCTCAGTCTGTAGAGAGACAGATTCTGTGATAAAATCTGGTGGTGCTACATCAGAAGGTGAATGGTTTATAAGAAAATGAGAATCAAGCGAATCATCTGACTTTGAAAACCTGTTTAACAACTCTGCCTGTTCTCGCAGAATTCGCTCAGAATAAAAAAACCTTTGAGGAGGTACAGGAGGCTCAAGGTAGCTCAAATCAATTGGATCGGTCTCAGAGTTACCATATCCAGGAGTGAAAGCAACAGTAGATGTATGGCAGACATTGCCATCAGTGTTAGGAACATGTGATGGATTAATGGAACAAAGGAGTGAAGACACCTGTACAGGTTCCAGCCTTCCCTCACTCTTCAAAGGGTTCATTTCTCCCTCCAGTGTGGAGATGACAGCAGATGCTTCTTCAGCCGGAAAATAATCCTTAACATTACAATCAAATGGCTGTGAGGAAACACAGTAGTCCTTTGATGAAGGTTGAATTTTTTTTTCATCTCCACCCTCTTGCTGAACTGAACCATCACTTTCCAGTTTCAATTCCTTTGCTTGCATTTGTGGATCCTGTATGCATAAGGCACCGAATGGCTGCTGCTGCTCTTTGCGATCTACAGAGGCTGAAATGAGGGGTAAGAGCTCAGCTATGGAAGAAGGTATGTGTAGAAACACAAGTGGAATAGGTTGAGGTCCGGCGGGCGGCCAAGGAAAGGTTGCCGCCCGCCAGAAGGCGAAGAACACTAGGAGCTTAACCTATAGCTCTGATACCATGTAGAAAATTAATGTATTGATATTATTGATTGATATCAATATATACATTTATGAAGACCATATTACACTCCTTATATAGGAGAAAACAAGAGCTACTATTTGTGCCACTAAGAGCCACTATTACCGCTAAGAGCCACTATCACCACTAAGAGCCACTATCTATATCCTTACATATTATATACATCCACTACATCCACTATCTAGATCACTAACTACATCCACTATCTAGATCACTAACAATACATTACATATAATATACTAACACTTAGAAACACTTACATCACATAGGCCAAATGATCACAATACTCTATTTATCCATTTTTAACAATCAAAGCTCTAATTCATTAAGGCAAACACTTAGCTCAACAATTACACAACCTTTAACATTTTTCACTTACCCAAACATCCGGTATAAATTAGGAATTCTCATCACATTACTCATACCCATGATTAACTAACTCATGTTTCCCCAAATCATCAATGACAGGTGATTAAAACTCCCAAAGCTCAAAACCCTAATCCCATTTCATGCTTTATAATATCACACATCAAAATCATGCCTTTAATGTAATAAAAATTACCACATCTATCTATAATTGAAAAGGAGTAAAGAAATCCCTACCTCTTGAAGCGAAGAGGAGGAAAGCCGAAAATCCAACGGCGATGAAAACACGATCCACTCAGATTAAATGAAAGCCCTCGCCGAGCTCTAAGTTTTGGTATAAGAAACTAGGGGTAAAAAATGGTTAGGAATAGATGAAACCCAAGATAGAACCGCTTGAAAGCTCAGTTATGGCGAACAGGAGAGAGAAAGGAGAGAAAATATCTGAAAAGTGACTTTTTGACGCACACAGATTCTTATACAGAAACACCATCGCAGGCATGGTCTAACACTTGGCGGGCGCGAATCACACAATCGCGGCCGTGGTCCACACATTCACGGGCGCGACCATGCTGGTCGCAGCCATCCATCGCGAGCCAACATGGGCAACGCAACTCCTCTAGGCCAACAGACCTAAAGGTGGTTTTTGCTCATGGCCTGATCGTGGCCATAGCGGGTGCGACTCTCAACAATTACGGACACGGGCAGGCAAGGTCAGAATTGCTGAGTTGCTGCTCTGAAGCTAGCCCAAAGCATTCCAAGGTCCAAACTCAACAAGGTAAGGTCAAAGTCAACCAGGATAACCCCGTGTTCCAGCCGAAAAGGCAAAAAGGATTGGGTCTTGACCTGGGCCACTACAGGTTGTTAGTTTAAAGTTCCTGATCTAGGGTACTTCATGCAAGAAGCATCAAAGTTTGCAGACATTTATAAATCAGCTTGTGTCTTGCACTTCAGGGAGCCATAGCCCTTTTTAACATCTTACATCTTATTTTTAAAAGCCACGAATTATTGATTATGTTGTATTATTTGCTTTTGTTGTGATTTTTTGTTTTTCTTTTCCTTTAATTTTTTTAATATAAGAAAACTATTAGTCCAAATTATATTTTTTTTGTAGGTCCAGCAATAGGTTGATTTTTCAAATTTCCATTCTACAAATTCTAATCAGTTGGACTAACTATTTAGAAGGATAAAATATGCAAGACAAACTCCAAGAAGGCAGACATGGTATTGCAGATTGCATTTTCTTTTCATTTGATCTGCTAGAGGAGCTTGCAAGAAAACCTGTCCTATGTGGGGAATCTATGCACAACCTTGCTGACTGTACATAATCTTTGAATTGGGACAAGACAGTAAGTATAAATTGTTGTGAATATATATGCGCTGACCATTTTCCTTTTCGATGTATCAAAGCCAACTGCATTTTTTCTGATCAAATTCATGTTACAGGCTTTAGCTATCTACTTCTTGCTGTGATTTGAGACATCAAATTCTATTATTTATCACAGTGCACCATCAATGGGAGGCTGGAGCAAATCCACCATTCAAATTTCAAAGATTTGAGGTTTCTCTGTCGGCTATGGCTGGCTTTTATGCATTGTACATTTGTAAATATTTATATTGGAGTGTGTGTCATCTGGTGGAGGGCTCTTGAATGTAATTGTGCATTTGCTTTCTATTGTCAAATTATGTATAATTCTTTTGGTGGTGGTATTTTGAAATTCATTTTATTTGTTCTTATCAACGATTGAACAAATAAAATGAAACAGATTCCAATTTCACTTCTTAAATGAATGAGCAGACTGGAATCAGCAATATTCTATGCAATTACAATAGTAGGCTAGAAAGTGGGGCAAACTATATTGACCTCCCCTTATATTTTTTATAATTATAAAATCCTCCCTTGAGGTTTTGAAAATGACACTGTTCTCTCATTTGGTTCACTCACATGACATATACGAGTCCAGATCCTTTGTAGTGGTTTCTTGTGGGGCTTCTGTAGTGCCTCAAAACGTCGTTTTGGGGCAGACTTGAAAAAAAAAAAAAGGAAAAAGAAGATAGAGAAGAACTAGATACAAAAGATCTGGACTGAACCATAATGCCCTAATAAGAGAAAAGAATGACTTAGGATCATAATTGATTAACGAAAATTTCTCTTCCACTTGCACCCACATCAGCATCAGCATCAGCTAGAATCATTGGAACACGCCAAAGTTATGCGAATTGAAAGGGTTGTGAAAGATTATTCCATTTGCTTAAAAAGCCTTTTATTGCATATAAATCTAAAGCAAAATAGTGTTCTCACCCCCAACCTCACGCAAAGTTCTGATTCTTGAATTAAATCAAATCAAGGCAATTACTTACATAAACTTTCTTTCATGCAAAGAGTTTAAAATATCAAATATTAAAGTTGATGATGTCTTCTTGTTCAAGCTTGATAGAACTCATCAGTTTCCTCCAATGTTGTTACATTGATTATAATTTTATACCATATTTAATTTATCTTGTTACCGTGTAAATTGTGAGACCTATTAAACCAATGTAATTATAACAAGTAATTACTGCACACGTCAGCTAATATGGTATAAAAATATGATTATTGTTGCAGTAATGTTTCTCCATGTATGTATAAAGTAGAAAATACTTTTAGTTTGAATTTGGGAAACCAATTCAGGATGCAATTCAAAAGCATGTAATTTCAATGGAAATCTCTTTTATACTTGTGTACTATATGTTTCATGTTATGTATTTTTTGGTATATATTATATATATTTTTTTGACAAATGTTATGTAATCTTATAATAAAGTAATTGTGATTCATAAGGAAAATGTGTAACATTATCATAAAATTTGTGGTCACAATAATTTGTGATTGAAAAATATTTCGATAAAAAAAATGCATAATAATACTAAAAATGTGTAACATTATATCTATTCTTTCAACTGTGTGTATTATTAAAATATGAAATATGAGTGTTTGGATATAAAAGGTCAAATAAACATTAAGTCTAATAAATGATAGAGTATTGCTATTTAAATCCAAAAGTTAGACTCACTTTCTAGACTTAATGACGTATATATCACTGGATCTAAAAAATAAATTTAAAAAGTAGACTTATATATAATTTTCCTAAATGATAATAACATCATTTTCAATTCATTTGACTAACAAATGCCTACAAGTACGAGTCAACATATCGTTACATTTATATTTCAAAAGAGTATTTTTATATAAAAATGCTAAAAGTGTGATATTAACTACAGTATTTTCATTATGGGCATTGATTTAGACCCCCTTAAAACACCCACCCCCACAACTCCCTCACACACATGGAGATTGGGGATTGGGTGAGAAGAAAAAAAGAAAAAAAGAAAAGAAAAGTTGACCAATCAAAACTAAAGGGGGTGAAGGGGGTGACCCCCAAAGGGGGTCTCAACCTTTATTCTTTCATTATTTAATAGAAAATAGTATAATTTATGCAATATTTTAACTCTGTACAAATATGAAAAAAGAGGGAAAGATTCCAAAAGATACAAGGATAGGAAATTAAACCCTCAACTTCCTATTAAAGTGCAAGGGCTCTTAGGCAACTTAGATTTTGGTTGATTATGTGCCTAATCTATCTTAATACCAGCTTCATTCAACTGAATACGATAGACTGAAATTCAATCGGTTTTGGGTGGTTTGAGACTGCCATGTTATTAATGGTTTTTAGTAATTAAGATTGGTCGACTCACTTAAAGTATGACTCGAGATCTCACTTGGTCAGGACCCCATTCTCACAAAGGGAGAATGTGAGATTTTGGGCTCTACTTTAACTGAGTTGGCCAACCACAATGGTGATCTCGGATCACCGAATATTTTCTTTTCCCACCCTTCACCCCCATCAGCTAGAAGAATCATTGGCACAGGGCGAAGGTAAACGAATTGAAAGAGATGTGCCTGTGAAGATAAAGCAAAATACAATCCTCAGCCCCACGAAAAGTTTTGATTCTTGGATTGCAGTTCAATGCTGCATCAAATCTAGTCATAACTGTTAATATAATAATATAATGTATAATGTATATAGAGCATAGCCAGCATAGGATTCCCTTTCGGTTTCCTTTCGGTTGTAAAGGCAGACTCCACTTTGTAAAGGCAGACTCCACTCACACCACTCACATACTTTCATTATTACTCACACACTAAGCACAGCATTTGTACAGCTTGATGTCTTCCTCTTTCGGTGCTTGCTTCAGCTATAAATAAGCTAACACCCTTGTAACTATAATCAGACAATTGAATACAACACATTCATTCAGTCTCTCTCTTTTCTCTCTATACCAATTCATTCAGTCTCTCTCTTTTCTCTCTATCAATTTATCTTACATGGTATCAGAGCCCAGTAATACAATTCTGGCATTCTTCAATTTTGGTGCTTAGTCCCGTACACAGTGGAACTACACCAAACAGCTCGGAATCTTCGTACGATTCCAACGGCACCAAGCCCGTCACCAGAAACGCTTTCACGCGCTCACACGCGCCGCCCTTTTGCTCGGCGCGTCTCTGCTTCCGTTGCCACGCTCACACGCGCCTTCACGCGCCTTCCACTCAGCTCTTCCGTGCGCCGCGCATGCTATCGTGCACCCACGTGCGCCATTCGTCTACAGCGAGCCGCGCGTGCGCCGTTCCGCTATTGTGCACCCGCGTGCACCATCTGCTACTGTACACCGCACGCCTTCTCTGCTACCGTGCGCCGCACGCCCTCCCTGCTAACGTGCGCCGCTGACATCATTTTTCCTCCTGCTGACATCATCATTGCACTGCCCACCTTTCCTAGCTAATTTCGACCTTCCGGACTCATTGGTACACTCTGTTTTACCTAATTTTGCTCCTACAGGTCTATTCCTATCAATTTCACTCTACTCAACTATTATAATGGATCGTCATGATGCCTCCCATCCCATTTCTGTTATTTTAAATGGTTCCAACTATGTCCTATGGGCCCAAGCCATGTCTTCCTTCCTCAAAGGAAAGAAGCTCTGGCGAATTATTACCGGGGATGTGACTCAACCAATAAAAGACACTGCTGAAACTACTGCTACTACTGCTACTGCTACATATGAAGACCGACTTGAGGAATGGGACAGCAAGAATTACCAAATCATTACCTGGTTTCGCAATACTTCTGTTACCTCTATCAGCCTCCAGTTTGGACGCTTTCAGCTTGAATCTGTCACTGCTCCTGCAAAGGACATCTGGGATTTTTTGAAAGAAAGATACCAGACTACGGGTTTAGCTCATCAATATCAACTTCAGAGCCAACTTCACCGCATGCGCCAAGAATCCAATCAGTCCATTAATGACTTTCTGTCTCAAATGTACTCTGTTTGGGATCAGCTTGCTCTTTCAGAACCGCCTTGGCCTCACCGCGAAGATGCTGTTTTATTCACTGCCTATCGTAATCAGCAACGATTGGTGCACTTTCTCATGGCTCTCACTTCCTCTTTTGAGCCCATCCGTGCCTCTCTACTTCATCGCCATCCCTTGCCCACTCTTGAACAAGCGATTTCTGAGCTGCTCTCAGAGGAGACTCGCCTTGGTACTCTCCAAACTCATCATGTGGACTCTGTTCTTGCCACTCCTCCGTACCGGCCGTCCTTTTCCCAGCGGACCACTGCCTGTCTCTACTATCAGAATCGGGGCCTTCCTTCAACACATCTCCTCGTCAACTGCCCCGTCAGAACTTGCCGACACTGCAACAAACTCAGTCCTGGTCATCTGCAACAGGATTGTTTTCGCAATCCCTCTCGCTCATCCTCCAATAGCCACTCTTCTCGAGGTGGTTCTTCCCGGGGGAGCTTTCATCGTTCCGGACCTCAGTCTCATTCCGGACCTCCGTCTCATCACACTGCTGCTGCTACTGCCTCTGAGGGTTTTTCTGAGTCACCTGCTCCGTCTACCCCTCTCTTTTCTCCCACAGATGTAGAGGCCATGTTCAAACATCTTCTCTTCCCTTCTGGTACACCTCCTCCTACTGCTTTGTCTGTGATTCCAGGTAACTCTTCTTGGTATTTTGACTCTGCCTGTTGTAATCATATGACCTCTAGTTCTACTATATTTTCTTCCATCTCTTCATCTCCTCATATTCCCTCAATTCAAACTGCTGATGGTTCTCTCATGTCTGTCCGTCATGTTGGTACTGTTTCCACATCGTCTTTATCTCTACCTCAAGTTTATCATATCCCTGCTCTCACTTTAAACCTTATCTCTATTGGTCAATTATGTGAACTTGGTCTAACTGTCACATTTTCTACCACTCACTGTTTGGTGCAGGACCCTCAAACGGGGCAGACTATTGGGATCGGCCGTAAGCACGGACGTCTCTATGAGCTTCTGCACCTTCATGTTCCTGACTCTCCTCAGATCGCTGCTCCTGCATCTGCTTCCTCATTTTCTCTTTTTTATCTTTGGCATTGTCGCTTAGGACATATTTCTGTTAATCGCTTAAAGTCTTTGGTTTCTAGTGGACAATTGGGTAATGTACCTCATGATACTTTTGATTGTATACCCTGTCAACTTGCCAAACAACCTGCTTTATCATTCAATAAAAGTACTTCTGTTTCCCATGCACCTTTTGATCTTATACATTCGGATATTTGGGGCCCCTCCCCTACTACTACTATGGGGGGATCTCGTTATTTTGTTGTTTTTATTGATGACTTTTCCCGTTTTACTTGGATTTTTCTCCTAAAAACTCGGTCTGAACTTAAACACATTTATTATCGATTTGCTCAAATGGTCCACACCCAATTTTCCAAAACCATCAAACTTTTTCGCTCTAACAATGCTATGGAATATCGGGATTCAGATTTCCTTTCTTTTCTTCAGAGTCATGGTACCCTGCCTCATCGTTCCTGTGCCGGCACGTCTCAGCAA
Organism: Camellia japonica; assembly: GCA_030407325.1. Lineage (NCBI taxonomy): Eukaryota > Viridiplantae > Streptophyta > Magnoliopsida > Ericales > Theaceae > Camellia > Camellia japonica. The sequence goes on from JAPPVO010000036.1 coordinate 59,592,876, forward strand.
AATGGCCGTGCTGAACGGAAACATAGGCATATTCTTGACACTACTCGCGCTCTCCTTCTCTCTTCTTCTTGCCCTGAAAACTTTTGGGGGGAAGTTGCCCTCACTGCTGTCTACACTATCAATTGTGCTCCTACCCCTATCATCCATAATCAAACTCCTTTTGAACGTCTGCATGGCACTCCCCCTCCATACACTAATCTTCGAGTTTTTGGCTCTGCCTGCTTTGTTCTGCTTCAATCCCATGAACACACCAAGCTTGAACCTCGTTCTCGTCTTTGTTGCTTTCTTGGGTATGGAATTGAACACAAAGGCTTTCGCTGCTGGGACCCTCTCTCTAAACGCCTTCGTATCTCCCGCCATGTAGTTTTCTGGGAGCACAAAATGTTTTCTTCCCTATCCTCCTTTCACTTACCTACACTTTCCACTAATGTACTGTTTACTAATCCTTCCATAGATCTCTTCTCTGATGAATTTGATACAGGTTCCTCCTTCATTGAGACGCCCTTGCTCACTCCGGATCCCGTCCAGACTGCTCTCCCTGACGGTCCACCTCTCACTGTACCACCTCCTTCTACACCGGTTCTTCCTCCTACCGATCCTCCTACGGGTCGACCACGCCGGGCCAGACTCTGATGAATCTTCCTACTCTGGAAGCAATGCAACGCCTCACCAATTTACAATCTTTGAGAATAGATTATTGTCCCCTTCTAGAGGAAAGATGCGCAAGGGAAAGCGGCCAAGAATGGCACAAGATTGCCCATATTCCATCCATCGACTTCGGGTACTTTTGAAGGTAACTTAAGTTTGTCCAATTGTTATCCATATTCATGATTTCTTCTCTTCTCTTCTCACCCTCATCCCATCCCCCACCTTCCCAATGGTGTTTTCTCACAACCCCTTTTTGGGTTTCAGGTCACGAGACATTTGATTAATCACAAATCTTCCTCTACAAATGATGAATCTTCTTCTTCAAGATGAAGCATGAAATACTCTACTGCCAATTATGTTAATCTCTCTCTCTCTCGTCCAGTTTTAATCTGGGGCTACGCTTGGTTTAGTTTTAAAATTATAATTTAAGTGTAAAATTGTGATTTAAGTGTGGAATTATAAATTGAGTTTTGAAAAGAGAAAATTTGTTTAGTTATGAATTTTGAAAAGTGATTTAAAAAGAGTTTTGAGTTTTGGAAATAGTTTTGAGTTTTGAATTTTTGAATTTTGAGTTGTATTTTAAAATTTTTTGGATTATTTTTTAAAAACATTTAAGAAAATTTTATTATTTTATTTTAAATATATAATTTTTATTTAAATATTTTTTAAAATTTTTATTTTAAATATTTTATTTTATTTTATTAATATTTTAAACTTAAAATACAACTTCACACTCAAATCGTAACCAAACACTTAAGTCAAAACTCAATTCAAAAATTATTTTCAAAACTCATAACTAAACACATAATTTAAAACTTCACATTATTTTCAAAACTCCATACTCAAATTGTAATCAAACACATAACTAAAAAATTAAAATATTTAAAAATATATTTATAAAATAAAATAAAAAATATTTAAAATATTTAAAATAAAAATTATATATTTAAAATAAAAAATAATTTTTAAAATTTTTAATATTTAAAATATTTAAAAAAATACATCACACAAATATATGAAATATAATGGACATTAAAATAAATAAATAACTATTTAAAATATGAAATATTTATCTTAAAAAAATAAAATTAAGAAAAATTTTAAATATTTTTAAAAAATAAATCTAAAAAATTTCAAAATACAACTCAAAACTCAAAATACAACTCAAAACTTTTTTCAAAACTTATAACCAAACAAATTTTCTCTTTTCAAAACTCAACTCAAAACTTATAACTCAAAACACGATTCTACACTCATATCATGATTCTAAAAATAATTTTAAAAAATAAAATAAAAAAATATTTTTTTGATTTTTTTTTTTAAATAGAGTTTTTAAAATAGTTTGGTTTTGAATTTTGAAAATAGTTTTGAGTTGTGTGTTTGGTTATGAGTTTTGAAAATAATTTTTGAATTGAGTTTGATATGTTTTTGAATTATGTATTTGGTTATGAGTTTTAAAATTTTTTTTTTGATTAGAATCACAATTCCAAAATAAAACCAAACGTGACCTAGCTTTTTTTTTTATATATATTACATCTTTATCTAGTCTCTAACGTACGATTTGCCAAACCATGACTATGTAATAATTTATAACAAATTTTTATTTTATTTTAATTCTTTGAAACTTATATATATATATATATTTTTTTTCTTCCTATTTCCAGGTTTATTAATGTCTTTGTGCTCCCACAAATTGCTATGTTTTCCAGTTTTCTTCAAGTGTAAATGTTGGATTTATTGCCTGCCAGCAGCCCAATCAATAAATGCAGTCCATTAATAGTTGATGTAGGGAGAAGAGGTAATTGTTTGTGGAGTCCGGATCCTCGGCGGTGGTTTCCTGCCGCACTTCTTGCGGCGTTCAAAAACGACGCCGTTTTGGTGTTAAATTCAAATTTTTTTTCCTTTTTCCCTCTTTTTCCCTTGCTCTCTCGTCGATGTGAACCCTAACCATCAAAGAAGAACATGAACAGAGGAGAGGAGAGAGCCGAAACGGAAGGAGTAGAGTCGGAGGACGAGGACGACGAGGACGACGGGCGAGATGGCGTCGATTCGGCGGCGAGGCGAGGTAAGATGGATCACCGGTCGCCCTTTCCTGCGGCCCTCCCTGCCGCCCTTTTCAAAACGACGTCGTTTTTTCCAAAACAACGTCGTTTTGGTTAGTTGTTTTTTTTTATTTATTTTTTATTTGTTATCCCCCAAAATTTGAAATTCCCGCTTGTTTATCATCTTCTTGTACTCAGCTCTGTGTTTTGTTTTGTTTAGCCCCAAGACAGAGACGGTAGACGGGAGAGAGAGAGAGAGAGAGAGAGAGAGCTGAAAGATGAGAGAGATGGTGGAGGGGCGCGATGGTTACGGCGAAGGACGAAGGATGGTGGAGGGGCGCGACGGTGAAGGACGAAGGATGGCAGAGGGAGGAGACTGCCATGGCGAAGGACGGAGAATGGCGAAGGGACGCGACGCGACGGCTACGAAGATTGGATGTCTTACGAAGGGGCCCAAGATGCTCGCAAGCATATGAAGGTCCCTTGTGAAATTATAAGGGTCCCTCAGGTTTCTCTCTCTCTCTCTCTCTCTCTCTCTCTCTCTCTCTTCCCCTCTAAATTTGTCAAACTGTGCCTTTTCAGTTTCATAAAAAGATCTGTTATATGATTTTGCAGGCTGGCCACTTTGTATTCATAGACAACCCAACTGCCTTCCATTCAGCTGTATTATATGGTTGCCGCAAGTTTCTCTCCCCTGACCAGGTTAATGACTCCCTTCCTGAAGGTCTGACAGCTGCCTAAAAGAGGATTGTAATTTGTATGTTTTAGTATTTGTTTGTGTGTATAAATAATGGGTCTCGTTAGGCCCATTATAGATGTCCCAAAATTTTACATAAATTGAACATTCTTTTAGATGTATTTCTATGGTCTAGTTCTATGTAGATTTCCATATATATAGCATATGGTTCCATATCTCTTTGTTCAGATTTAGATTTTTCAATTTTTGTTTGGTTTGAGCATGTTGCCTACAAACAACAAATTGTGTTTCATATATTGTTCAATTATAATCAGCATTAACAAATCATAGAAGATTTGAATGATCATAGGTTCAAAACAATGTTGGTTGTCATTTTTCAAGATTTCTGCACTACATAATGGTGTGAATGTCTAATCTTCATTTCAAGGCTTTGTTTTTGGCTGCTTATGGTTTTCATGCGCCGTAGATGTTCACCATAGTAACTAAGTAAATATTAGTATAATGGCGGTGATACTGTCACCATCCAATAATAATATGACTACATGAGAGAGTAAACCTCACTAACACTACAAGAAAATCAGGTTTTAGCAGCGTTTTTTATTGCAGCGGCCTGAAAAATGCTGCTATAGATGGACTATTGTAGCGGTTATTGACCACAACTAAAAATTAAATTTTTAGTAGCATTTTTTTCCTAAAACACTGCCACATGTTTTTTTATAGTGACGGGTTGTACTCAACCGTCACAAAAAGTCAAGTAAATTAAAGGCCCGCCAAATTCAACTCTGATTTCCCGCGAAATCAGATTTTTTTATTTATTTATTTATGGGTGAATAACATATCAGAATTCCAGCCCAAAAATAAACCGTTCAACTCACAATTTGTGCCCTACTCCATAACACTTCTTTGGCGAAGTATCAGAGTTCATTCTCCCCGCGGCGTATTGACGACATCAAGCTATAGCATCATTGTGATTTCCAGGTCAGTTTGCTCTCTTTCTCTATCCCTCTCTTTCTTCTTGTCTCTCGGTTTATCTCTCTACCCTTCTCTCTTTTTCTACTGTCTCTGTTTCTCTTTTCCCTTACTGTCTTCGGTCAAGTTTGGGTGAATGAAATTCATTGTTAACCTAAGACTTGCCATTCCATTCATTGCTTCTAATATCTCCAAAACTTCTCTACTTTGAATGATTTCATGAACATCTTGAATGATTTTGATTTGGGAAAATAATTTAGAAAATAGATTGATTAACATGTTTGGTATTCTGATTTTTTATCATCTATGATATTCATATTTTAACCAATATAATTAGTGAAGTGAATGGATTGTTGTTGATGCTACATAATATAATCTCATGCTTGAGGATTCATTATGTATGCTAGGTGTTTGATAAAATGCCACAATGGAGTAATAATGCTTACATTTTTGTTTATTGGTTTGAACATGATCTTAACAACAACAATCATTATAATAATCATAGTAATAAAGATGCTCACAAGATCATGATAGAGACAATTCATAAGTCCTCATTCATTCCTCATCCCAAGTATATGGAAAGGTAATACTGAAACTGATCAGCTAGTCCATCCTATTAGGGCTATGTTTTATTCCAATTAAGTGGGACTGAGTTCACCCACGACACTTCATCAAAAAGCCACTTCTTATTTTACACAGTTGTATTTCCTAGTCTCGTGCTCATTAATAGACATCATTACCCAATATAGTTGATGTTTCCAGATAAATATTCCAATCATATATATTGCCCCTTACACATATATATACATACAGCTATGTTTTTCTTAGCCCCAAAGTACTTGCTTTATTTTGTAGTGTTGCCATTTTATTATCTCAAATATTCAAAATCTCATCTGCATCTGAAATATTGCATGAAAAACATTGCCTATTAACTTTTTTTTATCCACATCAAGTATGTCGATTACATGATGTCAATCATCTATATCATGCCTCAGGTACTTCTGACATCCCACTTACCAGCAAAATATGACCGAGTTACCAACATAGTTGACTATGAATTATTCCAAATAAGAATTTGTAGCTTTAAAAATAATATTTCAGGGACATGTACCAACTCATTTTAATGCTTCCAGTGTGTTATTGAAACCTATACATTTATGTATGCCCGAACTCGTTTACTACAATAATCCAAAGACAATAAGGACCTATCTGTATAAGGGATACATGAAACAACAAAATTAGTGAACTTAGTACTCTTTCCTTTCATTTCTTCAATCATAGAAGTTTGATTTACTTTAGTAAAGCTGCATCAAAATAGACATTTATGGCTTCATTATAAACAACTCATGGCCATTCTTACCAATGTCCTGTTCAATATCAACTATGAAGCAAATTTAGATGTATGAAATTGGTCATTATAGATGTGAAGGTTCAATTGATACAGCTGAACATAGAAAAAAACAAGCAGACCTCCCAAATTGAAATTCAACAAATTATAACTTTCCATCTCCTACCTATTTTTGAACCCAGTTATCAAATCCTAGTGCACACATGAGTCTATTATTTTATGGAACTCTATTATTAGATATGTTTTGTTTCATTTGTGTGCAGCCAGGGCATCTAATATCATTTTCATAGACACTAGTTTTGGGTTCTTACTGAATTGCATACCACCTCAACAATGTCAAGTTCTATATATTAATATGCAAGACGGCACAACTAGTTCTTTTTTTTCTTTTCTTTTTTTCTTTTGTGTTGAGAAAATTGTTGTTTATGAATTTAATGCACAATTTGTAATGTTTTGTTGGCTTAATAATGTGATTAGAGAAAATTGTTGCCTCTTTTTATTGTCATTGCTTCTTGTTTATGAAAGCATTCATGCATTGAACCATGAGATAAATAAACAAAGATGCACGTTTTCTGGTTTCAAGGGAATTATACATGTAGTAATTTGGATTTACAACATTACCAACTTGAGTTTATGTGAAATTATTAATGCTATCTCATAGGGAACACTGCCTTTTTGGAATTTGGATCTTTTTGACTTTGTAAAGATCAAGTGGAACCCTTGTTGGTCTACTTTACCCAAAAATTTCCACACTCTCACACAAAGATATATATATATATATATATAATCAATTTATTCAGCTATCACACCTTTTCCCACAAAATGAAAACGATAAACTCTAGAATCCATTGCTTTAGCAAGATTCTAGCAGCCTAGCACCATATAATTGAACATTAAGAATAACTAAGAGAAAAGGAGTTGCTCTGCAAATTCATCATTCTAAGATAATATGTAGCAGAAGTAAGCCATCTATCTGTGTAATTATCAGTCACATCATAGAGATCATCCCACAACTTTATCATATCTTGATCAAAAATACCATAGATGCCCTGTAATGTAGAGTTAAGTTATCGCCCTAGATTATAATACAGTATTGTAAAATATCCTTAGAGTAGATTATATTTCTTAAATGAGACAGGCAATGATGTGGGTTAATAATGAAGAAATAGGAAAGATGCTACAACAGGTGACAAGGCCGAAAAGGCTGACTTCTCAGTAAAGAACCACGGTCAATTTCCAATTTTGGGACCAATGGAGTTTAACCAGAAATAAAAGTTCCTAACCCCAGAGACATTTTTTACATTTGCCTTTGAACTTTCATCGACTTCAACCGACTCATGTTTGAAAGATGAAAGTAAAACCAAAGTGAAAATGTAGAACCTGGGGAAGAAATAAAATAAAAAATCAAAACACTGTCACCAAAATTCAGTAGCATCTCAATGATTCTCTCTGAAACAAGCTATCCAAAAATGTGGTATACCATAATGGTTACTAAACTAGGCAACTTAAAAACTTGTTTCAATTAAACCCTTATTTCCATTTGAGCAAAATTGTGGCAAATTTATGGAGTCGAACCATAAAAGGATACAAAGTTTTGGGCAAAGGCTCAATACAGTTCATGACAATCATGTGAATTGAAGATGGCAACTAATCAAGCTAGGAAATATCATAAATTCATGATGCAGACTGGATCCAGTAATGGTTTGCAGTAATTGGCCATAAAAATAGTGGTATCCTTCAGAAGTTTCAAATTTTTATATTCTCAGCATTAAGGGAGTCTAGGGTAGCTACAATAGATCTTCCTACATAAGGATGCAGTCTAGATGAGCCACAAGTAAAAGTAAAATTAAAGAGAAACTTCAGAAATTAGAACGATTCAAAGTGGGGCCTATTAGGAATAGGACCCTACATGACCAAGTTATAGGTCATAGTATAGTTTAATTTTTAAGTTATGCTTGTGGTCAATTTTTTGTATGTTCTATGTTTTATATGAATCAGTAGTATTTTAAAAATTTCAAGATTTTCTTTTCATGTAGTGTATTGGTAAGCTCATGAGTCGTAGTAACAATCAAGTTAGGTTATTGGATCTTTTTATTTATATAGTTCTTAGGGGTTTTAATAGTCAAGATAGTGCATATATGGAGTTAACTATAAGTAGTGCTAGAATTGCCTTTAAGTCCATAGCTAATACTGATTTTTCAATCAACAAAGAGAACAAGTTTTAGGGGTATTTTCAGCAACTATGCACTTTTAGGATTGTGATGCAAGTCAACCCTTGTTGTGAACTATGATGCCTAGAAGTGATTCCTTGACTCATCTCGCCTTTCCTCTTCCGCTCTTTAATTTTCTGCTCTATGTTACCCATTAAAATCCAAAACCAGAACATGACCACTTTTCCTAACTTTAAACCTATTTTACAAGCCTAACACAATATATATATATATATATATATTTTCCCAACTATTCAAATATAACATATGAAGATAATCCAAATCAGCACCAAGTACTATTTTGTCACCTACAGTTCACAGGCATCCTTCACAACCCAGAAGATACCGTAGTCTCTTCAAATGGCACTTGGTGTGTTCTGTAACTTAGGAGCTGCTCCTCCAAAAAAAGGTGTTACATTAAACATAATCCTCTTAGAACTTCACAACCTAGTCGTTCAAATGCCTCTTTACAGCTTAATCGGCCAAATGGAACTTCATAGCCTAGTCGATCAAATGGCTCTTCACAACCTAGTTGGTCACATCCCTCCTCACATGCTCCATCACATGTTCCATCACATGTTCCACACCCTCAACCTCAAGAATCAGAGGTTAACCCTCAGTTTGAAGATGATTTAGATGAGGACTGGTTAAGGGAAGAAGAAATGCAACGTACAGGTATTATTAGATTTTTAGTTGAGGTACAAATTACAAGTCAACCTTTACTTCCATGATATATTTCGTTGTTGTATTGTAATAGATGCATTGACCAAGCGAAACACGCGAGGAATTACACGTATGGTTGAAGTGTGGAATTTGACTCCAGAAGAACGCATTATGCTCACTTTCAACAAGGATTTGCAGGCTATTTCTACAGAGGGTGGTATGTTCAGTCGCTTCATAGGCACCATTGCTAGGAAGCCACACTTATGCCCAATTAAGTACAAGAATTGGCATGAAGTGCCAGATCAGTATAAAGAAGATTATTAGAATATTATCGAGGTATTTTTCTAACTACATGTATTTTGTGATAATTCTACTATAAGAGAGATCATATGCATGTGAAAAAGACAATCTTCCATGCTATTATAGTTGAAGTAAAAATAAAAATATGAGAATTAGGCAAAAAAATGCACAAATTTAGTTTATATCATTGTATTGATAATTTTAAGAATGTTCATAACATGAAAAAACATACAATTGTAGTCCAAGTTTGCCATTCCTCAAGATGAGAGAAGGGATATGATTAGGCATCGAACATTGAAGTCAATGGGAGAGAAATGGAGAAATTGGAAATGTAGTTTAAAAGCAAAGTACTATGATGAGACAAAGACAGCAGCACAGATAGTAGCTACTGCGCCTTTAACAGTTAACCGTGAGCACTATGCTGACCTTGTCGCGTATTGGTTTTCAAAGGAAGAACAGGTATGCATAGATGTATGTTTTCTATCAAATAATACAATGTCATTATATCATTTTTTTAAAACATATTGTTATGCATTTATGAGTGAAGGAACTTAGTACAACCAATAAGGAAAGCCGGCGAGAGCAAACAAGTGCACATACAGCATGATCTAAAACTTATGCACAACATGCATATGATATGGTATTTCAAACTTCATTCCTTGTTTTATATTTTGAATTTGGTTAGCACATTGTATTATGAATTTATTCTGAAACGATATGATTGTTACATAGGAGCAAAAAGATAAGATTGCACTAGATCGAGCAAAATTATATATACCGCTTCACAAAAGGAAGGATAGGACACCAGTCAATGAAGCAGCAACTACAAAAATTGTATGCCCATTTAATAAGTTACATTTTCAAAATTCTAATGTGTTTGTGGCAAACAATCACTCTCGCTCTTTGTCTTCTTTTTTTTTCCCCCCCCATTTATGCTATAGGAAAAACTAGAAGCTTTGATGAGCTCACAACTAAGTAGCTCCGAAGGAAATGTTAGTGGTCGTATATCTTGGTCACCAAATGATATTTATTCTCAAGTGATGGGTAAAGAGCATCATGGTCGTGTTCGAGGTTTAGGATTTGGGCCTACTCCTTCCAAGCATGGCTTCATGTGTAATAGTTTCGACCGCTTAAGAATGATTTCTGATGAAGAGAGAATAAGAGACAAAGACACTATAATTGAGTTGAAGGAACAACTAAAAACTCAAGGTGATCAGTTACAAACTCAAGGTATTCAGTTGTAAGCTCAAGATGCTGTAATAAACTCTTTAAAAGAGCAAGTAGCATTTTTGAAGAGATAGAGACATAGTTCTAGTGGTTTGCAGGTATAACTACATATAACATATTCTTTTATATGATGTATTTATCATATGTTATCATTTTCTAAATTTATGCATACTTATGTAAATTGTATTGTATAAATTAGGCGACAGATGGATCTAGTGGCATTCCGGACCAAGCTTCTCTACAAACACATCAAAGATCCTCTTTTGGGAGTCATGAAATGCAACCTTCTAATCGGGGTAAGTCATCATTACAATACACATACATTGACACAAATTTAGAACCACTGTTAATGACTTCTTTACTAATAAATTGTTAGTTAGTTTGGACAAAATTGGGATTTGATAGGTTGACTTCTTTACTTTGCTTCCTTTATTGGCATCCGTAAAAATACCAAACAAGCCAGTGAATAGAGAATTGGGCAATCGAAAAAATTTGAATATCAACAACGTATCAAACTGTAATATACAATTAAAAATAGACCCTTGGATGTTGCTAGTGGTTGCTTGATTTGGTGGCTGCTACTAATGTTTGGCTTTATTAGCTGATTCAGTCCAAATGCCAACCTGTTAGTTGCTTGCTTACATATTCTAAGCCCTTTAGATGTCTTCAAGCATATCTAATCTTAGAGATCAACTTGTAGTGCTTAAAGAACAGCACCAAGAACTAATGCAGAGTTTCTTTTGTTGGGTTTAAAAGAAAACATAAAATAGAGGAAGAAAATAGAGAGGGTGGGTTTCATCATAATGCAGAATTTTTTTTTGCTAGTATGGAGCGGGTTTCTTTACTACCTTTGTTGGGTTTAAAAGAAAACATAAAACAGAGAAAGAAAACAAAGAGGGGAATTTTATGTCTAGATCTTGCTTATCCTCCTATTCTAATACTCCTTACCACTATTACTACACACAATTAAATAGAGAAATTCATCGTGTGATTGGAAGGTATCGTAAGACAAATAGATATTGAATATTCTTAGCAGAGGATTCAGATTCTCACCAAATTTAATAATGTCATGTGAGGGCTCACAAAGATACCCCGTTGACCTCCCCTAGAGGAATGGAGTTGAGAGTGTAGTGGCTGTGCAAGTGGGGAGGGTCCTCAAATGTACATATACATATAATGTGATCATTGGCTTTGGCTTTAAATTATTGACATTTGAAGGGACTTGATTTCCTCTGTACAATGTGCTTGCAAATGCAAAGAACAATTGCCTTAAGAGTTAGAGAGCGCCACATAGAGAGAGAGAGAGAGAGAGAGAGAGAGAGAGAGAGAGCATGTGAAATATTTCTTCCAATCCCACTTTTGTTTTCCCTGTCATCAGTGTTTTTGCCTTTTGGACTTTGTTGGGTCATCTCAAGCTCACCTTCTCTTGCACCTGAAAAGAAAGAAAGACTAGTAACACCTTTTGTTACTTGTGAGAAAAATCAAAGGGTTGAAAAAGATTATTATGATCAGTTGCTTTATGACTATACAAACTATTGAAATGAAAACACAATATGCATCTTGAAGGCTTGTGACTAGGGATCATGTGGCATTGTACAAGTGATTTGGCATCGAAGATTTCATAATGCATTTGACAAAATAAAAATTGTGCAGTTTATAAATTTTTGAATCTTGAATTTGTAGAGAGAAAAGATAGAAAAAGAAACTAAATTGAAAGAATTTTTAAAAAAAAATCTTTTTGGGTAAGGTTAGGGGAAAATGAGATTAAAATGAATGGATGTCAAAAAAAATATTGTTGTGGGAAATTTTATGTCTAGATCTTGCTTATCCTCCTATTCTTGCAAATATAATCTTCAATTTCATTGTAATCTTTATTTTTTGATATGTAAACCACATACTTACCACAAAAAAATAAATAAATAAGACTTGTCGAGAATTATTTGTAGTCTAAATTTTCTTTATAGATTTTAAAATTGAAAATAATACTTATGCTCATTCAATTATTTTTATTGCAGGAAATAAGACAATATGAAAGTATCAAACAATGGACGTCATTTCTCGATTTGAACATTTTTCATGGAGGTCTTTATAAAATGGCTTTATGAGTAATACTTTTCAATACTATTGTTATGTGACAGTTTATCTTTTGGATTACGGTGTGGGCTATTAATTTGCTAGAAACATTGGATTTTTTTTTGTATTACAGGCTTATGTAATAAACCTTTTAATTAAGTTGTTTTGGATATTTTGGGATTATGAAAATGCAGACTTTTTTACCTTTTACAATTATTGAGTATTGAGCCATTAGAATAAAATAGTGTTGTTATAGATATATAATGTGAGCAGGGATAAGTGAGAGACAACCATTAATGGTTAGCAAATCATTGAAAATTTTAAGCTATATATTATTGGTAATTGAATAGTAAACATAGCCTACAATTTCTTGCTGGTGTTGTTGTTGGTGCATGCTTTGGCAGGTTGTTGGCTTTTTTGTTGGATGTTGTTGTTTGCTTTGATGCCTGGTGTCATTGCCGCTGGTGTGTGAGCAGGATGGTTTTCGCTGTCTAGATTGTTTTTTTTTTTTTTGTGTTTTGGTTTATGTGTCTTTGTATAGTTGGTTGGCTCATACGGTATACCCATTGTATCTTGTAGTTTTTTGTCGTTTTATTTATGACTTATTCACCCCCCCCCCCCCCAAAAAAAAAAATAGCCTACAACCGTGGTTAATAACCGTCGTTGTAAATAAAATTCAAAACAAATTCTATGGCTATAGCGACCGTGTAAAACTGATGGAATAGAGTCAAAATATAGCAGCGGTTCACAAAATGTCGCAAAAGTGAAGGATATAGTGGCAGTTGACTCGTCGCTATAAAGTTAGCAAGTAATTGGTAAATTCAAGATATAGCGACATTTATAACTGTCACTACATCAACCGTCGCAATAAAAATAACTATACCAGCATTTACAAAAAACGTCACTGTAAGGATATGCCGACGGGGCTATTACGGCGGTTTGGCCGCCGCTATTGCAACCGCGGGTAAAGGTGTTCTAGTTTTTAGCGACGTTTTTTCCTGCTTTTAGCGACAGTTTTGACCACTACTAAATCTTGATTTTTTTGTAGTGTAATCAGACATAAACATTGAACATTATTCAATACCTATCATATTTACATTGTGAAGTTCACTATACACATAGTAATTGATTAGTAATAATAATACCATGTTTGTATTTGGCCCTGAAAATAAAAGTTAAAACCACCTCTACATTAGTTTTTAAATAATCAGTTTTTTTCAATTTATTTAAAAGTTAACAAACAGTCCCTTTGAGGAGTTTTAGATTTTTTACTTGTAAATCATCTTAAGAAGGCTTATTATTGCTTATAAGTAGAGGAAGAGCACAACATCTTCTGTTCCAAATTCTTTGCTACCACTTCTTTTTCACAATCTCTAATTTAGAGGCACAATATCTCTGTTCTTGTTTTAAAGTACTCACGGTCATTAAATCTTGTTTTGAAATTCTTTCATCTTAAAGTTCTCCCAACAAATGTACGTGTAAATTTGGAGAAAGATAATCTTTGACTAAAGTTTGCTCAAAAAGTACTTAATATAGCCTTTTGAATGTAAAATCATGATGCAGAATATTTACCATTAGTTTATAGATGTTATAGGACAAGTCTTCCAAAAGAAGAGAAGTTAAGAGCTACTAAAATTTTCAATTATCTGACATAATCTGCTTACTGTGATAAATTATTACAACGCATGAATCAACAATTAATCTTACACAATGAGGCAAAAAAACAAGAAAATCAAATTTAACTACAATAGAGCCACCTTACAAATTCTTCATTTACAGAATTACATAGTACTAGTATCAGAATATTGGCTATTGAAGTCAGATTTATATATCCACATAGATTGTCCTTCTGGTTGCTGATGCCAATGCTTCAGCAAGGTTTCATGCCTCCGACAGGTTTCATGCCCCATTTCTGGTAAAGGGCCTCTCTCTCCTTGGCCGGGAACCTCTTAAGAATTTGTTTGCTGAGCTTCTGTCTCTCGCGATTGAGGGCCTTCTTACTGTTCTCACCAAAAGAATAATATTAGAATTCTCTCATAGTAAAAGGGAGACAGGTATTATCCCATGAAAACTGCAATCTACAAGTTATGCAAAATCTCTCTATTCACAATAAATTGAGTTGATGATTGTTATTTGAAAAAAACAATGGAATCCAAACTTAAGTAGAAAGCATATCTCAGATTGTATCGTGTTAATTTTCTTCCTTGATGTAGTACTTACAAACATTGTTGAAGTGAATTTGACTTGGATCAATTCCATAGCATTTTCAAAGTGAATTTGATGAACACACATTTGTTTTGACGAGGTTTATTTCATCTCTCTCTCTTCCCTTCTTCTGTGATTCATGCAAAGAGAGCTAATAATAAGAATAAGAACAATAATAGTGTAGCTAATTTTTGTATCCCCAACCTTGTACCAACATCATCTCAAATCCATGTAAGTTCAAACATAATCTAAGCGATAGGGAGACAAAAATTTAGGAAAGAAAATGTGGATAGTTGGTCACTGAAAGACTCTACTGAGAATTCAAAGTGAAAGACTCTACTGAGAATTCAGTGGCTACTGAGAGTCACCATGCTTGAACTTGCTCAGGTAAATTGGTTCTTGAATTATATATTCACATTCTCATCAATTTCACAAATTTATTCATATATTAAATCAGCAGAAAATAATGCAATCTGAACCATGTTGTGCTCACCATGCATTTTTGGAAACTTAATGAAGCATCATTACATTATCGTCAAATATTCATAATGAATTGATGTTGTTGAAGCAATCATCACCACCATTCTATTATGGAAAAATTGATTTTTTCAGGTTTTTTTACAGATAAAGAATTCATGACAGTGAGTGACATTTTCTTAAAATTCAAGCCATTTTGATGACCCTTTTCTGCTGAAGTGACAAAATCAACATTTGCTCTGTTTTTGTATTGATTTTCTTTACATTTTCTTGGGGGGTATTGTAATAACCCCGACCCTAATTAGCGCTAATTGGAACTTAATTATACCTAATAATTATTAAGGGGAAAATCTGGAATTGGTTGCATGTGCATTGCATGAATTACGTGTTATTATCTGTTCGGTGTCGGAATATCTGTTTGTGTTTTAAACTTTAAACTGAAAATTGGAGGCCTTATCGGCGACCGAATCCAAAATCGTTTAGTGTTTCATGATCGTCAGAATTTATGCGATTTTATGGTGTATTTTAGTAAAATGTGATTTGGTATGATTGAATTAGATTAAAATAAGCTAAGCACATGAGTGGCCATAATTACCATGTTGCCATTGAGTGGCCCACTACTTTACACATTGAGAGGCTTGATTTTGCTTACAAACAAAACATTTCCTCAGTCCCTTTCCTTGTTCTAGCCGACCATGGAGTGAGAGAGAGTGAGAGAATTGAGTTCAACTTGGAGATTTGCTTAGAGTTGGAAGGATTCTTGCATTTTTGGACTTCTACACTTGGATTCAAGACTTAAGGTAGGAACCCACCTCCTTGATTGTGCATTTATGTTAATTCTTGCATGGGTTAGAGCAAAGTTGAAGTCTAGAGCCAATTTATGGCTTGTGATGTTGTATTGAAGATCATTGTTGCATGCATGTTGTTATTGTTGAGTTTTGAGGTTGTAAGTCATGTTTTTCCTCACATGCATGTCCATGTTTTGCATAAGGTTCATGAAACCATCATGTTTTCAAAGTATTAAGCTCATTAGAGCATGTGTTGAAGCTTGTAAGTTGTTTAAAGTTCGTGCATGACATGTTTAAGTATTGTGCATGAAATTGGTTTCAAATTGGGTTTAAATTAAACACCCTTGGGCTTTGGTTTCTTAAATTGAGCTTTGAAACGTGTTATTCTGTGTGTTTACAAGTGTTTTTCCAGAAATTAGCCCAAGAGGATCGGTTTTGATGCTTTTGAACTTGAGTTTGAGCTTGGAGGTGCAATCTGGAATTTCCAGATTTTAATCTTCCGCTCGAGCGGGGGAAGGTCCGCTCGAGCGGAGAAATCAAGCTCTCAGCACTTTGACCTGTTTTACAGTCCGCTCGAGCGGAGTGATGCGCGCTCGAGCGGGGATTTCGAGCATCCAGCATATTTTACATTCCGCTCGAGCGGAAGAAATCACGCTCGAGCGGGGAACGTTTTTGCCGGTCCGCTCGAGCGGGGAAAACTGTGCTCGAGCGGAACTCTGTTTTTCTGAAAATGTTTCTAAGGCATTCTTTTGCATCCCCATTCCATCCTAGGCATTCCTAGGCCATGATTAAGACTCCATACCAAGGGTAAGGGGTTAGGTACACACTTAGAATCGTTGATGTAAGTTTTGTACGATTGGAGAGCGTGTTTCAAAGTGTGTATCCGTGATGTGTTATGTAGGTCACGTGCCGCAATCCGTTTGACCCTCTTGATTTCGTCTACTTGTATCAACGCCACTGTGAGTAATAACTTTGTAAAGTTATGTTCAATGTTATGTACTTTCAGTATACTATGATATGAAATGATTAGTTCTTGAAAAGCTATGATATGTTGGAAATGAATGAATGAATGTCCAGATTTCTGAAAAGTATTTGTGGCACCCTTAGTCCCGATGGCCCTCGCCCGGGGGTAACAATACCGTGGCCGATGGCCCTTGTCCGGGGGTAAGAATACCGTGACCGATGGCCCTCGCCCGGGGTAACAATACCGTGGCCGATGGCCCTTGTCCGGGGGTAAGAATACCGTGACCGATGGCCCTCGCCCGGGGGTAACAATATCGTGGCCGATGGCCCTTGTCCGGGGGTAAGAATACCGCGACCGATGGCCCTTGCCCGGGGGTAACAATACCGTGGCCGATGGATCTGTTAGCTAAGGGGTGTACCACATATGACCTTATGCAAATCTGAATATGAATATGAATATGAGTATGAGCATGTATCTGAACCTATATCTGATTTGAAATCTGAATATGCATAAGACTCCGTCTCTGATAAGACTGTGTTTCTGATATAAACTCTGATTTCTAACTCTGTGATGGACATCATTCATTAAACCCCTTTACTCTGTTGTTATTCACTGGGCTTTCGCTCACAGTTTACTATATATATGTAGGTGAGCCGGCACAAGACCCTGGCCAGAGTTGATGGCCCTCTGTTTTTGTTTTTGGTCAGCCACCTGTTGTGCCTCCCGAGGAGGTTCCGCCTGAAGCCTAACACTGTGGCAGTTTTGTACTTCATGCTAGTCAGTGGTTGTGTTTTTGTAAAGTCGGATCTTGGGATGTGCTTATGTAAATATTCTGTACATATTGGTGTACTTTGACTGGCATGCTATATATATAAATAAGTTTTAAAAATTTTCTGTCCCATGTATGTCATCACAGCTCATTGGACCTTGTTTATTTTACTTTATTGCTTCCGCAGCCCCTTATATTTGTTAATCTGTTTGGAGGCCGTAGGTAATCCACGGATTACTGGCCGGTCACGTCGCTAAACCTATAGGGGCGGGTTTGGGTCGTGACAGGTATAGCATTACTATTATATTATATATTTGATGATACAAAACTGCTCACACAAATGTAATCAAGAAGATGAGGCTCTGTTTGCTAGGTTTTTTTTTTTTTTTTATGCAAACAAGAGGGAGATGAGGCTCTGTTTTATAAATCAAAACATAGAGAGGATATATATATATATATATATATTTATAAATCAAAACACACAATGTAATCAAGAATATGAGGCTCAGTTTGCTTTTTTTTTTTTTTTTATGCAAACAAGAGGGAGATGAGGCTCTGTTTTATAAATCAAAACACTGAGAGGATATATATATATATATATATATATAAATCAAAACACAACAATACACACTTTCCTCAATCATGTTAATATATATTATATTATATATTTGATGATACTTTCTATCTCAATCATGTTATATCACATTCCTCAGCTTTGATAAACAAAAAAATTCAGATTAACAGCCGAAGAGCACAAAGAATAAGAGGCCACAAAAATCAACACTTTGATAACAACACTTCGAGATAAATTTCAGATTAAGTGTTACCAAAGTTGAATCAAACCCATTAATCATAGAAGAGAGAGAGAGAGATGAAATGAAACCCATTAATCAAACCCATTAAGTGTTACAAGAGAGAGAGAGAGATGAAATGAACCTCGTCAATCGTCCGTCGCCTCTCTGTCTTTGTCTCTCGCCCTCGCCTTCGTCGCCTCTCCCGTTCGATCTTCGTCGCCTCTCCCGTTCGATCTGTCCAGCTTTGTTCTCTGTTCGTCTCTATCTATCAGAGGGGCTAGGGCAAACAAACGAAAAGGGGCTGAAAAATAAGAGGGGAAAAAAAAAAAAAATCAAAACGACGTCGTTTTGATGTGCCGCAGGGACGGCCGCAGGAAAGGGCGACCGAAGATCCCAATTCGAGTCCGGATCCTCAGCGGTGGTTTCCTGCCGCGCTTCCTGCGGCGTTCAAAAACGACGCCATTTTGGTGTTAAATTCAATTTTTTTTTCCTTTTCCCCTCTTTTTCCCTTGCTCTCTCGTCAATGTGAACCCTAACCATCAAAGAAGAACATGAACAGAGGAGAGGAGAGAGCCGAAACGGAAGGAGTAGAGTCGGAGGACGAGGACGACGAGGACGACGGGCGAGATGGCGTCGATTCGGCGGCGAGGCGAGGCGAGGTAAGATGTGGTCCCTTCAATCTTCATTGTCACCTAATCTTCAATCTTCATTATATATATATATATATATATATATGTATGATTTCTTGAGTCCAATTTCGTGTTGCTGCCATAAATGGGTTTGATTTTATAGGGTTTAATTTCTTGGGTTTTATGGGCTTGATTTCTTGTACACAGAAAGAACATTTTCTTTCATTAATCTCAAAGAAAATATATGCTGCATATATATATATATATATATATGGAGAGAGAGATTTTGTTCTTGTGATTATAAGGAAGTTTAGAGAGAGAGAGAGAGAATGTTGGCAGTGTTTGATCAATCTGTGGCAAAGAGCCCAGAAGGTCTGAGGAGTCAAAGCTCTGTTTCAGAATCATCAGCTCTGAAAGATGGGTCGTTGATTCAAGACTTGTATTCTACGCTCCATCCGAATTCTTTCACCATCAATCTTGGACTCCCTGGTTTCATAGCCTACTCTTCTCACAAGCAAAGCCCACTTCTTCCTTGGTACAAATTACTCACTCATCTTCAATCTCTTCTCCTTATCTTTTACTGTGTTTTTATATATGCATATATACACTTCTTCCTTCTGTTTCATTTATACCTATACACTTGCAAGTACAACATGCATACATGAGTATAGTTCATTGTTTTTTTTTATAATTTGTGGGTTGTTTTTTGAAATTTTCTTGGCATTTCAAATTTTTTCGTCTGTTCTGTTCCACATGGCACAAATTTTCTTTTCTTGTTAATGTTTCCTGAGAATTGAGTAAGAAAACCCATGAGCTGTTGTTGATCTTTTCTTCATGTTTTTCATGGTTCTTAGTATTATTCTTTCTTCATATGTGGTTTGAGGAAGTGATGATGGTTGGAGTTTCCACTTTTTTTTAACAAATAATAATAATTTTAGCCTCCTACTTTAGCTAGAGAAGTTGGAATTTAAAGCTAGAGGGTAGGTAACATCTTTATATCAATTTCTTGCGTTTCAATTGGATCAACATATTATTCTTGTTAAGTATTTTATTTTTATTTTTAATTATTGATCTTTAATGGTAATCACATAAAGAATAACTTATCAACTTTTTTACTTCTTTAAATTTTTTTTCTTGGGTTTTCTTATTATGTCTTAAGTTTATTTATATGTTCAATTAATATGTGCCATGTGTGTATATATATATATATATAAATAGAAAAATCGAACAAAAACCAAATCCACTATTCATATTTTCTCATTCTTTCCAAAACTTGGCCCTAAATTTTTTTTCAATTGGTGATGCTTGCCCTGTTAGATTATTTTCTACGGTGGACGATATATTCTGCTTGTTTCATTGGCACATTGAGAACGTAGCACCCCTCAAACAGTATGGATTGATTTATTGGGTATTATTGGTTTATATAAAATTGAAGTTTTGAAGCAAAAATATGTTATGGTTTGGTCAATTTAAAGCAAAAATCTGTTTTGATTTGTAATAGAAAAGGCAAAAAAGGAGGTAGAGAGTTGGTAGATCATTTTTTTATTATTACCAGTGGTGTTTGCCCAACTGATGTGTTCGCCCAGCTGCTAGTGTGTGCTAGTGTGTGTTCTACTTCTGAATTGCAGCTGCTATTGGCAATATTAAAAAATATGAACTTTTATTGATGCTCTTATTTTGTCTTTTATAGATTTTGGATGTAGAAGGGGAAAAATAAGAGAGATAAAGATGAGGATAGAAAGATAAAGCGAAGGCCAAAGATTTTGACAAAGATAAAAGAAAACACAAGGATAAGGAAACATTGAAATGAGAAAATTAAATTGAATGAACAAATTTGGTTGGACTACTGAAGTGGCTCCTTTGGTTGGCATGAGTAGTGACTTGATTGCTCACAATGAAATTGGATCAAAATGAATGTAGTTAAATTAATCTGAATGTTATAGATTAGATTAATATTTGCAATGACAATATTGATTGAATAAAATGATATGCTGGTTGATTGAATGAAACAGTTTGTGTATCTTAGTTGAATGAGATGATTTAGCAATTTTGATTGAATCAAATGGTTTGAGCATTGTAGTTGAATGAAATGTTTTTGATTGAATGAAATGCTATGTTGTCCTTTGAAACAATCAACTTTTGTTTTTTTTTTTTTTTTGACGTAGACCTTGAAGCTTGTTATGAGCATTGCAAATGACTCCATTTTTTTATTTTTTGTTTCTTCCTTTTCTTTTTTATGGTTTTTCCTTTTCTGTTATTCTCTTTTCTTTTTCTTTTTCTGTTCATTCCTCTTTTCTTCTTTCTTTAATTTTAAAGCATGGACCTAAATCATGTTTTACATAATTTATAATAGGGTTTGCTATATATCACCATTTCATTTTTTTGCTCTTTTTGTTGTTTATTCCTCACGAATGATATGAAATAAAACAATGATATATAACAAACCCTGTTCTACAAATCTCATTCAGTCACAATCAAATTGCATAAAAATATATGATAGACTAATTTTTTTTTTTTTTATCAAACAATCTCCTAAGACTCATTTGATCTATACAAAATGACTTTATCAATCTCTTAAAAGACTGATTAGATCTATATAATATAACCATCCCAAATTTGCAATTCCATTAATACAATAGAAGTAGAAAAATGAGAAAAATAAAAACTATGAAAATGATATTTTCCAAAACTGCTTCGTTTCACATGAATATCATCAGAAGATTGTTTCAACTAGTTAGAATTAGTAACTTGAATGAAACATGCTCGGAGATTAGCAATGACGACGCTTGATCATGAAATGAATTGATGACGATGAATCGTAGTTGATATGAAAAGCAGCAATCCATATGCGGGTCCTTTTGTCGCTATCACAGAGTTGTCAATACTATAGAAAGAAAAGAAGCAGGGTTTTCATGGCTGCATAGAGTATGTTCCACTGTCAAATTACCTTGGTTGGGCACCTATATTCAATGATCGAAGTGAAGACAAGTCAAGAAATGAAAATTTTCAATGATCAATGATAATCATTTCTATTATATATATATATATATATATATGTATATAGATATGGGTTAGAGTTCTGCTGATTTAGAGTTCTGTTATGACCACAATTTGTGCTGCACTGTGAGTATGCTAGTCTTTGGAAAAACAATTTATATGTATCAGTAGAAATCAAAATGAAAGAACAATGGAAGAACAAAGAAGAACAATGAAAGAACAAAGAAGATTGAAGAAAATGATTCAAAAAACAAAATGACAAATACAATAATCCATAGTAATTTGAGTGCATGCTTGGTACCCATTCTTCATAAGCAATAGCCATTTTAGGGGAAAAAATTAAAAATTAAATAGAGAATTTTATTTACATATAAGCATTTTGGACCTTCAAATTGAAACCAATCTGCACACCCACCCACCCACCCTCCCTTCCTTGAACATAAAATCACTAGGAAGTACTAAATCAGTAGGAAGTATTGGTCCATTTATCTTCTGTAGTGTGTTCCCTCAGCCAAACTAAATTCAAACACCTTCATGTTTCTTTCCTTGGAGGATAATATGGAACAATAAAATGTAAAAACCAATAACATAGAAGAGAAGAAAATTACTCCTATGAATTCTCACATTTCAACAACAGCTCATGGGTTTTCTTACTCAATTCTCAGGAAACATTAACAAGAAAAGAAAATAAAAGAAAATTTGTGCAATGTGGAACAGAACAGACGACAAAATTTGAAATGCCAAGAAAATTTCAAAAAACAACCCGCAAATTATTAAAAAAACAATGAACTATACTCATGTATGTATGTTGTACTTGCAAGTGTATAGGTATAAATGAAACAGAAAGAAGAAGTGTATATATGCATATATAAAAACACAGTAAAAGATAAGGAGAAGAGATTGAAGATGAGTGAGTAATTTGTACCGAGGAAGAAGTGGGCTTTGCTTGTGAGAAGAGTAGGCTATGAAACTAGGGAGTCCAAGATTGATGGTGACAGAATTCGGATGGAGCGAAGAACACAAGTCTTGAATCAACGGCCCATCTTTCAGAGCTGATGATTCTGAAACAGAGCTTTGACTACTCAGGCCTTCTGGGCTCTTTGCCACAGATTGATCAAACACTGCCAACATTCTCTCTCTCTAAACTTCCTTATAATCACAAGAACAAAATCTCTCTCTCCATATATATATATATATATATATGCAGCATATATTTTCTTTGAGATTAATGAAAGAAAATGTTCTTTCTGTGTACAAGAAATTAAGCCCATAAAACCCAAGAAATTAAACCCTATAAAATCAAACCCATTTATGGCAGCAACACAAAATCGGACTCAAGAAATCATGGATTAGGTGAGAATGAAGATTGAAGGGACCACATCTTACCTCGCCTCGCCGCCGAATCGACGCCATCTTGCCCGTCGTCATCGTCCTCCGACTCTACTCCTTCCGTTTCAGCTCTCTCCTCTCCTCTGTTCATGTTCTTCTTTGAGGTTAGGGTTCACATTGACGAGAGAGCAAGGGAAAAAGAGGGGAAAAGGAAAAAAAAAATTGAATTTAACGCCAAAACGACGTCGGTTTTGAACGCCAAAAAGAAATAGTGAGTAAGGATCATCTGCGCCATTTCCTGCGGTCTTTCCTGCTGTCCTCACCAAAACGACGTCGATTTTTCGAGAACGACGTCGTTTTGTTTATCAACTCCATCTCTCTATCTCCCCCAACTCTCTCTTCAGTCCAAGTTCCTTTCTGTATCCATCTCTTTTATCTCTATCTCTCTTTTGTATATACATATATCTCCTGCCCCCAGTCACTTTATTTTCAATCTCAACAATCAAAATGCTAAATAAAATCATAACTTTCCATCAAAAAAACCCCCGGATCCTCTGCCATAGTTTTCTGCAATGGTTCCTGCTGTGGAAACTGGTTCGATTCGATCGATCTTCCTCCCAATGGGCCGCTTTCGACGACAAATGCCCCCATCGTCTCGCTCCTCTCTCTGTAAGACCTCCAATTTGATCAATTTAAGGTTTTTTCTTTTTTGGGGATTTTGATGACGGGTTTTTGGTGTTTTTTTAGGAAGGTAGGATAGATGAAAATGGGCACTTGCAGTGTACAAAGATGGTTCTTAATCAGACCAATCTCCTTCAATACCACAATGGTCCTCTTCTCTCTGGCAAAATCTCAATTACCCTCATTTGGTACGGAAAATTCAATCCCACCCGACAAGCCATTACCTCCGATTTCGGCATTTCACTGTCTTCTTCCCCACCTCAAACCCAACCCTCTGTTGCAACCTGGTGGAAGACAACCCAGAAAAAAATGCGTTTATCTTTGGTTAGAAAATTGGGGAAATAAAGAAATGCATTTCTCTCAGTTAAGAATCGCTGCCGATCTCACTTCGCCTCGCCACCGTCGTCCTCCTCAAACGTCTCTCTGTTCTTGCTCACAAGGTGGGTTAGAGTTCTCGACTGAGAGAGACAAGAAAAACGGCAAAAGAAGAAGGAAAAAAATAAAATAAGAAAGGCTCAAAACGACGCCGTTTTGAGCCACAGCAGGAATCATTGGTGGGAATGGCCGTAGGAAAGAGCGGCAGATGATCTGGATCTCATAGGACGCCCATGTTCTCATGTCAATTATGTGGTTGATGCTGAATCAAAGACTTGAAGCTTCCCAACACCTTCCAGTTTCACAACACAAAATCTGTTTTGTATTCTCTGGTAATTGTTTCCAATCCAATCCGAGTTTTCTTTCGGAATTGTAAGGAAAAAGAAAGATCAAAGATGTCTGTTCCTGTTCTCATCTCTGCTGCTCAGGTGATCCTGAATCCCTTGATTCCACTAGCAACTGAACAGATCCAACTGGCGTGGGGTTTCAAGGATGATCTTCGAAGGCTTCAAGATAGGTTGGAGTTCACACAAGCTCTGTTACGTGATGCTGAGAACCACCGAGGACGAGTAAATCTAGAATTCATGCAAGTTTGGCTGAAGAAACTCAACTCTGTTGCATGCAGTGCGGATGACCTGCTGGATGAACTTGCCTTTGAAGTACTTCGCCGAAAGATGGAGGTACAAAACCGATTCATGAGGAACAACAAGGTACGCAAGTCCTTCTTCTTCTGCCTCTCAAATCCACTGCCATTTCGTTTCAAGATGGCTAATAAGGTCAAGAATATCAATTTGTTGTTAGACAATCTTTGTAAAGATGCAGATGGCTTCGGTCTTAAACCAGCTGATAAGATCTTAAATGCTGCTAGTACTAGTGTTGAACCTAGAGAAGTCAATATCAGGCTGACTCACCCCTTTGTAGATGATAAACAAGTTGTGGGAAGGGATGGTGATGTGTCAACAGTGATAGACATGTTACTTAGCTCTGACAACACTGTAAATGGTTTACCTGTCATTGCCATTGTAGGAATGGGTGGGATGGGCAAGACGACCCTAGCTCAGCTAGTTTACAACAACGAGAAGGTAGTGAAGCATTTTGGTGATCAAAGGATGTGGATTTGTGTGTCTGATGATTTCATAGTTCCAAAGCTATTGAATCAGATGGTACAATCTCTTACTGGGGATAAGTCTGACACAGATAATATTGAAGGAATAGTGAGAAAGCTTGCAGCAAAACTAAATGGAACAAAGTATTTGCTTGTACTAGACGATGTTTGGAATGAAAATCCGCACTCATGGGAGTGCATGAGAAATTCTTTGCTAGGGATAGGTGGATCGAAGGGAAGCAAAATTATAGCTACAACCAGGAGTATGCAAGTGGTATCTACCATGAGGACATCTCCATCTCTAACTCATCATTTGAGCCAACTATCAGAAAATGAAAGTTGGACCATGTTTCGGAAAAGAGCATTTGCAAATGGAGGACCAACAGAGACCCCAAATTTGGTGGCTATTGGTAGAAAAATTGTGGAAAAGTGTAAGGGTGTACCATTGGCAATAAAGTCACTAGGAGGTTTAATGTACTCTAAGCAGTACAATCATGAATGGGTGTCGATCAAAAACAGTGAAATATGGAGCTCAACTGAAATCAAAAGTGGAATTCAACCGATATTAAGGTTAAGTTTTGATCACTTACCATCGCCATATTTGAAACGCTGTTTTGCGTATTGTTCTATTTTTCTGAAAGATTTCAACATTCAAAAGGATAAGTTGATTCAACTTTGGATGGCCCAAGGATATCTCCAGCCTTCTTCGGGAAGCAATTTGGAAATGGAAGATGTTGGTAATAATTATTTTAATATTTTGTTGCACAATTCTTTATTTCAAGACATTAAATTGGATGTGCATAATAATATTATCAGTTGCAAAATGCACGATCTTGTGCATGATTTGGCACTAGATGTCTCAGAGGGTAACTGTTTGGCTTTGACTTCGATTGCTAGTGAGGCGAATTACCATCCTAAGGTTCAACATCTATCATTTGGTTTAATGGGAAATGTAAGTTTTGAAATTCCAAAAGAAAATGTTGGGAAACTGAGGACACTATTTTTAAAAGGAAGTCTCCCCAAAAACATTTATGAAGTCGAATGTATACGTGCCCTAAATTTGGAATATGTGAAAGAGTTGCCAGATTCCATATGTAAGTTCATACATTTGAGATATCTTGATCTCTCACGGTCAGGTATTCAAACACTGCCAAATTTGATCACCAAGCTCTACAATTTGCAAACACTGAGAGTTCCATCTTTTACCTTAAAAAAGCTTCCAAAAAAGTTTTATGAGTTGGCTAGCTTGAGACATTTTTGTCTTCATGACACAACAAATAACAGAAAATTGATGCCAATGATGATAGGGAAGTTGACTTCTTTGCAGACATTACCATTCTTTGTTGTGGGTGAGGATACAGGCCATAAAATTGAAGAGTTGGGTAGCTTAAGCAAACTAAGAGGTGAATTAATGATTTACAATCTCGAACGGGTGAAAGGCAGGAAAGATGCAGAAAAGGCAAATATATCAAGAAAGCCGAACATTCATGAGTTGGGATTTCATTGGGTTAGGGTCGGCAGTCCTTCAACAGCAGAAGACACTGCTAACATTAACCACGAGGATGTGTTGGAAGGACTTAAACCTCATGGGAATCTTAAGGGTTTAAAACTCCAGAATTTTGAAGGAAAAAGTTTTGTATCATGGATGATGAGTAGTAGAGATGCGCAGTTGCTTCAAAATTTGGTTAAGATAAAATTATCCAACTGCACAAGATGTGAACAAGTCCCACCACTCGGACATCTTCCGCATCTTGAGGTCATTAGAATGTATAGATTAAGTAATCTGAAACGTATTGGTCCTGAATTCTATGGTTGTCAGAGTGTTGTTAATCATGATCATGATGATCATGATAATGATGGCATCATGTTTGGTAGCTGTAGTGGGGCAAAAACAACGGCAACAGCAGCAAAAGCACCGACCGTTGTATTTCCAGCACTAAGAGAACTCGTTCTAGTTGATATGCCAAACATAGAAGAATGGTGTGGGCTTGGGGTATCATCATCGTCGTTGGACACCACGATGTTCTTTCCTCTGCTTGAGTTTGTACGCATTAGGGATTGCCCTGAGTTGACTACAATTCCAGGTCACTTGTTATCCTTACAGGAATTGATTTGCGGTGATAACCCGCATACGCATCGTCGCCCTTGCTTGAGAATAGCGGTAACTGGGGGTTCAAAATCGAAGATTGGTGTTTTACTGGTAGATTTGCTGGAAAAAAGCAGCAAAACCCTAAGAAAGCTGACAGTAAGTTCTTTGGAAGAGCTATGTTATTTGCCAAATAACTTACAAAACCTTGTGTCTCTTGAAGGCTTAACGATAAAAGAATGCCCAAATCTAAAGTCTATAATTAAAGAAACAGAAGAAGAAGAAGTGTCCAAGTGCAGCGGCTTAACATCTCTTCAGCAGCTTCTGATTTTATCGTGCAGAAATTTGACATGTTTACCAAAGGCGCTGTTACAACAAACCCTTGTAACATTAAAGATACTCCGGTGTCCGAATTTAATAATTGCTGATCCAGATGAATTATGCAGCCTCCCATCTCTTCAGAACTTGACGATTCAAGGATGTCCAAGATTGGCGGGTTGTTGGGAGGAGAGGCTATTTTGCCTGACCAGCCTTCAAACATTAGAAATAGGTGAATTCTCAGAAGAGCTCGAATATTTCCCCTGGCCTTCCACCACCGTAAGTGCAGCATCTGAAAAGGATGATGATGATGATGATATACCAAATATCTTTAACCCCACAAAAAAAAAAAAAAAAAGAAGAGATATCACCAAAGCCCCAAACACTTCCCCTTCATCTCCTTTTTTAAGGTGCGCAAGGGAAAGCGGCTAAGAATGGCACAAGATTGCCCATATTCCATCCATCGACATCGGGTACATTTAAAGGTAACTTACATATTTCTCTAGTTGTTATCCATATTCATGATTTCTTCTCTTCTCTTCTCACCCCCATCTCCCACCTTCCCAATGTTGTTTGCTCGTTTCCTTTATCTCACTAACCCCTTTTTGGGTTTCAGGTCAAGTGTAATGGTTTCCTCTGCAAATGACTAATCTTCTTCTTCAAGATGAGGCATAAAAAAGTTTACTGCCAATAATGTAAGTCCTCTGTGTCTCCAACTAAACAAATAATTAATTAACTCATAAAAATGATGTAATAACTAAATAATTAGAACCCCTCTCTCTAAAGTCTATCATTTTTAATCTAGCTTTTATTTTTTTATTTTATTTTTATATTTATTATACATTTTTATCTCAGCTCTAGTGTACGATTTACTAAACCATGAGTATGTAATAGTTTATGACATTTTTCTTGTTTGAAACTTATATATATATATATATATATATGTTTTCCTTTTATATTTCCAGATCATTAATATCTCTGTGCTAACACAAATTGCTATGTTACAGGGTCTTTTACAAGGAGTTCTGGTTTTTCTTCATGTGTAAGTGCTGGATTTCCTGCCTGCCAACAGTACAATCAATTAGTGCAGGACATTAATAATTGATGTAGGGAGAAGAGGTAATCGTTGGTGCACATGATTTTGCAGTGTTAGAGAAATGTTATGCAAACTTTGTAGGTTGTTAGTCATTTTAGTTATTTGTTTTGTAATTTTCAAGCTTAATAGTTCAACTTTGTTAGTTGAAGATTCTCGTCAAGTGAAAAACTAAATAATTTCTATAATCAACTGGTCTTCAAAATTCTTTCCCGCTTAGCTTTAAGTCAAATATTGATTTTCTATACCTAACGGGAAAAAAATAAAAATAAATAAATAAATAATAATTAGGAAGGCATGCCAGCACTCTTGCATGTTGCATTGCATCCATCTTCATGACGCAGATGTTGGTTTTATGTTGTTATTAACAAAGACATGAATTGAATGAGATAATTTTCAGAAAATGGGAAGAAAAAAATGACTTCCTAATTATATTAGTCAACTATGTTTTCAGAACATGGGAATTATTATGTTTATCTGCAACCAATTGAAAAGGCCAATTTTTAGTGTTAATCGAAATTTAATTTTATGAATTTTGTATTCCTCATAAAGAATGATCTATAGGTTTGATTAGAATGTTTCTGAAATTTGAGGATTTTGTATCCATCCTAAAAAATCATCTATAGGTTTGATTAGAATGTTCCTGAAATTTGAGGATTTTGCATCCCTCCTAAAAAATCATCAATGGGATTTGATGAAATGACATGTTTCAATTTTGAACCAACGCTTTTATGGTGTTCCAATTTCAAATAATCTCATTTTAGTTGCTGAAGCTAAATAATGACATGGTGCCCTAACTGTGGGTTCCTAAGAGCATTGCTTTAGATGACATGTCCTTTTTATTTTTATAGATTGGAGATGATGACATGCCTGTAAACACAGGTTTTCCATGCTATCTTGTATATCACTAATTCTAAAAGCCATAGTGCTTCATGCTACTTGGAGTATGCAAAAGTCACCTGAGTTGAGTTGACATTTCCAATTATAACATTTTGGCCAGTCATATTGATTTGTTGCATGTGCAGAGGCACTTTGAGCAGGAGGCATTTAATTTAACAATGAAGTTGCAAAAACAGTCCATTTGGATGCACAAGGGAAAGCGGCCAAGAATGCCATAAGATTGCCCATATTCCATCCATCGATGTCTTGTAGATTTAAAGGTAACTTATATATTTCTCCAAATGTTATCTATATTCATGATTTCTTCTCTTCTCACTCCCATCCCATCCCCCACCTTCCCAATTGTTTGCTCGTTTCCTTTATCTCACTACCCCTTTTTGGGTTTCAGGTCACGAGGCATTTCATGAATGATGAATCTTCCTATACAAATGATGAATCTTCTTCTTCAAGATGAAGCATGAAATAGGCTACTGCCAATTATGTAATTTCTCTCTCTTTCTCTCTCTCTCTCTCTCTCTCTCCCCCTAAAGTCCATTAGTTTTAATCTAGCTTTTTTATATGTATTATTATACATTTTTATCTGGTCTCCCGTGTACGCTTTGCCAAATCATGAGTATGTAATAGTTTATAACATTTTTTTTTCTTTGAAACTTATATATATATATATATATATATTTCTATTTACAAGTTTATTAATCTCTCTGTGCTCCCACAAATTGCTATGTTACAGGGTCTCTTCTACAAGGAGGAGTTCCAGTTTTTTTTCAAGTGTAAATGCTGGATTTATTGCTGCCAGCAGTACAATCAATAAGTGCAGTCCATTAATAATCAATGTAGGGAGAAGAGGTAATCGTTGATGCACATGATTTTGAAGAATCAGAGCAATCTTATGCAAACTTTGTAGGTTGTTCCGTGAATGTTATTAGTCATTTGAGTTATTTATTTTGTAATTTTCAAGCTTAATAGTTCCACTTGTCAGTTGCAGTTTCTCGTCAAGGGAAAAACTAAATAATTTCAATGATCAACCAGCCTTGAAAATGCTTTCCTGCTTAGCTTTGAGTCAAACTTTGATTTTCTATAGAAGGCATGCGATGCATTGCCTACATCTTCATGACACAAATGTTGGTTTTATGTTGTTATTAACAAAGACATGTAAATGGGATGTGAAAAATGACTTCCTATTTATATTTTAGTCAACTTTGTTATCAGAACATGGGAATTGTGATTTTATCTGTAACCAATTCAAAAGGCCAACTTTAGTTTTAGTCAAAATTTAATTTTATGGATTTTGTATCCATCCTAAAAAAACATATATAGGTTTGATTAGAATATTCCTGAAATTTGAGAATTTTGTATCCATCCTAAAAAATCATCCATGGGATTTGATCAAAAGACGTGTTTCCATTTTGAACCAATGCTTTTGTGATGTTCCAATTTCAAATAATCTCATTTTAGCTTATGAAGCTAAATGATCTACAACTCACAATGAGATGGTGCCCCAACTGTGGGTTCCTGGGAGCATTGCTTTTAACTGAGCTATGTCTAATTGAGCCACTAAAAGTTGCATATAGCTTCAGATAACATGTTCTTAAACACGGGTTTCCATGCTATTTTGTATATCACTAATTCTAAAATCCATAGTGCTTGATGTAACCTAGAGTATGCAAAAGTCACCTGAGTTGAGTTGACATTTCCAATTATAACACTTAGGTCAGTCATATTGATTTGTTACATGTGCAGCAGAGGTAGTTTGAGCAGGAGCCAATTAATCTAAGATGAAGTTGCAACAACAGTCCACTTGGATGATTGAATCATGTATGTAGTTCTTGTTTGGAGTTCAGATTGTATGATTCAATTTTAACTCATCTGTTAATGCCTGCCTTTTTTTGCAAATTGGCTGTATATGTTAGTTTCTTCAATATGTGATCTGTTACTTGGAGCATCTAACAAATTACATATAGCTCTTGCGTGTTGCATTGCATCCATCTTCATGACGCAAATGTTGGTTTTATGTTGTTATTAACGAAGACATGTGAATTGAATGAGCTAATTTTCAGAAAATGGGAAGAGAAAAATGACTTCCTAATTATATTAGTCTTCTTTGTTTTCAGAACATGGGAATTATTATGTTTATCTGCAACCAATTGAAAAGGCCAATTTTCAATGTTAATCGAAATTCAATTTTATGGATTTTGTATCCCTCCTAAAAATTATCTATAGGTTGATTAGAATGTTCCTGAAATTTGAGGATTTTGTATCCATACTAAAAAATCATCTATAGGTTTGATTAGAATGTACTTGAAATTTGAGGAATTTGTATACCTCCTGAAAAATCATCTATGGGATTTGATGAAATGGCATGTTTCAATTTTGAACCAATGCTTTTTCGATGTTCAAACTTTAAATAATCTCATTTTAGTTGCTGAAGCTAAACGCATCAAATAATGTCATTTTAGTTGCTGAAGCTAAACGGTGGTGCTACATGCACCAATTAGTTTAGTAACTAGTGTACCAACACTAGTTATGACATTATTATTGACCTCACTTATTAATCACATTACAAATATCAAAAACCTTTTAAATTATGACATATCATCAATTGGTACACTAGTTAGTACACTAATACATATAGCATTAAAACTCACAATGACATGGTGCCCTAATTGTGGGTTCATGAGAGCATTGCTTTAGATAACATGTCCTTAAACACGGGTTTTCCATGCTATTTTGTATATCACTAATTCTAAAAGCCATAGTGCTTCATGCTACCTAGAGTATGCAAAAGTCACCTGAGTTGAGTTGACATTTCCAATTATAGCACTTTGGTCAGTCATATTGATTTGTTGCATGTGCAGAGGTAGTTTGAGCAGGAGGCAATTAATCTAAAGATGGAAGTTGCAACAACATTCCGCTTGGAGGATTGAATCATGTATGTAGTTCTTGTTTGGAATTCAAATCGTATGATTCAGTTCAATTCAATTTTAATTTTGTCTGTTAATGCCTGCCTTTTTCTGCATATTGGCTATATGTGTATATATATATATAAATTTCTTTGTTTTGAGACACTTCAATAAATGATTTGTTACTTGGAGCATCTAACATATCGCATTCTGTTGCCTTATTTATTTATTTATTTTTTTGAATATCCAAATCAAGTTTGGTTCATGTACAGAGTTAAATAACCCATTAAGTCATCTCTAACCCATCTGGAAACGTGTATTCATATACAGATTATTTTGCATGTGAAGCCAAAAGACTAATTTTGTTTGTAGTTTTGGGTCACAAAGACCAAGTGCAGCAGAAGATTTGCAGGTGGTATTCTCTCTCTATCCCTAATTGATTAAGTATGACACTCCTATAATTAGCAAGCGCTAATCTTTCTTTAACATAAATAATTGGCGCAATCACTATCTGATATTTGAATTGAATGAAAGTAGCTTGCTGGAAATAGGTGATTGAGCTGGAACTCTCGCATCAGCTGGATCAGAGTACGCTATTGGAAGGGCTAAGTGCTTCCGGTTGAAAAGGAAAGCTAGCAAAAGCTAAAACAAACATGACAAAAATCAAGTGCAGCTCAAGATTTGCAGGTGGTATTCTTCCCCCCCCTCTCTCTCTCTCACACACACACACACATACACAGTTGCGCTCACTCGCACACACATATTTGATCTTTTTTATCTTCTTTTGACAAAAAGCAGGCTGAAAACCTAATGTTCATAACTGGCATCCCATCCAAATTACAAGAAATCAGGCGAAGAGAATATTAAAAGATGAAATTTCCATTAGAATATAGGCAAGAGGTTTAATGTTTGTTTCTAAGGTATTAAGTTCACAACCCCCCCCCCCCTCCTTTTTAATTCTGTCTGTTTCAGAATCTAATATTTGTGTTACCAAATTATTCTGATCTTTCTCATTTCAATTGGGAGCCAACAAAACATATGAAAATTGCATACTTGATGCCTTGAATTTTGAATTATGAGGAGCTTACACTTGGGTTCTTAGTTTAAAGTGCTTGGTCCAGGATACTTCAAGAAGCATCAAAGTTTGTAAACATTTATAAATCAATTTGTATTTAGGCAGTGTCTCGGAGTTTGTCTTACACTTCAGGGAGCCATAGCCTTTTTAACATCTGATATCCTATGTTAGAAAACAGAAATTATTGAATATGTTGTTTTATTTGCTTTTGTTGTGATTTTTTTTCCTTTTTTGAAGTATAAGAAAACTAAATTAGGCCAAATCATATTTCTTTTGCAGACCATATTTCTTTTGCAGATCGCACTTTCTTTGATTTGATCTGGTAGAGTAGCTTGCAAGAAAAAATCCATCCTATTTCTAGGGTGGGGAATCCATGCACAACCTTGCTGGCAACGCATAATCTTTGAATTTGGACAAAGATGGTAAGTATAAATTGTAGTGAATATGCTCTGACCATATTCCTTTATTGATATATCAGAGCTAAATGCATATTTTTCTTATCAAATTAATGTTCCAGGCTCTAGCTATGGCCATCAGCAGAGTGAACTCATCATTCGAAGACTGGTTTCTTTTTCGTCTACACGTTCTACATTTCTAAAAATTTTAGTGAGAATCATCATTAGGTCAAGTGGAGTGCTATTGATTGTATTGTGAAAATCCATTCTTGGGTTTTTTTGGCAACTCTTGTAGTTTATTAAATTGTAGTCGATACAGAAGGAGTGCTTGTCAAATTTAGGTTCATTCGATCTTTTGGTGGTTGTATTGTGAAATTCATTTTGCATATTTACTGTAACATACAATAATGTTATTTCTCCCTTTTTATTGTTTTGTTGGTTGTTGAATTTAACCACAGCATGTAACCTAAGCCAGATAAATATAAATACGTATTCATTTCATCATTTATTTTCAGTTGTTATCTCTTTGTTGCGTGGTTAATAAAAAACAAACACTCCTATATAGTGGATTTTTTTTTTTTCTATTAACAAAATTCACATTTAAATATACTGTTAATGATTGTTGGAGTAGTTGAATGATGAGCTAAATGGCTCTAAACTATGAAGTTATTTGTAAAGTAATTATGCCATTGGTTCAACTCATCCATAAGTCATTGTATTTTGTAACTGCAAAACAAATATTCATTAATGTTGCTCTTGTCCTTTCCAAAATGGTAATTGTTCTCCCTCTCTATCTCTCACATTGTTTTCTATAATTTTTTTAACTGTTAATTTTTTTACTTTCTTTCTACCCTTTATTCACTATTATTTCTAATAAACTGGTAATTTTGTAATCCATGTTCTGCACAGAAGAGATTAGAATCAAGTAATTTGTTGTTTAATCTTCAGGTTAATTGATGGATCCTTTTCATGTATTTCATTTTTGTTGATTTTTGTTTTTGTTTTTGTTTTAATCAAAGGCCTAAAATTGTTAATTTCTAATGAATAAATGGTTATTTATTTAAGTCAGTTTGTGATGCAGAAGAAAACTATGAGTGGACAGTGTTGGATGTGAATGGGAGTGAAGTTCTATTGATTAGTTCTAGATAAGATTTCCTATATTAACTTGACATTTTCTCTATTCCTTGATCTTATACAAAGATTTCACAACTAGCTTACTATAAGAGTTAGAAACTTCTTACATTACAACTAATGACGTCTCACTATTCTTGTTTTAGCTTAAAATGCTTTAGTATATATATTTTAAATTTACATGTGTCATGAGAAATTTAATATCTTTATATTTTAAGAAGATGGTTGTGGTGGTTATTTCTGACTCTACAGTCATCTTGTTAGTGTAACTAAATTCTTTAAGCAATATTCAACTTTTAATAGAATATAAGGATAAAAACGGGTGAGAGGAAGTTACAATAGATAATATAGTCGTAGCTCTGACATATAATATTACATCTTATGTTTAAATATTTTTCATTAAAATAAAGTTTTATCTCTATTATTTCTTATACATCCATAAATTTTTATTCTCATCTCATGATTTCAAATTTAGTTGGAAAATTGTATCTATAATCCTGCATTTTTGCTCATTGTGTCATTTTAGTACCTGTAATTTCAATTACATCGATTTTGACCTTTAATTTTAAATTTTGTGTCAATTTTGATCAAATTGATAGCACGGATTACATTTTAATCAATCAAAAAACGCTAACAGTCTAATCAATGACACCAAATCATGAATCCTAGGTCAATTGAGCCAATTGAAATTATACACTGAAATTACAAAGATCAAAATGACATAAAGACTGAAATATAAGAAATGCCAACATAATTTACACAATTAAGTATTATTATAACTTTAGAAGAATACTCAAATATTCCATCAATATACTTGAGATGAATATAAAACTACTATTACCCAGTCCTCCACTGATGAGGAGGGGGTTCACCATTGGCCAGAGGTGAGGGACTGCTAGAGGAAAGGAGTTGCACGGATGGGGATCAAAAAAAGGTAAATTTAGTATTATGGTGGGTGTTCAAATAATAATAATAAAAAAAAGGATAGAAAGCAATTTTGGTGAGTGGAAGTCTAACAAAGTTGGGATTCCAAAGAAATAAGATGGGTTACTAGTAGCACCCTAAAAAAATTGTTAACAAAACAATGTTTTCGCCTTTGCAATTATGTTAACAATTTTAGCAATTTAAAAAAAAAAAAAACAAATTTAAGGAGAGATTATTTACAAATGTAAAGCAAATTAAATCTAAACAGTTCTAGCTTTTTTTTTTTTGGATCAGATAAACAATTCTCGTTGAACAAGAAGTCCAACAATCACCTAACAAAGAGGCCATGAAGAATAAATAAGCAATAATGTTACAAATCCCAACAACCAGCTCAACAAAAAACACAATTTTGAAGAAATTATCAATCTTTACCTCTTCCAAAAATTAACCCCTTGAAGTATACGCCAATTGAGCTAATTAAATTGAATTTTTAACATCCCGTTTGAAATTAGTTTAATTTGACTTAAATTTTAAAAATTTAAAATTAAATTGACAAAATTAAAATTTACAAATTGCATATTAATCCCTTATTAAAAAATCCATGCAAATTCAATGATGTTTCATACAACAATTCGATGCCCTTTCCTGGAATTAAACATCAAAATCAACTTATTTTTTTTTTTTTTAAAACAAAGACAAAATTCCAGTTGCAAAAATCTTGATTCAATATTTTCTCAGGGTATTTGTTAAAAAAACAACAACAACAATAATAATAATAATAAACAATCATGCTATGATATGACCATTGACTACCAAGCAACTTTAGAAAAGATGCAATTATTAGCTCCAGCAACCGAGCCTTTAAAGTCCTTCAGGTGTTCAATAGATATTGTTCATTATATTTTTTTTCTTAAAAATTCAAGATGTAATGTTATGTTTAGATTTTAATTTTTTGAAATAGTTTGTGAAGAAAAAAAAAAGGAAACCGAAAGGAAACGTGGAAAGAAAAAATTTACTTCCAATCAATGATGTACCAAAAAATTTAAAATGACTCATTTTTATTAAGTAATTAAAATAATGAATGATCAATTTAATATATTTTGTAATTTATTATTTTTCCAGAACATCAAAAAAAATAATGTGACATAACATGTTCATTCACTTAATAATTATCTTTCAATAATGGAGTGTCATGTTCTCTGAGTCAAGAGCCTCTCCTTGCAGGCTCTTACTTGCGCCCGTTCTTGCAGGGCCTTCGGGTCTATTTTTAGGCCCAATTTTGATAATCCGAACCGTTCATATTTTATGATTTATTCAGTATATCATACCCATGTCTTACCCCTTTTTCAGTGTTTCCTTTTGCTACAGTAGTTGGCATGATGAAGCTTTTCACTGTTTCCTTTTGTTAAAATAATTGCCATGATGCAACTTTAAAATGCATTAATCACGGCTTTAATCAAAAGAAATCCCAAATTTTGATTTCTTCTGTTTGAAAAAATATTATGTCATTCAATAATTTCTATATTGATTGTGTACTTAATGAATAATAGGAGCTAAATGAATATATAGTCTTAAGTTAATAAAATAGTAAACAAATTATAAAATATCATTGAACATACATAAAAAAATGTGATAATTTGAACCAATTAAATAATTTCTGCCTTTTAGGAGAATATTTAAAGAGGGAGGCATAAAATTCCATTTTTAAACACATCATTCATGAACCCCCCATTTTGCATTTCTCCCTAATAATGATGTACAATGAGCAAGAGCTATTAGGGCTGTAAAATAATACCAATTTTTTAGATGTAAACTGCTTTTTTATTTTTATTTTTTAAACTGTATAATATCTTGGTTTGGATCCTTTCTGATACCCTTTTGTCCTATCATCCTCACTTAACAAAAATATATATCAATATATATATATAAAAGTTAAGACTCATTCAATTATGAATTCATACATATTAACCTTTTCAATTATGAAAATTATATAAATGCATTCTTTTTGAAAATGATTTAAATGGAGTAAAAGCGATACATTTTTATAATTGAAATGATCAAAATATAAGAATTCATAAATAATAAAATAAAATAATATTTATTAATAATTAAAAAAGTCTGCAGGTAAATAATCCTAAAAATAGATAATGATGTGCAAGAGTCTTTTTTTTTTTTTTTATAGGAAAATTATCACATCCTCCCCTCAACACAAGCTCTGTTTAAATCAAGATTTATGCAAGGGAAGAAAATTGAATCCACACCAAATACTATGCATGGTAGTAACTTGAGATTCTTTTCCTAACCAACTGTGGTACAAGAATCTAATTATACAATTTTCCAGTTGTACGCGGTTGAAGCTTGGAACGAGGCAAAAACTTTAAGAAAAGGAAACAGTGGAAAAGTATGAAGTCATGACTGCACAATAGGGTCTAACTAAGACCTCACGGGCAGTTTGTTTTTAGAAATATAATGAAGGTATTCGTAATGAAAAAATTGTTAGTGAGGAAATTAATAATGAGAGAATTAAATAAAATTATGTTTATTTTGATGATAATTATTGTTGTAGGGATTGTTAAATTATTTTTATGTAAAATAATAAAACAAATAAAAAAAATATAAAAACATTAAACATTAATGTTCAAAAAAAAATGTCTAACATGTAAAAAATAAAAAATAAATTAAAAATAAAAAAATAAAAATAAAATAAAACAAATAAAATTATGATTTTTACTAAATAAAAATATAAAAAATTAAACATTAATGTTAAAAAAAAAATGCTCAACATTTAAAATAAATAAATAAATAATAGTGCTTCAGACTATTTTTTAATACCAAGTCCCAAGCCTCCATCTTGATCCGGAGGAGATTATGAATTTTTTCTCCATCTCCCAAAATAAACACAATATTAATAAGTCTTACCTCTATCTCAATCTTAATCCC
The DNA here is from genome assembly GCA_030407325.1 of Camellia japonica. NCBI lineage: Eukaryota > Viridiplantae > Streptophyta > Magnoliopsida > Ericales > Theaceae > Camellia > Camellia japonica. Next base: position 59,631,928 of record JAPPVO010000036.1, read on the forward strand.
TCCTCTGTCTCCAAAAACAAACGGACTCAAATATTATTTTTCAATTCTACGTGGTGGAAAGGTTTTAAGAAAGCAATTTTAAGAAACTTTCCAAGTGGACACGGTTAAAGCCAGGAACAAGGCAACAATCTATCTATACTATATATTAAGTAAAAGGAGATTTTTAATCCCAAGTCTTGTGGGAGCTTCAATCTCCTAATCTAAATTTCTTAATTTTTTGATTTAAAAAAAAAAAAACATTAGCATTTATTAACTTCTCCCAACCCCCAAGTCTTACCCTCAATAAGCATAAAAAAAATTTCTTGAAAAGTCCAACACATATGATTATTATCAAAATATTAAATTTTAATATAATATAATAAAAAAAAGAAGGCATTTAATTTCATGAAAAGTCCAAAATATATGATTATTATCAAAATATTAAACTTTAATATAATATAAAAAAGGAAAAAAAAAAGACATTTAAAAATCGCAATTCACATATATAGATAATTGTAAATATATTAAGAAAAATGGGATTTCTAAACCCCAAGCCTTGTGGGAGCTCTAATCTTTCAATCTTAATTTTCTAAATTTTTTATTTAAAAAAAAAACTCAGCATTTATTGATTTGGTCAAAATCTCCTGATCAGCATTTATTAACTTTTTCCAATCCACATGCCTGCATTTATTGATTTGGTCAAAATCTCTGATTAGCATTTAAAATCCCCTCATACAAATAATTATAGGTACAGCCCGTGCATAGTTACTGCAGTAGTTTTTTTTAATTTATCCTGTACACTATGGTTAGTGATAAGATTGTTAAATTATTTTTATAAAAAATTTTTAAAAACATAATTTATATATTAAAAAAATTAAAATAAATATAAATATCTATAATTATTCCGTGCATAGTACGGGTGATAGGCTAGTTTTAAGAAAAAGAAATAGTGGAAAAGTATAAAGTCATGAGCATACAATAGGGTCTAATTAAGACCCCACAATTATTTTTCAATTCGGTTGAAGGTTGAAAAATTAAGACAACTTTAAGAAAGCAATTTTAAGAAACTTTACATCAATAAACTTTATTTTTGATGATTAAAGAAAAAAACAACTTCAAGAAAAGCAAACAATGAAAGGTGAGATGACATGAATAGATATAGTTCATAATATTTTTTTTTTCCTTAAAATTTCAAGATCTAATGTTATGTTTGGATTTTAATTTTTTGAAATAATTTGTGAAAAAAAAAAAAAGGAAACTGAAAGAAAATGTGGGAAAAAAATAGCTTTTCAAGTTTTTTACTTCCAATCAAGGATGTATCAAAAAATTTAAAATGACTCATTTTGTTAAGTAATTGAAATAATGAATGACCAATTTAATATGAGATAAATTACAGTAAACTGCTCTCAAGTTTGACTCATTTTGAATTGTCTCCTAATGTATAAAACACGACACTTAATCCCCTCTATGAATAAAGTATTTGACAATTAACTCCTTCCGTCAAATACCTGTTAGGATTTGGATGAAATTTTGTGATGTGCCAGGCACATGACAAGGTAAATCAATTTTGATGGCAACAACACCCTTTGACGGAAACAAAACTCTGAACCACCATCAACATTCACCTTCCTCCGCCCGCCCACATCCATCCCTAAACCACTACCAAAACATCTGCGACGGAAACCGGAAGCCATGATTATCCAAGGTCCCAAGTCCACCCATCACTGACCACTCCACTATCCCAAAGCCATTAATCTTTTCTTGTCTAGTGGTAAAAGTAATGGCCATACCACTATAATATCTAACCCTGCCATGTATTTCTTTTATTTATTTAATTAAAAATATATATTTTTAATTATATCCAAACAGTAGCAGTGTACATACATTTTGTTGGAAGGGCAAAAATGTCAAATTACATATTCCGTTAACGGTGTTACTTGGCTTTGGGATCCATGTACTTAAATGTCATGTTTTTGGTAACTCAAAAATGAGTTATAATTGAGGGGGTTTTGTTGGCTTATTTTTTCTACGAAGGAAAATATTATAAATGCGAGCGTGCCAGTAAGGATTGAAAAATCCTTACAGATTAAATTCAAGCCAATTATCAAGCGATTGTGTTGACGGTTCTTTTGCCTCAATAAAGAGGACTTCAAAATTGCCAAAGTGTAGAGAAAAGAAAAATTAAAAGAAGAAAGGGAGATGGAGAAAGACGATTGAGTGAACAATCAAAGTAATAATTACTTACCTCTACTCCTATGCTTCGAAAAGGAAGTGCATGAAATGCTTCGAAATGAAAGTGCTGAAAATAAATGCTTCGAAATATAAATCTATGTTAAACTACTCCTAAGATAAGGAAAATGACAAGAAATATTGAAATCAACTGTCTTTGATTTGAGTTCTGGGTCCTTTACAATGTAGCAATTAATGGCTATTTATAGAGGAAAAAATACAGCAATAACTACTTAGCAACTACCCATTTCTTCCATCTTCATTCTTGTCTTGCCATGTGTCCTTCCACTTATCCACTTTATCCTTCATATTCTCCATCATCTCTATAACTTCTTTTAACTTCCAAATGACTAAGAGGATGCCACGTGTCCTGCAATTATATAAATAATAAAAATTGCAGATTTATGGTGCTAACAGGTTTACTGTAATTTATTCTTTAATATGTTTTGTGATTTTATTTATCCGAAACATCAAAAAAATAATATGACATAGCATTTTCAATCACTTAATAATTATCTTTAAATCATGAAGTGTTTGTTCTATTGGGTAATTATTTAGTAATTTTGGAATATAGACACGTGATATTGTATACAGTATTGTAATTGGTAGAGAAGGTGGGTAGGTGAGATATTGTATTAGGTGATTGAGAAACATGAGAGAGCAGAATAAATTATAATTGATTAGGAGTACGGACACATGGCATTCTGAGAATAATCTATAATTTCCCAACAAGGACTAGTTTCTAAATATTTTTCGAAAACTCATTATTTTCATCAACTAAGATAGTATTAAATGCAAAATTAAAATGATCCATTGTATGGAGGCGAGTTACAAAATTTGATGAGAAAATGAAAAGACATTTTAGAAGGAAAAATAGAAAATGTAAAATATTTATTAAAAAAAATCAAAAGACATTTTAAATATGACACATGTCATATTGTAAGATGAACATGTGTCTCACTTTTAAATTTCTCATGGTTATATTTTATATGATATGATATAAGAGCATCCGCAACAGTTTACTTAAATTTTATTTTAAAATATTATTAAAAAATTCATTCCCTATTTTAGAAATCACTTTTTCATCTATTTCCTCCAACAAACTCCCTATTTTTTTTCCTAAAATATTATTAAAATATTCTTTCCCTATTCTTTTACTTTTCCATCTTCTTCTTGGAATAAACACACGCAACTCTTCTGCCATAGCAAGAAGCACTTCATCATCGTCATCATTGTTTTCGCTTAGAAATGGGAATCAATTCCTTGTGCGTTCGCTCCTCCCCAAGAGCACGTGCAATTGTTGATAGCCTCCGAATCGAATTCAGCCGAAGTTGAATGTCATCATTCTTAAGCTCATCTATCAGAACAGCTATTGGGTACAGTGGCTCATCACCCATTGACATTGTATCTATCAATATCTTGCAACTTCAAACTATTAACCAAAAGAACAGTCAGCTCATAGCAAACTCCAAATTACTATGTAAGCATCAATTAGAAAGTACACAAATAAATACTAGATTTTGAACCAACCCATTTCCAAAAATTGCTGTCTTCTTCTAAGAGCAGTGACTAAAGGGGTCGACCGGCTGGTCAACTGGCCGGACGTCCGGGTGGACGACCGGCGAAGCAATTTTGTCAGATATGAGAGAGTTACAGTGACTCGCTACAGTGACTTGCTATTTGTAGGGAGTCACTGTAACAAATATTAGTTTAGGGTAGCTTATAAGGGAGCTGATGAGGAGGTTTAAAGGAGTTTCAACCCCCTAAAATAGGTAAGGGAACAATTTGGAGAGGCTATTAAGGATGCTCTAACAACCTTCTTTTAAATTTTCTAACTAATGTTTATTAAGACACTAGTTAACAAGACGTTTAAATTTTTTAGAAAGCGGACTTTGAAAAAGACCTCCACACCAAAAAAAAAAAAAAAAACTACTCACAAGCATAATACAAGTTCCACATATTTAGAAAATGCCTCTTTCAATTTAGTTTATAAATAAAAAGTACCTATTCGATTTGTAAAAGGTTCACATTATCAAAAAAAAAAATTATTGAAAAATATCTCTGTTTATAATTATAGAAAGACTGACTTTAATAGGTTGGAGTTTATCAGTCTTCAATTTATTTTCTACCTAGACTTCATTTTAAATGTGTAAATTCTAGATTGTGGACTTATGCACTTTTTGGTCCTGAAAGATTTTTCTTATAGACGGAGAGGTCCTATTATACACAATAGTACCAATAAGGGCAAACAGAATGTGGGCCTGTGCTACAAAGTGATGGACAACAACGGTATTTTATAAACGATGAAATTACAAAATTGGGTAACATTCATTTCCTTCCTGGTCGGTGTTGAAGTTGGGGAAGTGGAAAGATTCTGGCAATCAACGTTAATGGTATGAACGTCAAATTTTTTGTAATGGAAATTTGAGTGTAACGTTTACGTCCCCGAAAATGAAGGAAGTAAAACCTAGCCCTAGATGTGGGAAACCCTAAAACATCAGTTGTGCCATCGATTCGGTAGCTGTGTGTATGATTTGCGAAGCGTGAAGGGCTAATTGAATGGCACTTGTTGAACGGCATTTGCAATACCCTGTTTTGGAGCGAAAACATTGTGTGAAGATGTGTAAAGTTGAGACAGTGTAACATGATCAAGAATCAATCAGGTATCTATTTTGTGATGTTGTTTTATTTTTCGTATTGTATTGTTTTACTATTGTATTTTGTACTGTGATTTTCGGAATGGAGTGATGTTTGGGTAGTTTGATTTGTAATGTTGTTTGATATGGACAGAGTGTGTACACCAAAACGAATAGAATTTTGAAAATGAAATAGTAGTTGACATTTTATGGGGGTGGGAATATATGATCTGGCTGATGATGGTTTTGCGAATTTTAATGCTTGTCGTGGTGTGTGTATTGTTATGTGAATTTTGGGAGGTTGTTGTGGGGGTAATGTTATGTTCATTGTTGTATATGTATGTGCATTGACATTAGGTATTTGGGTATAGGGGTAATGTTATGTTCATTGTTATGTATGTGAGTGAGGTTGTCTGTGCGATTGATGGGGTCGGTTGGTAGCTGTGTGTTGACGTTCGTGTTGGTGTCGATGGTTAAAGTGTGCGACATTGACAACAATGGTGAGCAATCGCATTGGGTGATTTTTTGTTGTTGTGGTGAATGTTAATTGCCACTTTTGGAAACGGAAGGACACATTACCCATGTCCCTATGCCACGTTCAATGTAAATGTGCTCTTAGTAAGTTTTTTTAACGCCCGAGGGCAGTCGTGGCAGTGTACATAATTATTTTGGTTGCAGCATGCGTATGTGTGAACTTTGTCTTTCGATATAGTGATTTTATTGTCATTATGTGTACAAAGTGTAATCATTGGTAAATACATGTTATCATTGGTAAACGTGAGTTATAGTATGTAAATTGGTGCAAGGTTGACGCACAAGCAGACACCCCGTAAAAGGATGGGAACGTGTCATATGAGGGTGGCGATACAGATTTCACAACAACAAACATTATAGTGAAGAGGCAGAGTCAACTACCATTTAAAATCAAAAATTCGAATACTATGATGGTGAAGAAACCAGTAGCTAAAACTGGATGGCTGATGTACCAGTCTAACATAACTAGGGTTATTAAAACTATGCTGGAGGTTAATTTCGGAGATGGACACAAACAACATCTGCAGAGAACCCCGTTTCGGCCAATAGTTAACGCCATTCACACACACAACCTAACGCCGAATGATTTCAAGAAATGTGACAACACCATATTCTGCATAATACATACATACAAGCCTACAGACGAGAAGTTTTACATCTTTGGGAAATGAGTGCCTCTTAGGAATAGTGACATTCGTGTCATTTTTGGCATTGAAAGTGGGACAGAGCAATTGGATTTAGCTCATGGGACACGACCCCCATCGGACTTCATACAATGACAGTGCAACATTATCAGACGAATATCTTGCAAGATGATAAAGGAGTTATTGGATGAAGCGATACAAAGCAGATCCGAGCGTGACAAAGAGGATGTTACGAAGCTGCTGTCTTTGTATATATGTGGTAAACTATTTTTTAGCACAACAAGAGAGGCGGTTGGGTGGGCATTTGTCCGAGTTATGAACAAACTACAGACGTTGAAATTATATGATTGGTCGGCCGCAATACGTAACACACTAATCGCGTCATTGAACGAGTTGCACAACAGGCTGGAAAGGGTGACCAGATGTGTAGTTGCGTTGCTCGTAAGTCAACTTTGAAATAATTTATTAACCATATGCACATTTGCAATACATATCTATGTTTTGTTCCATTGAATGCTCTAATATTTCTATTGTTGTACTAATCAATTAGTAAATGGTATGCAGTTTTTTGTGTGTGAACACACGAACATTGTATCCCCTGTATGTGGAAATGTGTTTCCATGGTTCTGTAGATGGAACATAACAAAGCTGTCAGCGAAAATGAAAGAGCTTGATCTGGTAACTAAAGGTCCATTGAAGATGAGACTGGTAATCGATAATTGATTATTGATGATTAAGTAGTCGACGTTATTATTGTTGATGTCTGTGTGTTGTTGTGTAGCAGGTGACATGTGACAAAATTAAGGGTGCGGTAAGTGAGCGTTACAAAGTTGTGTTGCCAGGAGACGATACTGTCAACAGCCAGTCAGAGGAAGACGTGTTGGATGTGGACCCAATTAGGATATGTGTTGGTAGTAGGAAGTCATCTGGTGATGTGTGCACCATGGAGGTGAGCTTCAACTGTTGGAAAGTGGACTCACCATATAGGGGTAACATCGAAGAGGCGACAGATATGGACGGACCACCCAGCAACGCTGAAAGCGATGAGGGCCTTGCTAGGAAGGATGCAGCCATGATTATCGGGGGTGAAGGGTGGCCAGAACTGTTTCCTGACCTATTGGATTTATCGACCACATAAGGGGCACAGTCGAGGATGAAAAATACACATAATCAAAATGTTAGTCAGTACTTGGAAAGAATTGCTGAGCTAGAAGACCAATTGCGATAGAAATCTGTACTTCTGCGTAAGTTTGAAACGAAGACAACAACAATGGAATGCGCACTAGGAGTGCAATCTGCCAATTTGTTCATGGGTTTTGATAGTGTGATCATTGTGAAAGATCCTGAAATCGCCCGCCTAAACGGAGTTATGAGTGAACTGAAAGACAGAGTTGCACAGTTAGAAGATTAGGTAGACAACTATGGGGCGCATAAGGTCACATAGTCGGTAAGAAATGCATTGCCCATCGTGATACATCATCTGACCACGTTGCTGGCTCTAACTCTGGGACGAATCACAGTTTTGAAACCGGTAGACTAAACCATGTGGCCGACCCTAGATGTGAAACACGGCCCGTTATGAGTGAAACAGTTAGGAGTGGCCCTGTAGGGGATGGTGTTGAGCTTGGGGAACAATACGTACAATTAGAAAGCATCGTGAAACTGACTAGCGAATCAACTACAAAACAGGAATGTTGGAAAGACGATGAAACAAATCCGGCAAATGATGATCGCAGCCCTTACCGTGTCTTAACCCCCATAAACACATGTCACACCACTGCGAAGCCAACTGTAGGTTGTGTGATGGGGGAATAGAATGGGAATAATGTTGATCGTTTAAGCTGACTTTGTGAACGTTAAGGCCCTAACAATCACGTCTTTGGTGCGTCGTGTGAGAAGCAAAGCAAGTTGGAGTGGAGACTAGAAGATTATGAATATCCAAATCTAGTTGGGCATCCAAAATAATAAAGATGTGTTAGTAACACCGCGAGGATTATTAGGGATGACATAATCAACGTAGAGGACAACGTGGCACCTTGAAAAAACATGGGGTGGATTTGGAATGACCTACCGACACCAGGTGTGGAAAATGCTTGCTGAAGATGAACATAAGCTTTTAGAAGTCCTTTACAGTTCGACGGTGATAGGTATATTGTTTGTTATAAAGTGTTTAAAAGTTGTTTATATGATTTTAGTTGTATCCGCTTAATTGCCCTAATTTATGCGTTTGTTTTGTTTGTGTGTAGAGCTGTAGTGTGGAACGCGGTTGACAATGGCATAAGCGTTGACTTCAAAGGTATTCATGTAAGGTCCCGGTGTCCCACATCAGGAATGGAAAGTAAAAACCTAGACCCTTATATAGCATCGAGGCATTTTCCTGGGTGGTGAAATCCCTAGCAGAACTCCCCAGTTAAGCGTGCTTAAACTGGAGTAGTTCTGGGATGGATGACCCACCAGGAAGAACAAATCCGTAAGTTCCCAGTGTCCAATATCGGGAACGGAAGGGGAGTTCTTGGGCTATAAAAGTAAAAACCTAGACCCTTATATAGCATCAAGGCCTTTTCCAGGGTGGTGAAATCCCTAGCAGAACTCCCAAGTTAAGCGTACTTAGGCTGGAGTAGTTCTGGGATGGGTGACCCACTAGGAATAACAAATTCGTGCGGGCGTGGCCCAAAGCGGGAAATATCGATGACATGTGAAGGGTTGGGGTGTTACAAATGGTATTAGAGTTGACTCTCCAGAGTATCAAGTGTGGGCCCTTAACGTCTCTCGGTGCATGTGGGCAGGCTTGTGAGTTGGCATGCTATTGCACAAGAACGTGTAGCCTTAAGGGGGGTGGATTGTAAGGTCCCGGTGTCCCACATCAGGAATGAAGGGGGATTTCTTGAGCTATAAAAGTAAAAACCTAGACCCTTATATAACATTGAGGCCTTTTCCCGGATAATGAAATCCCTAGTAGAACTCCCAAGTTAAGCGTGCTTAGGCTGGAGTAGTTCTGGGATGGGTGACCCATTGGGAATATCAAATTCGTGTGAGCAGGAAATAACAAATTCGTGCGAGCGTGGCCCAAAACGGGTAATAACGATGACATGTGAAGGGTTGGGGTGTTATAATTCAGTCACTCGAGCAAGGTTTTGCCACTGCCGGGAATGTAAATGGCGTATGGTGACTTCAATTTATCGCTATGCATCGTGCATTTATTGATGTTTTGAGAATTGATAGTAAGATAGTGTGTTATGGGTGTATAGGTTATTGACGCGTATCTGGTAGTAAAGTGAATTTCCAGAAGTCATATTTCTACAGTAGCGTGTGTTCGGTACATAATAACACCCAATTGTTGTGCACATTCACGTTCAAGTAGTAGTGCACCAGTACTGATGGGTGTGTGTGTGGTCTGTGTGGATATGTGTAGGACATGATGCGTAACCCAAGTGTGACGTCGAAAGATCGATACCTGAGTGTGCATGTCATAGCCCCTACGGGGTACAGATATGTCCACTTCCCGATATACCATGCGAACCACTGGACGATCATGGTGCATAATAGCGATTGCGGTACATGGACACACTAAAATTCAATTAAGCAACGCAAAGGACATCGAGATGAGCATTTCACTGAGGCGTTGAAAGTGGTAATTATTGTTTTTGGATGGTGTAAATTAGTAACAAACATTGAACAGTGGGATTATGGTAGTTGATGTTAAATTGATTAATTGATTGTCTGTTGTTTATTATCACAGAAACAATAGGTCGTTGATTATACGCAGCGTGTGGTTAAGTCACTGCCGATGTGTGGTGGATTGACTCCATCAAATCTGGACGGACCATTGGAAACCTTGGTGAATTGCCCCCAGCAACACCCAGAATCGTAAGTGACGGTTGAACATTGAACAAATGTGTGCCACGAGGCTGAAATTCGATTTTAATAATGACGTAAAGTGATACTTGTGTGATTTTTGCAGGCCTGATTGTGGAATTATGGTATGCTACATCATGAGGCAGTATGCGAACAATGTTGAAATTGAAAGTTCGATGGATAGATTGTCATCCAGTGTGTTCAGATCAGAAATGGTTACATCTACGATCCAGAAAAAGGACTCCGCAATCGGACTTTGCCCTGAACACATCTGCCTACCCATATGAATATGAACATCGCTTGTGTTCGATTGTTTTCCATTTTTTTTTTTTTTTGTTTTTTTGGCATCACATACGTAGGCCATAACTTATGCCCGGACGCATTTCTGTTTTTTTTTTTTTTTTGAATTTATGATTTGGTAACACAGTGGAATTGTGCCTCTATTTTTTGGTTCGTAGGATGCGCGTAATTGCATTTTTTGATTGGGTAATTGGAACGACATTTTGGAATTGGTCATCCTTGAATTTTGGTTATAATTATTTTGACTTATATATGCGGATCTTCTTTAACGTTTGTTTTGGGTTGTTTGTTGGATTTAAGTGTGTTTGGAAACCCACATTTGTTTGGGACAATATGTTGTACTAGTGTGTTTGTGTTTTTACTTGATTTTGTTGTTTGTTGAAACTGTGGAGAGGTGTGTTAACATTGAAAATAGGTTGCAGTACATTAACACGGTGACGCGCAGTGTGTTGTGTTGTTAGAATTGCTTGTGTTGGATATATGTTTTGTATTTTTGGCATAACATATTTAAGATGTAATGTATGCACGGACGCATTTATTTTTTATTTTTTTGAAATTAGGATTTGGTAACACAGTGGTCTCGTGGCCCAGTTGTGATTCGTAAGCTTTGCAGAATCGCAAATTGGTGTGTGTTTAGGTAATAGGAACAACATTTTGGATTTGGTGATTGCCGAATTTTGGTTAGAATTACTTTGATCCAGAACTGCTTGTGTTCCTTAACGTTGGTTTGGATTGTTTGTCAGAGTTATGTGTGTTTGAAATCCCACAATCAGTTGGGACTTTATTGTGCCCAAGTATGTTGTGTTGTTAGTTGATGTTGGTGTATGTTGATAATGTAACAATGGAATGGGAAAGAAAAATAAACACACCCATGAAACGAAATCAAACCATGTCTCAGTAGAAATAGAACGCAGCCACAATTGTTAATTTGAAAGCGAAAAGTAACATCCATGGCAAAATGTAAATCTGACAGTAATGTCAATGAGAAATGAGGATACGCATTACCGACATCACGAACTAAATTTTTTTATTTAAGTAGATATACAGTGTTGTGTCATGACGACAGTACTTATGAAACATATAAGTGTTAGGGAAATAAATAACATTTGGAAAACAAAAATGGCAATGTGTTAATTACGATATGGTGAATGAGAATGGTACGCTATCTGGTAAGGCGGAGCGTAATCATAATATCGCACATCTATATCGGTTCCATGCAATTTTTTCTTTTGTGGTTGCCAAACTTGCCACACCATCCACACCGAATGTGCTGCACTACCGTATCCTTTGATGGAATCCGCTTGCGTTTGGGCCTCCTAGGAGGACGTTTAACTTTTGGTGGTGCTATCATGTAATCGTCAAGTGTGAATGGCGGCTTCTCCACAGTTGGAATGGGATATATTGTTCCACTATATGAAGCTCGAAATTTTTCTATTAAGTAAAACCTATCAATTGAATTGTATATGTTTCTGCCACTGTTGCGAAATGCAGCGACAACATGCAAACATGGGAACCCATTTAGCTGCCACTGATAACAAGAACACGAACGTCGCCCCATGTCAACCAACATTGATGGATGAGAGTGGACTTCGTACACATCGTCATTGGCTTGGCTAACGCTCCAACCCCTACTGTCATTGTACGCCTGGACTAATTTTTTTTTTCCATTTTAAGACAAATTACGCCAGCCCATGCGGTAGACTTGACTCTGCGCTCCGCTATTTGCTCCATTATTTGACCCCTTACCATATCAACCAACCTAGTGATCAGAAGATGACAGACGTCACGTACCCAATTGTTGAAAGACTCGGCAGAATTCGAACACATCTCACCGTAACACTGACCACTGAAAGAATTCTATCCGAACAACATAATAGTCAGCAAGGACAAACCCCCCCTCCCCCCCCCCAAGGTAACATCACACTACATCCAACATTTTACACAAAAAAAAAAAAAAAAAAAAAAAAAAAAAATGATAACTTAACCCAATTTCCCCACATTCTGCAGATTGTCACATACCTAAAATATGCGTTAGCCCAGTGTCTAGGATGCAAATCTTTAAAAAAATCTTCAATCACCGTTGGGCTGCACTTCTTTAATTCCTCCAACTTCTGGTTAAAACATGTTACAGTAGGCGCGTAAGCACACTCTCGTAGCTTGTGTATCAACCCAATTTTCTGTGATGCATTGACGTACTTCATTCGATCCCTTAAATTCATTTGAAGATACAACAAACAGAACGCATGATGTGCCGATGGGAAAACAGTAGGAATAGATTGTAGTAAACCAACGTGACAGTGAACGTTAACGTTCGCCCGGTACCAACAATTTCTTTCAGATGTCGTAAAAACCACTCCCAATTGGCAAAATTCTCAGAATCAATGATTGCGAATGCCACCAAAACCAAACCTGCGGACATACCGTACATGTGCAATTGATTTGACAGAAATTGTGTAATGGAAATGTTGATGCATACTGACATATGTAACAAAGTTGTACATAGTGCATACATGATTAACAAGTACACAAAATTAGAATTATGGTATTCATGCAGATTACATAACACAAAAAAATAGGTATGACCCACCCCTCACCTTGGTTGCTGTCGTTTGCAGTGGCGGCAAGCAAATTCCCCTTGAACTTGCCCTTCAAGAACGTCCCATCCAAGAACAACAAAGGCTGACAGTGATGCAACCTATCCATACACACACGGAATGAGATAAAGTACCAAACAAACCTCCTAGTTTTTTGATCAAATTCAAGGTTAATATAACTGTGTGGATTTTTTTCCATAACGACATCGTTATACTGCCTGAGCTAGTCGAAGGACATAGCATGATCCCCATACACATCACCCCTAGCTTTCTCGACCCCCAACCATGCGACCCGATAACTAACCTCCAATCCATACTCATTTTTCAAAGCAAACAGCACATCCATAGGACACATTAGTGGTTGACCATGTCATGGCCCGAACCCGCCCCTGTAGGTTAAGGTCATAATCGGCCAGTAATCATAAGATTACCTACAGCCTCAGACAAAACCAAACACACAGTGTAATAGTAAAGGGGCCAAATGGAAGCAGTCCTAAAAATTTTGTCCATTGAGCTGTGCTTACATAGCATACCAAAACAATTTCCACATATGTCATAATAAATCACACCAAAAACCAAAATAAACATCTTGTTCATCCAAGATCATACAAACATATGGCTAGCCAAACAGAAGGTCTATATACATAGGTGATCCAACAGATTCACCAAAACAGCAAAAATGGGTGAATCAAAAGAACAAAACAAAGTCTCGTGCGTGAGACGTTCAGGCTGACTTCCACAAAAACCTAGACTCCTCTCACATTCCTCACTGAGGCTAGGGTTAGACATCTCTTTGCTCACCTACATACATATAAATAAGAGTGAGCGAAAGCCTAGTGAATAATACCAAAGTAAAGAGGTTATATGAACGAAATTCTCTAATAAGTATCATCTTTGTCAAACACAACAAACGACCTTAGGCCTATTCATATTCTTATCAAATGTGCCAAAGGGCCTTAGGCCCAAACATATCAAACAGCCTCTGGCCCATTATATCAAGTGGCCTTGGGCCCAATTCATTCATATCAAATGACATCGGGCCCAATCATCGTATCAAACGGCCTTTGGCCCAATCATATCAAACGACTTCTGGCCTATTATTTTCATATTCATGTATATGCGCATTTCACATTCGTGATCATATTCAAACGGCCTTAGGCTCAATGCATCTGTATTCAGACGGCCTCAGGCCTATTTATATCCTTATCAAATATATCAAACGGCCTCAGGCCCAAGTATGACAAACGGCCTCAGGCCCAATTAATGTTCTTCATAGACCTTATACAAAAATTTGACATAAAGCATACTCGTTCATAATTCAAACCAACAAATCCATGAAGCTTATACGGAAGTAGCAGTTGGAAAGTAACATACTTGAAAATATCTTTACTAAGATATTACTCACAGTGTTCTGTCGATGGATTTGCCCTCGTGCTTGACCCTATACATTTCATAACACATTGGGTCACAAACAATTCAATCCATTCTTAACTTATTATTTCTCTTAGGCCTTTTTCTTATCCTTTTAGTTCATTTACAATGTTCAATGCATGCCTAAGAGTGCTTAGGAATGAACGAGAACAGAAAATGGAACATAAAATAACTTTTCAAAATTTCTGAAACAGGGCTCTCCGCTCAAGCGTAACTTTGGTCACTCGAGCGGCCTGTAAAACTTTGTAAAAGTACTAGTTGCATGCATTTTATGCTCAAGCGAGATTTCTGACGCTCGAGCGAGAAGCCTTGCAAAACAGGGTTCGCTTGCTCGAGCGCAAGGTTCAACGCTTGAGCGACCATGTAAATCTCTGTAAAACTTTTGGTTACCTTCATTTTCCGTTCGAGCAGCAACTCCTTCGCTCGAGCGAAGAGGTCGATTTCTGGGTTTTCCAGAATTCTGTTTGAAGTTCAAATCACAATTCCAAAGGTCTAATTCATGTTTGATACACTCAAATATGCAGGCACACTTCCAAAAACATATATTTGAAGATAACTCAACCATAGTTCAAAATTCCATGGATTTAACAAATTTCAAACCATAAACTTTATATCTACACATTCTATGTTTTGTATGTTGCATATACAAGCCTTAAGGCTTGAAATTAAGCTTCAATGCATGGAAATTCTTGCATGTATGTGTCAAACAACCCTCAAAACAACATGATCAACATGCTTTACATTCAAACATGCAAAATTATGGCCAATTCTCACATGCATGCATCCAATGATCTCAAATTTACCAAGTTTAGCTTAATTCATATATTTAACTTCACATATACTTTGAATTAACTTAGTTATGAACTTAAACTCATGAATTTGAGTTCAATTACTCACCTAGAAGCTTCAACCCTTCCAATTATGGCTAATTCTTGAGCCTAGCTTCCAAATTCCCAAGCTTTTAGTTCAAACCTCCAATTTTGTGCTCCTTCTCTCTCTACAATCATCTCTCTCTCTCTCTCTCTCTCTCTCTCTAGAGTGTATTTCCAGCCAAGTTATGGAAATGAGCTCAAAAGAAAATAAGTATGAGTGTAATTAAGCTCTTATATATGCTTGTCTAATCAAACTTGATTAAGGATAATTAATTGTGCCTAATTCAATCAATTTAATCTAATTATTTTGATCCGAATCAATTTTTAATTAAATCTCATCGTAGGTTCTAAAAATCATGCTAATCGCAAAAATACGGTCAATTTTAGTTTTTGTCGCCTTTACGACCTTCAATTTGATCTTATAGCAGAAAGTTGAGCAGATTTTCCTACAGTGAACAGATAGAAACTCAAAACTACCTATAAGCATATAATTGACACTCAAAATCATGTCAGGCACATAATCACGCTCACAATTAAGATTAATTAACATAACGCAAAACAGGGTTATCACAAACCACGTACCCGATCCGCAACAACACTAGACACCAACTCAGACCCCGTGCATGGGTTCCTATAAGTTCTTACAGCAGCCCCACCACTATCAAAACTTTTCACCCGTAAAATACCGTTCACCGGTAACACCCTTGCGTACACAACAACAAAATACCATCAGCCATACCAGTCACACAACACATTTACGAAACCCATTACACTACCAAAATGTATAAAGATAATGAAAATGGTACAAAACTACAACAGACACCCCCAATCAACATACACAGAAAAAACCCATTACACCACACAAATGTATAAAGAAAAGGGAAAAGGTACAAAACTACATCAGACGTGCCAATCAACATACACAAATGAAAACTCCACACACTGCATAACATGAACACCCCCCCAGAAAAACCAGACAAGCAAAAGTGCACACATACGCAAACCAAGCCATTAACATAACAAAAAAAAGTGCATAATCACCTGCTATAATCCAACAGTCCACCTCGAAAACAAAATCAAAACCTAGTGCCAAAATCGCCGCAACGTCCACGTCAGTCGTTACACAACCAGCCAAATACTAAGCCCCACAAACCCTTACAGACGTTGACCCTTACTCGCAGCCAATGTTACAAATGTAAAGCCCTTACACACGTTACCATACCAACACAACAAACGAATCAGCCACAATAGGAAAATAATATCACAGCAGGGGTATTAATGTAACCTAGACATCCACTAATAAACTTTTCCAAAAAAAAAAAAGGACTAATTGGTGCATAAAAAAACTCTTAGGACTAAATGATACAACTTTCTCTCACATAGGATTTATGAGTAAATTTTCCATAATTTATAACAATTTTCATTTCTTTTCCTTTTATAACCCTCACAAAAAATAAAAAAAAATAAAAGAAATTACGAAATTAATTAGTGTATTTGGTTTCAGTTTTCTGAATTCAATTTTTTGAAAATTGAGTTTTTTTTTTGTTTTTTTTTTTAGTGAATATTTTTAAAATTTTAAGCATTTTTTTTTTTACTTTTTTAGATGCACCTTATTTAGATGTATCTAAAAGTAAAATATTTGTGAAAAAATATTTTAAAAAATTAATAAATATAAAAAAATATGAAAAATATACTATATATATATTTTGTATTTTTTAGTATTCAGTGAATTTCTTAAATATTCTTTTCACAAAAATTATACTTTTTAAATGAATTTACATTAGGTGCGTCTAAAAATTAAAAACAATTACTTAAAATATTAAAAAAAAATCAATAAAAACAAAAAAATAAAAATAAGAAAATAGAATTTTCTGAAAAGTGTTTTTTAAAAACTAAAACCAAATAAATTGAATAATATTATACAAATTTATATTTATATATTAAATTTAAAAGCCTCCCAACAACATTTTACTTTAGGCCCCGTCAAGTGATAGGCCGGTCTTGAAGAAAATATTTTTATTTATATATATTTATAATATTATTTTTTATTTTTTATATTAATGAAAATTGATATTACAATCTATATTTTCTTTATTTATTATTATTATTATTATTTGTTAATATACATACTCACCACTCGTGTGTTATTGAGGATGATGTTGGTGGGTCTTTTCTCCTAGATACGTATGTAATTAATTAATTGTAAGAGCAAATGGAGGGTTTTGCCTTCACAAGAATTTGAAAGGTTTTTTAAATGATAATGATGGGGAGAGAGCAAAGTTAAGGGCACCTTCAATTTTTCACTAATGTTATTTTAAATTTAGGTTACAGTTTTTTTTTCCGTTCATAATCGGATTGAACAGTGCTGTTGGGCTATATTGGGCCCAATTCTGGGCCGATCTCGATAATTTAGGCCGTTGAATGTGTATAACTCGTCGAGTACATTATCTTTGTAAAAAATCACGTTAATCGAATATCGATAGCTGTTTGATCAATTTATATTTGTTTCAATGACAATTATGATTTTTAAAATAAATCGCAAACACAAATGCAAGCTGATCAAGTGTCAATTGATGCTTGATTATGATGATTTTTTGCAAGGATGATGTACTCGATGAGCTATACACATTAAACAGTTGGATCATCAAGATGGGCCCCAAATCAAGCCCAACAACACCATCCAATCTGTTTCCGAATTAGAGAGGAGTAGGACCTTTAAATTTAAACAAAGGTCTTGCTAATAAGTAGCCTAAGGCATAAGTAAAAGACAAAATATTTACAAAATACAATACATTTTTTATTAAAATCAATACAATTTTTAATATTTTTACATATTTTAAAGACACTTTTTACACATTTTTCAACATTAAACAATGCCTATGGAGCACTTGTTAGCATTTGCCTTTAAATAAAATGTTTGATTTTACATGAATTATTTTATTAAATTTTTATCATTTAAAAAAAAAAAAAAACCTCTCTGATTTAAAATTTTTCTTTTTATCAAATTTGATGGAAAAAAATCATATTTAATACTTATCTTTTTAATTTTTTTTTAAATTTAAATTTGATGAATGATTTTGATAAAATTTTAATTTGATGAAAAAATGACTCTTTTTTAATTTGATGAATATTTGACTTAATTTTTTTTTATCACTTTTTCATCAAAATTAAAAATTGACAGATTGAAAATGCTCCATTGAAAATGAGGGAAGAGGGGAGAGTAGGTGATGAATTGAAAAAGAGAGTTGAAAAAAAAAAAAAAAGTTGACAGTGAAATTTTTATTATTATTTATTTTTTGCTCAATTTGAAATTTCTGACCGTTTACTTGTGAATAGAATGTAGAGAAATGGCACCCCCATGTTCTCATCTCAGTTATGTGGTTGATGCTGAATCAAAGACTTGAAGCTTCCCAACACCTTCCAGTTTCACAACACAAAAATCTGTTTTGTATTCTCTAGTAATTGTTTCCAATCCAATCCAAGTTTTCTTTCGGAATTGTAAGGAAAAGAAAGATCAAAGATGTCTGTCCCTGTTCTCATCTCTGCTGCTCAGGTGATCCTGAATCCCTTGATTCCACGAGCAACTGAACAGATAAAACTGGCGTGGGATTTCAAGGATGACCTTCGAAGGCTTAAAGATAGGTTGGAATTCGCACAAGCTCTGTTATGTGATACTGAGAACTACCGAGGACGAGTAAATCTAAAAATCAAGCAAGTTTGGCTGAAGAAACTCAACTCTGTTGCATGCAGTGCGGATGACCTGCTGGATGAACTTGCCTTTGAAGTCCTTCGACGAAAGATGGAGGTACAAAAACCGATTCTTGAGGAACAACAAGGTACGCAAGTCCTTCTTCTGCCTCTCAAATCCACTGCCGTTTCGTTTCAAGATGGCTAATAAGGTCAAGAATATCAATTTGTTGTTAGACAATCTTTGTAAAGATGCGGATGGCTTCGGTCTTAAACCAGCTGATCAGATCTTAAATGCTGCTAGTACTAGTGTTGAACCTAGAGAAGTCAATTTCAGGCTCTGTTGGCTTTTTGACTTTTCGAAAGGTATTTTTGTAAATGCGAGCGTGCCAGCAAGGATCAATCAGTCCTTACAGAAATTATAATTGCCAACCAATTATCAGACGATTGTGTTTTAGTTCTTTTAGCCTCAATGAAGAGGACTTTTACTGGTGGCTTGACTTAGGAGAAATTAAGAGAAAATAACAGTTAACATGAAGAACAATGAAGTATTTCATTAAAATGAACACTTACAATTATCCAAACTCAGCCTCGAAGAGGTTTACAGTGACGATCTACTTGAAACTACTCCTATGAATCGAAGTGCAGAACGGGTATTTAAAGTGCAAGAAAGGTAAAGACTGGAAATGTAAAAAACTGGAAAAGAAATATGTAAAGTAAGACTGGTTTGTATGATCTGAGTCTGGGGGTTTTTTCTGGGGACCTCCTTGCTATTTATACTCCTCAAGGATGACCATCGAACTGCACTTCAAACTGTCGAACTGCTCCTCCATGATTGCTGATCATGCTGCCTTAGAAGTAGTTCCACTACGCCTTTCTTGCAGTTGAACTTCCCTCTTGTATTTGAATTTGAATATGAGCAACCGTTGAAGCCACGTCATCTTGTATCTCTTTATTGATCCTGTGCTACTCAGATCACGTGAGAACCAATTTCCACTGCCACGTGTACGATCAGGATCGAAGACTTGAGTAGTCTCCCCATACTATCCTTGCTTTGCCACGTGTCGGACTGTAATTGGCTTTTACAAAATATGTAGCCAACATTACCCCCCGCACTAATATACCCAATACTTGGTGATATTAGTGGATCACAGCTTTCCCGCTCTTTTAGAACGTGCATGGAATCCATATTCTGGAAACACAACCGTCACCTGTTTGGTGATCATTTGCATTAACTCTTCGAACATCCCAATACCTTAGTATTCGAACAGACCATGGCTAAATCAATTTCCCTTTCTACTGATCAAGCATATGAAGAGCCATTGAGTGATAATGCTTCCCCTCGAAAGAACCTCCACGCATTCATTAGCCACCTTTACCCGCCTTTCTATATTCAGGTCATGGAAGCCTTTGCAAATTACCAACCTTTGGACTACGAACACATTGTCCTTAATCCTTCGATTCAACAAGTTGCAGACACAGATACAAGAAGTTCTTCCTCTAACTCCCCCTTGTACCTCGAACGAACTGCTCTCAAACCTTTGATTTGGCAAGTTGCAAATATGGACTTAGGAAACTCTTCTTCACAAAATTCTGCATGGGATGAAGATATAACTTCTTCGTCTTCTGGGGGTTCTGGCTGGACAAGCTGGTCAACACCTGAGACTTATGATTTGAGGGAACGAATCAACCATCATTTTGTTGAGTTTACTGACCCTTTGGAGTTTCCTCCCTATGCTCGAAGTTCAGTGGTCTACCCCTACGTGCCCATTGACCATCGACGTAGTTTGGAGGAGAATCTGCTTGTAGCATGGTACACATCTTCCATGCCTACAAAGATAATGCATGCTACCCGGCACCTAGAAGAAGCACAAGGGTACAATCCATCATTCTTAGCCAAAAAGGCGAAGATTTGTTCTTCTGACTGGCTTGATTATATTAATGCCTTTGTTCCTTCCACCCCCGTGCCATCTCCCATAATAGAAGCATCCACACCTTCTTCTCCATCTTCTGAAGCAGAAGCATCTATACCTTCTCCTCCACCAACTCTTTGCTGGACAGAAAAACTGAGGCTTGCACTCCCCATGAATGAAGTCTTTTCACCTTACAAACCTCCATCATTTCCTACTCCAGTTGAGCGGAAACAAGCTCAACTTCTGCTTGCAGCTTTCTCTCACTTGCCTTTCAATGTTCTTGAGGACGCAGTCCCTCTTAAGAACTTTCAATGGGCTTGTGATATTCTGACTAGGAGCCATGTCCTTAATCCCCTTGCCCAAGCAGAACTTCATATGTTCCTGGACCAACTTCCATTGCTCCTTTACTGGCATCGAAATTCTAAGGCTACTACGCAATCCTTAGACCAACTTTCGTCTCTTCGAATTCATGCCCAGTACGAAGCAGAGAACTTTATCGAAGAATTCGATGATTTCAAGAATAAAGATTCTACGTATTGGGATGATTTGGTCATAGACGAAATGGAACAAAAATTGAGAGAGGAAGCCTTCGAAATAAAGGCTGAAGAGCTCTACTACGAAGTGAGAGCACATCAACTCATGCAGCCAACATTAGAAGAAATAGAGGATATAATAAAGAAAGAACAAAATTTCATTGATCACTGTTGGACCAAATTTCATGATCTTGTTATTTATTCTATTCCTTATTTTTATGAGCTTGAGTTGTACCCAGATAGGGTTACTTGATGTAATTGCCTTGGCTTGAATACAAACAAAGTTTTTTGTATTTGACATTGTTTGACTCTGTTTCCTTTTGTCTTTAAAAGCCAATTCAGAGCTTCGATTTGAACAATCTCATCCTTCGGATCTGGACTCAATTGTTTTTAATGAAACACTAAAAGAACCAACATGTCTTTTTCCAATTTATGGAGTATAGTTGACAATTCTGGTTGATATCATCTGGAATTAGTGCTTCGAATTTAACAACTTTACCCTTCAAAACTAACTATAACCAATACATGTCATGGTTGATATAGCCAGCCAATTTTAAATTGACCACTTTTACTTCGAAGAACAGTTCATGCTGTTTTAGTTTAAAAGACAATCTTCTTCTTATAAAAACCAACGATTGGTTTTGATGTTTCGAATAGCAATTCTCCTTAAAGAATCCTAAGTTTTGCTTCGAAGGCCGTTATTTTCATTAATAACCTTCAAACAGGTCTTTAAACCCTTTGAAGTAGACCAATACTCGAGCATTCTAGCATCTTTAAGCATGTAGTATGCCTCGAAGCCGGCTTCTGTATTTCGAAGCCGTCGTTGTTTGATTTTTGGCGCCAAAATTTGGCTTCGAAGCCAAATACCCTACTTCGAAGCTAGTCTCAGCATCTGGGTTGTGTTTTTTCCCTCCAAAAGTATCAATATTGAAGGAAACTCTTCGTATTCGTACTTTTAGTACTTAACGACTTACGCAATATATTTTTCAGACACAAAGCTTTTAAAACCCTCTTGTTTCGTGTTCTGAAATCACTTGCTCTTTTAACACAAACCCTTCCGATCCTCTATAACCCTCTCTTTCTCAATGGATCCTTCTTCGCTGAAAGTGCCGCTGGCGACCGTATCAGCCCTACCATGGCTTTGAAGAAATGCATTGATGAAGAAATCACCAAACTAACAACTGGTGGGTCGAGCGCTATAGATGGACGTCTCTTTGTTCCTCGTCACAGCAGTCAACAAGAGTACGTTCTAGGTCCCATCTTTCGGGAAGCTCCTGACCAACTCCCAGCTTTATACCCTCGTTTGGAGGACCACTTTCTTCTCTACGAAGGAGGGCTTAACTGGAGCAATTGGAGATTGACCCGGCCTCATCGCTGCTGGCCGACATTGAGAACTGAATGGGAGGAATGGTATGACAGGGTTGTACCAGCAAGAGAAGATGACTTACAAGAGCTCTATATCCTCGACGCCCTTCGTCTCTCCAGGTTCATCATCCCTGAGGACCCCTTTTTAATTCCAGCTGCTTTATGTTTTTGGAATATGGCTTTTAATTTCTTCCAATTTCGATGTGGCATGATGGCTCCCACCATTCTTGATATTTGCCATCTTTTAGGGCTTTCCCCTCATGGCTCTCCTTTTACTCCCAACTATCCGGACCTCCCTGTCAAATTTTCCCTTCCAGCCTTAAATTCTTCTTATAGTGACTTTGTAAAGGCTGAAAATAAAAAGGAAGGCCCTGTGAAAGACAGAGAACTCTTTTCCTTTATTTTATACTGGTTATGCAAATTTCTTTTTTGCACATCGTCTCAGAGGATTATGTCTGAGTTTGCTCCCCTCGCGAAGGCACTTGTCTTGAAAAAACATATAGCTCTTGCTCCTTACTTTTTAGGCCATGTTTACAGAGCTTGCTCCCAATTTTGTGAAAAACCACTTGATGTTAACCAAGGAGGTCCCCTCTGGGTGCTTCAGCTCTGGCTCTTTGCCTATTTTACTGATCTGCACTCAAAATGCTTAAGATTCCTTGTCTAGGACCCTAGCACTTATGGGGAGAAGTATGCTAGGATTGTCCTTTATCTTACTTCTTTTGCTTATTACTTTACTTTCTTTTACCAACTCCCTATTTCTCCGTCTGCCTCCTTCTTTTGTCCGTTCGAAGCCAATAGAGGACCATCCTGGCTGCAGACTTTTCTGGCCGATAAAGAGTGCTCCACCTCACCTCACAAAGATATGTGGGCCTCTATACTGCTACCAAGGGAATTGTTCATTGGCACTTTGAACCCTCGAGCTTATAAGTGCATTTCTGAGGTGTATTGTCCTTCCCAGTTTGCCAGACAATTTGGGCTCACTCAAGGGATACCTGTTCCACTTTGCAGTCTCTCGAATGTTCACCTTACTGCTAGAGATTTGAGAATATCCAAATCCAAGCTAGAGACGGCAATACTCAAACTGCTGAAGGAATTGAATGAGTTCCAATTTGTCCCCTTTCTTCCATCTGGCTTAGTTTTGAAAAGATTCCAGAACTGGTGGACAGCCAATATGGAAGTGCGCCTATCTGTGCACCCTCATGACTTGCTAATAAGGTTGGGAGTGCCTTCAAAGGCTAAGTCAGCAACAGCTGAGGACATCCCTTCTCTTCCTGAAGCTGCCACAACTACTCCTGCAGCTTCAACCCCTCCAGCTAGAGTTACTAGAGCTGCTTCGAAAAAGGGTAAATATCTTCAGATTTCCCTTTTCTTTCTTTTGAGTCTTTTGTTCATCTCCTTTATACTTATGTTCTTTGGTGCAGGTCCTCCGCAAGAAGAATCCCCCAAGAGAGCTGAAACTTTAGCTATTCTCAAAAAGAAACAACAAACAAAACAGAAAATGAAGCTAGTCCTTCCTCCTGAGGAATCTGAATCTCTGGAAGAAGAAGAGGTTGAGCAAAAACAAGAAATGCCCTTGCAAAGAACAAAGAAACAAAAGGTGGTTATCTCCCCTTCTGATACAATCGAACATCTTTCCTTCGAAACAACTACTACAGTAACGGGGAAAGAACTGACCTCTGACGAATCTGTCCCTCAAAATGAAGAGAGGGAGATCGAAAAGGAACCAGTAGCATCACTGCCAAAAAGGAAGAAAAAGAAGGTGACTGTTCCTGCTACTGACTTGGTTGAAGACCCCATTCATGAAGCAGCTGCCAAGGCAGTAGAGCAGGAACATTCCAAGGCAATAATTGTTTTTGAGAGGGCCGAGAAAAGACGGCAACAACAATTTTTTAGAGATGAAGCTGCTGCTGCTGATGCACTTCAAAGGGAAGCTGCAAGAAGGCAACAAACTGCCGAACATTACTCCCTTCGCAGCTCTCCCATCAGTGCTAATATCTCTGGAACAAGTAATTTCTTTCACACTTCCGCTGTTTTTTCCTTTGTCAGCTTCTGATACTGAATTTTGACAGTCCTTTGTATTTCTTCCCTTTGCAGCAACAACTACTGCGTTTCTCTTTCCAGTGAGGCCTCCCTCGATTTCAATTGAAGTTGACCAGATGCAGGATGTGAGGACTACTCAAATTATCCTCCCACTTCCAAGTCTACACTTCCTGTACTTTCCCTGAGCCCAAGCATTCCTGCATCTCTCTTTCTTGGCTTAGAGCCATACCTTCCTTTCCTGACTTTGATCTACCTCAGTCCACTTCTTCTTCGAGCCTTGCTCTTCCTCTTCCTTCACAGAAATTCCAACTGCTACTCCATCTCGATGGCAGTTGATTCCCTATAGAGGGTGCTGGTAGTTCTCCAATTCATAGTTCATCACCTTTGCCTACTTCCAGCCCCTCTTCACTTGATTCATTGGTGGCTAAGACCATAGAGGCTGCCAAAGATGCTCCACTCATTTCTCCTATCCCCATGCAGTCCTCTGTGTCTTCCACCACAACACTCACTGCACCTCTCATGTCTATGGATGAGGTTGATGTTTTTGAGGCCAGATTAGCTAGTCTCTTTGACATACCTTCTACCTCTCCAACATTCAATGTTGAAGCTGAGCCATTAGTTTGGCTGACTCTTTGCTGGAAATTCTTGAGAGCTCTTCTTCCTCCAGCAGCAAGCCTTCTGCACCTTCAATAGACTGAGACACATGCTTGGAACTGCTGATTTCCTTTTCGAGGATTCCCTTCGAGGCTCTACAAAGGCCTATAATCAGAAATGGGTTTCTTCAGTGCTGTAAAATTGCTGAGCAGTCAGGCATGAATGTTTCAAGTCATTTATCTCAGGCAGCAGCTACTATTGATTTCTACATCAGCATTTGTCATGCTGCCAAGGCTGCGG
Organism: Camellia japonica; assembly: GCA_030407325.1. Lineage (NCBI taxonomy): Eukaryota > Viridiplantae > Streptophyta > Magnoliopsida > Ericales > Theaceae > Camellia > Camellia japonica. The sequence goes on from JAPPVO010000036.1 coordinate 59,657,434, forward strand.
ATGAGAAATTGGCTAGGGACCAGAGTTTTGTTTCCCAAGTGCATACCGAAGTATCAACTCTGAAAGAACAACACTCCTCTGCCTCCCACTTTCGAGTCCAGCTGCTGGAGAAGAAAGCTCAGCTTGAAGAGGAGCTAGCTGCAGTAAACCAGGCCTTGGTTCGAACTGACACTAAATTGCAAATCACCAACCAAGAACTGGCCGATCGAAAGAAGACATGGCTACAGCTATTCAACTATTCCCACTTAGCAATAGGAAATCTATTGTACAAAAACAATTAAGACATTGTAATGATTTCTGGGCCAATCTATGGCATAATGTATTTAATTCTTTATAAAAGAACAAATTTTGTCTATCATTTGAGCAGTCTCGTGTTTTTGTAGTTAATGTTTATTTTACTCGTGTTTCCCAAATGGTTGGAAAATAAGGCTTCAAATATCTGCCATTAATCTTTTTGGGATGTACATACCCATTCAAATTCCTCAAATGGTATGCCCCAAAAGGCAGAACTCTATGAATTTGATATGGTCCTTCCCAGTTAGGTGACCACTTGTCAAACTTATGGCTTTTAATTCCTATTGGGAGTATTGTTTTCCATACCAAATCACCTTCATCAAAGCCAATGTGTTTGACTTTCTTGTTATAATTCTTGGCTGCCTTCTTCTTTTGGAAAAGAATGCTATTTAATGCCAAAATTCTGGCTTCATCTATGCCTTCTAACTCCAAGCACATACTTTGATGGTATTGCTCAGGATCTAACTGATCTTGGCATCTTACCCTCAAAGATTTAACATTAATTTCCACAGGTAAAACTGCATCATGCCCATATACTAAGGCATAAGGAGTGACTCCTGTGCTTGATCTTGGGGAGGTTCTGTAAGCCCATAAAACATCCAACAAAAGGTTATGCCAATCCCTGGGATTATCCTCCACAACCTTTTGTATTCCTTTTTTCAAGGACTTGTTGGATGATTCAGCTTGACCATTGGCTTGTGCATAATAAGGTGTGGAATTAACAAGGCTAATTCCAAACTCTGCCACAAAAGACTTCACCATTTTCCCATCGAACACAGTCCCATTATCCACAGTTATGGTTTGTGGGATGCCAAATCTATGGATCAAATCTTTAATGAACCCAATGACTTCTGTCTGGTCTACAGCCTTGTATGGCTTGGCTTCGACCCACTTAGTGAAGTAATCAGTGGCCACTAGAATGAAACAATGATGATTCGAAGAAGGTGGGTGTATTTTTCCTATCATATCCATGGCCCATCCTCTGAATGGCCAAGGCTTCACTACTGCATGTAAGTCAGTTATGGGCACATGCCTTATTGTGCCATGCTTTTGACATGCCTGGCAACCCTTTGCATATTCTATGCAGTCTTTAAGGATAGTTGGCCAATAGTAGGAATGCCTTCGAAGCAACCATCTCATCTTTACACCAGGCTGATGAGCACCACAGATGCCTTCATGAACCTCAGCCATAGCTGTTAATGCTTCTTTTGGGCCTAAACATTCCAGCAATAAGCCATCTCCCCCCCTTTTGTAGAGAGCATTGCCATATATCATATATTGCATAGACTGCAATTTGATTTTTCTGCTGGCCTTCGAAGATGGACCAGCCAAGTATTGCATTATTGGATGCCTCCAATCTTGTTCTTGTAAGTCATTATGATTGACTTCCAAGACCACATTCCTTTTATTCAAAGGTTGTATTAATCTTTGATATGTTGTTTGGCTTATGTCCCTTTGGGTATTATCCATTCTCTTGAAGTTCGAAGCTTTCTGAGCCACATCATTAGCTCTATTGTTCAAGAATCTTGGAACATGAGTTACATTTGCTATTTGAAACTGAGAAAGCAAATGTAATGCAACAACATAGTATGGCAAAATACTTATGCTTTGACACTTGAAAACCCCTTTTACTTGGTTAACCACCAATTGAGAGTCTCCAAATATGTCAACTGCATGTACTTGTAATCCAATAAGAATTTCTAGTCCCACTATTAAGGCTTCATATTCAGCCTGGTTATTGGAACAGGTGGCTTCATCCACTCTGAAACCATGTGTGGTTTCTACCCCTTGTGGAGACTTAATCACAATACCAATTCCAGTTAAACCATTGGCTTTCGATCCATCGAACCACATCTGCCATGGCTCAACACTAGCCATACCAAGCTCCATTATCTCTTGGCTCTCTGTTTGAGATGGATGGTCTGCCAGAAAATTGGCTAAAACTTGCCCTTTTACTGCCCTTTGAGGGACATATTCTAGATGAAATTCTGATAAGGCTAGTATCCACTTGCCAATTCTCCCCCTCAACATAGGTCTGGATAACATGTATTTAACCAAATCTGTGGTTGCAATTACCAAGACAGTTGTAGGTAAAAGATAATATCTTAATTTCATTGCAGCAAAATACAAAGCAAGACACAGCTTTTCAACAGCTGAATATTTACATTCACAAGAATTTAAAAACCTACTAAGGTAATAAATAGCTTGCTCCTTGCCTTCTTCATTGTCTTGGGCCAAAAAAGCTCCCAATGAATCTTCTGCTGCAGCTATGTACAACTTCAAGGGCTTGTTCCCCTTTGGTGGCATCAGCACTGGAGGGTTGGCCAAGTAGGCTTTGATACCTTCGAAAGCAATTTGATGCTCTGCTGTCCACACAAATTCCTCTTCATCTTTCAGCCTTAACAAGGAAGAAAATACTTTAGTTTTCCCTGCAGTGTTAGAAATGAACCTTCGAAGAAAGTTAACCTGTCCAAGGAACCTTTGTAATTCTTTCTTACTTGATGGAGGCCTGGCTTCAATGATGGCTTTGGCTTTATTCTGGTCAATCTGTATTCCTTTCTTGTGTACCACATAACCCAAGAAGTTTCCAGATGATACGCCAAAAGCACACTTAAGAGGATTGAGCTTCAACTTGAACTTTCTCATTCTTTCAAAAGCTGCTTCTAAATGAAACAGATGCTCCTCCATGGACTGGGATTTCACTACAATGTCATCAATATAACACTCTAGATACCCTCCAATGAGGTCATGAAAGATAGTGTTCATAGCCCTCTGATATGTAGCCCCAGCATTCTTCAGACCAAATGGCATTTTAACCCATTCGAAGGTGCCAATATTCCCAGGACATCTGAATGCTGTCTTGTGGATATCCTCCTCTGCAATGCAGATTTGGTTATAACCAGAGTGCCCATCCATCATTGATAAAATCTGATGTCCTGCTGAACTGTCTACCAGCAGATCCACTATAGGCATAGGGTACTCATCTTTGGGAGTTGCTAGATTTAAGTTTCTGAAATCGATGCATACCCTCATTTTGCCATTCTTCTTAACTACAGGCACAATATTAGATAGCCATTCAACATACCTGGCTGTCCTAATAAAGCCTGCCTTGAGTAGTCTAAGAATCTCTTCCTTGACCTTCTGAATTACTTCTGGACTCATTCTTCTTGGTTTCTGCTTGTATGGCTTGAAATTAGGCTTCATAGGGAGCCTATGTTCCACTAATGACCTATCCAATCCTGGTAGTTCATTATAGGACCATGCAAAGCAATCTTTGTATTTCTTTAGAACAACCAACAACTGGTCTCTGTCCAGAACATTCAAGCAAGCACTTATATAGGTGGGCTGTTGTATAGAACCTTCCCCTAAATTTACTTCTTCTAAGGGGTCTTGTGTCTGAGAACTTATTGAAGCTTCTTCCTTGGTTTCTTTGACCTTCGAAGCAACCTTCTTGCTTTGTTCTGCTCCAGGTTCTTTAGTTCAACATCTTTGCCCTCCTCCTCATAGACAAAATCTGTCCATAAGGCATCCTCCTCCTGTATCTCCTGGACTTTTGTTTCAATGTCCAATGCACAGTATTTCCCAAGGGTCAAAATTCTGACCTGCTGCTGCTCCTGTTTACAGCCAATTATCATGGCTTCTCTTTCTTGCTCCTGTACTTTCTGGACTATTGCTTTTACATCCAATGTTGAGAATTTAATCAGAGCCAAAGACTTGGCTTCTTGTTCTTCATCTCTTTGCCTACAACCAGGCATCATTGTCATCTTAACGACAATCTCTTCATCAGCACTCTCTTGGACTAAGTGCTTCAGGTGTGTCACTTCCTCATCAGCCGTCACTTCGGCTGAGCCATCAGCTTTCCTCAGTATACTGAGTGGTGTCACTCCCTCAATATACAGCTTGGCCTCTGCAAAGTCTGCACAGGCTATGAAGGGTTGAGGATCTGCATCAATTTCCTCTGTCTCTCCATTGCCTAAGGCCATCATGATTTTCTGATGCAAAGAGGAAGGCACACATTTGTTAGTGTGGATCCAATCTCTCCCAAGTAAAGCATTGTATTTAGCATTACTGTCGATTACGAAGAATGCTGTCATGCAGTCCCTGGTTCCCACACTCAAGTTAATGGGTAAAATCCCCTGAGCCATCTGTTTGTCTCCAGCAAAGCCAGCGATGGTTGTGCTGGTTGGGATCAACCTGGGATTCTTTTTCCCTAGTTTCTTCAAAGAAGATTTCGGTAGTAAGTTCACTGCTGCCCCATTATCTATCAGGACCCGATTCAATTGTATCCCATCAAAGAAAGCCTTGATATACAAAGGCTTGACATGTTGTGTCATAGAATTCGAGGGATATTCAAAAGGATATGAGAGGTTGATGCTCACCTCTTCCTCGCTCTCGTATTCAGTCTCCATTGGAGTAGCCATCCCAGGATCATCTTGTACCATACTTACTTGCGAGTCTTCACTAGAGACAGGAATAGGATCCATGTCTTGGTCATCTTGGTCCTCATTTCCAGCCTGGAACTCATGAGGCAGTATGTGTACCATATTGACTGATACTGGGGGAAATGAGCCAAACTGGATGGCTGGCTGTGCATGTTTCCCCTCTTGGCTACCTTGCTCAGTTACTTCAGAAGCATCCTGCATGCTGCATTCTGGCACTTCACTGCTAACAGGTTCCTTCGAATGGTTTTCCTCGACTGGTTTTCCAACCAAAAATGTTTGCTCAGCCATGAAGGCTTCGAACATTTCTTCTTCCACCATTTCTTTCTTCTGGCTTATGCCAATCTCTTCTTCTGTTTCGCTACCACTCTCCATCAGAGCCTTCTCTAACCCTGCTAAGCTAGCCTTCTCCCTGGCCTTTAGTTCAGAATGAA